>KZ308842.1:786401-821437 GCA_000376725.2 Ladona fulva | reverse complement strand
ATCTGGTACCTCGGGGTGGAGTGAATCCGAGGCCCACGGTGTGTCAGGCTGCTCCGTGCACTCCACGCTTGGAGCTGGCTTCGAGGGGGCTGTGCCGCTAGGTACGAGGTGGTGCCTCCATTTGTGCGGTCCTATTGGAGGGGCATGACGTTTTCCGGGTAAGGGGAGCCCATCCCTGAATCCCGGCGGCTTTGGGGTAGCCTGAAACCCACTCATCTTTCAGCGGGATCACCCCGGCCGTGGGCCATTACCGAAAATTGTAGTGGATTTTTCAGGGGAAAATCGGGCCTGTGCCTAGTACGCCACGCTACTGGGACCTATGATGGGCCCAACCGGGCTGTCGGCTGGACACTCACGTGATACTGCAGGCGGTGTAACCTGGATTGATCGGGCCGGGTAGTTGCAAGCTCGTGGTATATTAGGTTACAGGAGTAGCTTGTAAATCTGCTCTTAGAAAATGGCCATGGCGAGAAAACGGCTGGAGTAACTATGACTCTCTTAAGTTGGCCGAGGCAGGACTATGGCGGGAGTAACCATGACTCTCTTGGAGGCAGTGCCCGCGACGCCCCTGACTTCAAAATTTTGCAAATTGAGTTTTCTGAAAATGCGACTTTCGAAAATATGAAATGCTTTCCCGGTAGATTTGGACCCTAAAAACCCGAATCAGGGTTTATTTTCTTCCTAGCTGTTCAAAAAAGCAAGAAAATCGACCTCAAAATTTTGAAAATCGAGTTTTCTGAAAATCTAATTTTGCGAATTTTAATAGCTGGTAGATTTTTACCTCCTTTATTTTCGTACTGTCTCTTCAAATAAGCGTGGATATCGACTTAAAAATTTGGGAAAATGAGTTTTCTGAAAATGCGATTTTCGAAAATATAAATTGCTTCTCGGTAGTTTTGGACCTCGTGAACCCAAATCAGGCGTTATTTCCTACCAGGTCTTAATTAAAGCGCGGAAATCGACTTCAAAATTTGAAATTTGCGTTTTCTGAAAATGCGAGTATCAAAAATTTGTAATGCTCTTCCGGTAAATTTGGAACTCGAAAACATGTACCACGCATTATTTTACTCCTAGCTCTTCAAATAAGCGAGAAAATCGACTTCAAAATTTTGAAAATTGAGTTTTCCGAAAATGCGAATTTNGCCTGGATTTGAAGATAAAGGATTAAGCTAAGAAAATTTCCTAGGAGATTTTCGTATCACTTCTATTTGCCGAGTACCACTACAACAAAAGGGATACATTTTTATGCATGTTCTCTAATTTATTTCTTCATTATGGTTTGCATGAACCTAACAAAGTATGTGTGCAGGCATAGCAACCTCTTTTAAGCATAGAATGGCGAAAACAGAAATATTTTATCTATATGCATGCAATCATGGCGATGTAATTGCCAACAGCCTGCAAACGGATATTCAGGCCTTGTATCCAATGGCCTTAAGGTGGCCGCTGCGGGAGTAACCATTACCCATAACTCTCTTAAGGTGGCCGCGGCCGGAGTAACCATGACTCTCTTAAGGTGGCCACGGCGGGACTTCGGCGGGAGTAACCATGACTCCCTTACAGGGACGCGGTGTGCCTGGGGGCCGGTTCGTCGCCTCGGCGCGGATTTGGCCCCCTGGGGATTCACACCCGTCGCAAGTGCCAACCAGCCCCCTGGGGGGGACTAATGGGGCTCTGGCTATTTTTGTGGCTGGGGGGTTAGCAGCCCCCCAGTCCTTTTTTCCAGATCCGCTTCCACAACAAGAGAAAGTGCCTCTGATGTCCCGAGGACCCCACTGGGTCCCGGGGATTTGGAGAGTGTCTGCCAAGCCCCAGATAGTGCCGCCCTGCCGACTGTACCCGAGACGCGAGGCCCAGTTCGTGTGTGGTCTGTGTCCCAAGAGTTTCCTGTGAGCCCGTGGTCTTGGAGTCCATGTCCGGAGAGCCCACCCCGTAGAAGCCAATCGCGAGCCAAGAGCGGGTCATGGTGGAGCGAGTCAAGAAGAGCTGGACGCCGGAGGAGGAGCGCATTATGGCCCTGATTGAAGTAGAGGGGTTGCGCCAGGGGGTCCGCTCTATGAATAAGTTTATTCTTGAGCGGCTCCCTGGCAGGTCAATCGAGGGGATCAAGGGGAAGAGGTCCCCTCATTATAAAGATCTTGTTCGGGGCCTTCTGCGCTCCGATGCGCCACCACCCCCCAGGGAGCCTTTGGAGGTCCCGCCAGACAAACTTCAGGTCAGAAACCCTAGCAATGATCAGGGCCCTGGTGGTGAAGGCTGGGCCTTTGCCTGCGGTCTGGCACGTTCCACGCCTTGCTCGCCTGGGGGGAGATGAGATTGCCCCTCAGGACGCCCTACATGGTTTGGAGGGGAGGGACGTCCTGAGGGTGAAGGAGCTCCGCCCCACCAGAAGACCCGCTCTCCCTGCGCAGTTGGAACCAGAAGAACAGGTCTCCAAGAGGCGCCGCCAACGTCGAGAGTACGCCAGGGTCCAGGAACTTGCTAAACGGTGTTTGCCCGCGGCCATCAGGGGGGTTTTGGAGGAGAGGGGGGAACGTATAATATTTCCCTCCCTCAGCTGGAGGAATGGTGGTGTCCATTGTTCCTCCGGCGTTTGGCACCCTGTTGGGGGCCTCCCTGATGGCGCTGTAAAGAACGAGTATGCCTCCCTCCTCCAACCAATTTCGGAGGGGGAAGTGGAGGCTACAAGGATTGATAGTAGCAAGGCTCCTGGTCCTGATGGCGTGACTACTCGGCGGTGGAATGCGGTGCCTCTGTCCATCAAGGCTCTGCTAATGAAAATCCTCCTTCTGCACGGCGACAGCCCTGGTATCCTGAAGGCATCCCGGACCATTTTCATCCCGAAGGGGAGCCCGGTATCAGTGGGCGGCTAAAAGAGTTGGATATTTCAATTCGGAAGGCCGTCCGCGGTTGGCTGCGTCTCCCCAAGGATGTGCCCCTCGGATATTTCTACGCTCCGGTGGCAGAAGGGGGTTTGGGGTTATCAGCGCTTCGCCACTCCGTTCCGGCCCTCAGGTGGAGCAGGGCGTCCGCCCTGCTTCAGTCGGCGTCTCCCATTACAAAAGCGGTTACAAAGACGTCCTACTTTCGTCGGTGGATGGACTGGTCCCGGGGACTTTCGGCCCATCTCTGTGGGATCCGTGGTCCTCCGCCACTTCCACCGGGTTCTCGCCTCGCGGCTCGTGAAATTCCCCCTGTTCGATGAGCGGCAACGTGCTTTCTTGCCTAGGGAGGGATGCCTGGAGAACGTTATAACTCTCCAGGCAATCCAGCATGAGGCAAGAAGCAAACTTAAGGAACTACACATCGTATCCTTAGACCTCAGGAAGGCGTTCGACTCCGTGTCACAAAACGCGGTTCTTGGGCGTCCTTTCTGAGGTAGGTCTGCCGCCATCGTTCAGGGTTTTTATTTCCAGACTTTTTGCAGGTCATACACCTACTTGCAGTGCCGTGGGGCAGTTGGGGAGTCAGTCCGGGTAGCAAGAGGGATTCGCCAGGGGGATCCATTGTCGCCGCTACTCTTCAACCTCGTTATGGATACCATTCTTCGGTAGCTGTCTGACGAGGTCGGGCTAGGATCAACGCCCTCGCTTACGCCGATGACCTTGATCGTTGGGATGAAGAGACAGCTGCGTGCGGTTGAAGAGGCACTGGAGCATGTCGGTCTGGAGGTCAACGCCGGTAGCAGCTTACTCCTTGGTGCCGTCGGAACGGCAGAAGATGAAGATCCTGACGGCGCCGACCTTTCATATAGGAGTGGACCGCATCTGCCAACTTGGGGTCCTAGACACCATGATATAGCTAGGCCTGGACTTGCCCGAACCAGGCCGGTTCCCAGCAAGAAGACTTCTGGATGACTTTCTAGGGAAGCTTCGAGGGGCACCACTCAAACCTCAACAACGTCTTTGGGGGCTGCGTCAGATTGTTCTGCCGCGCCTCCAGTATGGGTTGAGTGCAGGGAGGCTAACCGTCGGGCGGCTAAAAGAGTTGGATATTTCAATTCGGAAGGCCGTCCGCGGTTGGCTGCGTCTCCCCAAGGATGTGCCCCTCGGATATTTCTACGCTCCGGTGGCAGAAGGGGGTTTGGGGTTATCAGCGCTTCGCCACTCCGTTCCGGCCCTCAGGTGGAGCAGGGCGTCCGCCCTGCTTCAGTCGGCGTCTCCCATTACAAAAGCGGTTACGAAGACGTCCTACTTTCGTCGGTGGATGGACTGGTCCCGGTAGGCGTGCGGCGAATTCTCGGCGGGGGTCGCTCCTCGTGTGGATGTCAGGAGGTACTGGTCCCAGAAACTACATCGTTCGGTAGACGGCCTGGAGCTCATGGAGTCCGCCCAGGTCCGTGCGTCTTCGGCCTGGGTGGACCTGACCTTCATGGGTGTTCCCGGCCGAGATTACATCCAGTACCACCACACGAGGATCAACGCCCTTCCGTCTCGAGTTAGAACCGCCAGGGGAAGAAGGGAGCACAGAGATCTTGCCTGTCAGACTGGATGCAGGGGTGAGGAGACGAGGGCGCACTGCATCCAGGGCTGCTGGAGGACGCACGGCGGCCATATCAAGCGGCACGATGCTATTGTGTCTACGCTTGGTTCGGCGCTTATATACCTATAGTGGTGGTTATAAGGGCCTTTGGAGGCATCGCAACCAGAGTACTCCAGGGATCGTACACGAAGCGGACGAGATTCAACAGGATCTGCGCGTTTAGAGTCGAGGGAATGGGGGTAACCTGAGGGGGCTTGGCGGCACAATATATGTATTTTTTATCTTTTTTGAATGTAATAAAAGAAAATAAAGTGTTTGGAGAGGGTACAGGCGGTAGCCAAGTTGGTTGCTGCTTGTTCCCTTTTCCTTTAAAAAAAAAAAAAATAGCCAAATCCCTTATCTTCGACGAGACATCCGACCACCCAGGAGAGCCATAGGTTACTCCCACAGGAGTGGCCTTTGGCTCTTCTGGGGGCTGTCCCGCGACGCCCCTGTTTGAGACGAGTTGCTTGGGTAGATGCGACCTAGTTGTCACGCTGTGGTAGAACTGCCACAAGGAAGTGAAGCGATTATACAGCCCCTCCTTCAAGTGTCAACCCCGCCTCCTCGTGGTGTCCGCTGGGGGGTTCGGAGAAGGTGGTGCCGGGCCTCGCGGCCTGACCCACCCGACCTGGACCCGCGAAAGGGGCTCTGGCGCCGGCAACCAGTCCGTAGAAATCTGGTACCTCGGGGTGGAGTGAATTCGAGCCCCACGGTGTGTCTGGCTGCACCGTGCACTCCACGGCTTGGAGTTGGCTTCGAGGGGGCTGTATCGCTAGATACGACTGTGTTGTGCCTCCATTCGTGTGGTCCTTTTTGGAAGGGCACGACGTTTTCCGGGCAGGGGAAACCATCCCTGAATACCGGCGGCTTTAGGGGCAGCCTGATATCCTGCTCGTACTTTGCGGGATCAACCCGGCCGTGCCCCCCTCGGTGGGCCAATACCGAAAATTGTAGTTGATTTGCAAGTGAAAATCGGGCCTGTGCCCAGTACGCCCCGCTACTGGGACCTATGATGGGCCCCACCGGGCTGTCGGCTGGACACTCATGTGATACTGCAGGTGGTATAACCTGGATTGATCGGGCCGGGTAGTTGCAAGCTCGTGGTATATTGGATTACAGGAGTAGCTTGTAAATCTGCTCTTAGAAAAAAAAAATAGTGGCCGCGGCGGGAGTAACCATGACTCTCTTAAGGAGGCCACGGCGGGCCTTCGGGTGGAGTAGCCATAACTCTCTTAAAGGGTCGGGCAACGCCCCTTGGGGAGGGTTCGATGTTCCGGCACGGATCATGACAGATCATGATCGGCACGGATCCCGACCCATTGGAAACGGGCCTGGCACATGTGCCAACCCCACCTTGTCGTGGTAAGAGGGCTTGAGCCTCCAGGGGGGTAACTCCCTGGGGGGGCCAACGGGGCTCCGGCTTCTTTCTGGAGTAGGGGGTTTGCAGCCCCCTAGTCCGTTTTTCTCATTGCAGCGAATCTCAAGAAAACAGCCTCGCATGACGTGCAGGTCCCACTGGGCCCCACGGGCAATGTAGGTGATGAAGTGGGGGACAGCCGAGCCCCGACAGTGCCAGCCCTGCCGACTATACCCTGTGTGCCAAACCCTGTTCCTGTCCAGGTCGTGTGCGACCAGTGTGGGAGAAGGTTCTAGTCATCCCGTGGTCTGGGGGTCCATTACCGGAAGGCCCATCCTGTAGAAGCTAACGAAAGTGTGGTGGTGGAGTGGATAAAGAGGAGATGGACAGGGGAGGAGGTGCGCATAATGGCCCTTATCGAGGTAGAAGGTGTGCGCCAGGGAGCAAAGTTCTTAAATGAATCTATTTTGGAGAGGCTCCCTGGCAGGACTTTAGATGGGATCAAAGGAAAGAGAAGATCGAAAGAATACCAGGAAATGGTTAAGGGCCTTTTGCGTGCTGACCCTCCCCCTCCACCCAGATTGAGGTCCCGCCAGATTTATCAAAGAACTTAATAAGAGCTAAAATTCGGGCCCTGGCAGAAAAGGCGGGGCCCTTGCCTCCAGTCTGGTGGGTTCCTTTCCTTGTGCGTCTGGGTGGTGAAGAGGTCCTCGTCGATCCTGGGCGTTTCCCAGCCAGGAATCAACTGGACCAACTGTTGGAGAAACTCCAGAGGGCTCCGCTCAAGCCGCAGCAACGTCTCTGGGGGCTGAAGCAGGTTGTTCTGCCACGCCTCCAGTTCGGCTTGAGTGTCGGGAGGGTTACCGTTGGGCGGCTGAAAGAACTGGATATCCTAGTTCGGAAGGCCGTCCGCGGTTGGCTTCGCCTCCCGAAGGATGTTCCTCTGGGGTACTTCTACGCTCCGGTAGCAGAAGGAGGACTCGGTTTAGCAGCGTTTTGTGACTCCGTCCCGGCCCTCAGGTGGAGCAGAGCTTCTGCATTGCTCCAGTCGGCGTCCCCCATAACGAGAGCAGTCACCGGTTGATACTACATTCAGCGCTGGATGGACTGGGCTCGGCAGGCGCAACCAATCATCGAGGAGGGCGGAGATCCTGGCAGCACAGTGAAGAAGACGTGGACGACAAGGCTTCACAGATCCGTAGACGGCCGGGAACTGGCGGAGTCTGCCCAGGAAAGAGCCTCATCGTCCTGGGTAGACCTAAACTTCGCCGGGGTCCCCGGCCGCGACTATATACAATACAACCTTGTGAGGATTAACGCCCTACCATCCAGGATCCGCAACTCTAGGGGAAGAAGGGAAGAGAGAAGAGAAGAGGTCCTTGCCTGTCGAGCTGGGTGCGTGGTGAAGGAGACGACGGCGCACTGCATCCAGGGCTTCTGGAGGACGCACGGCGGACGGATCAAGCTGCACGATGCAGTAGCCTCTACGCTTGGTTCCGCTCTTGAGGATAAGGGATGGAGCGTCGAAAAGGAGCCAATGATGGACATCGCGCAGGGACTACGGAAACCGGACATCGTGGCCAGGAGAGGAGATTCCGTTAGGATAGTGGATGTGCAGGTTGTTGGGGGCTCGCGCCCATTGTCGCTAAGACACCGGGAGAAGCTCGAATACTATCGAGACAATCCCGGTGTCTGGCAGGCTGCGGAGGAAGTACCAAGGCGTTGATGATTTCAAATTCACAACCTGCACACTCTCCTGGAGAGGTGTCTGGTGTGGGCCTTCAGTGAGGGATCTTCGGGCCATGGGAGTGACTGGACGAACATTAGGAGGACTTACTACCTGTGTCATTCAAGGGTCGAATACGAACTGGAACAGGTTTAACTCGATTTGTGCATGCAGGGTCGAGGGCAGGGGGGTTACCTAGGGGCTTGGCTGTCATGTTATTGTGTTTTACTCTTTTTGTAATAAAAGAAAATAAAGTTTTGGAGAGGGGACGGGCGGTGGCAGGTTTGGTCGTCGCTCGTCCCATTTTCCTTTAAAAAAAAAAATATAGCCAAATGCATCGTCTTCGACGAGACATTCGACTACCCAGGAGAGCCATAGGTTACTCCCACGGGAGTGGCCTTTGGCTCTTCTGGTGGCTGTGCCCGCGACGCCCCTGTATGAGACGAGTTGCTCGGGTAGATGCGCCCTAGTTGTCACGCTATGGTAGCACGGCCACATGGAAGTGACGCGATTATACAGCCTCTCCTTCAAGTGTCAACCCCGCCTCCTGAAGGTGTCCGCTGGGGGGTTCGGGGGTGGTGGTACCGGGCCTCACGGCCTGACCTACTCAACCCGGATCCGCGAAAGGGGCTCTGGCGCCGGCAACCAGTCCGTAGAAATCTGGTACTTCGGGGTGGAGTGAATTCGAGCCCCACGGTATGTCCGGCTGCACCGTGCACTCCACGGTTTGGAGTTGGCTTCGAGGGGGCTGTGTCGCTAGATACATTTGTGTTGTGCCTCCATTCGTGCGGTCCTTCTGGGAGAGGCAAGACGTTTTCCGGGCAGGGGAGCCCATCCCCGAATCCCGGCGGCTTCAGGGGCAGCCTGAAACCCCGCCCCAAGTTGGCGGGTTTCACCCCGGCCGTGCCCCCCTCGGTGGGCCAATACCGAAAATTGTAGTGGATTTACAGGTGAAAATCGGGCCTGTGCCCAGTACGCCCCGCTACTGGGACCTATGATGGGCCCCACCGGGCTGTCGGCTTGACACTCACGTGATACTGCAGGCGGTGTAACCTGGATTGATCGGGCCGGGTAGTTGCAATCTCGTGGTATATTGGGTTACAGGAGTAGCTTGTATAATCTGCTCTTAGAAAATGGCCGCGGCGGGAGTAACGATGACCCTCTTAAGGTGGCCGTGGCGGGAGTAACCATGACTCTCTTAAGGTGGCCGCGGCGGGAGTAACCATGACTCTCTTAAGGTGGCCGTGGCGGGAGTAACCATGACTCTCTTAAGTTGGATGCTGCTGGAGTAACCATGACTCTCTTAAGTTGGATGCTGCTGGAGTAACCATGACTCTCTTAAGGTGGCCATGGCGGGACTTCGGCGGGAATAACCATGACTCTCTTAAGGTGGCCGCGGCGGGAGTAACCATGACCCTCTTAAGGTTGTCGCGGCCGGAGTAACCATGACTCTCTTAAGGTGGCCACGGCGGGACTTCGGCGGGAGTAACCATTACTCTCTTAAAGGGTCGGGTAACGCCCCTCGGGGAGGGTTCGATGCCTTGGCACGGATTTCGACCCTTGGGAAACGTGCCTGGCTCATGTGGGTAGAAGAATTAGAATTAAGGCGCGTCAACCTCAAGGTTATTTGCGCCAACGCTTGAAATAAACATACCGGTTATTTTGTCTCCTTGGTAGAGAGACATTCAACATATACGCGATGACTCTTTAGACTTTGAGGAAAATAACAAATAAATAGTTAAAACCAATAGCTATGCGATAACTATTTAAATTGTAAGATAAATAATGGATAAATGGTTAAAACTAGTACACAGTTAAAACCAATAAATAGTTAAAAACTGATGTAAAGTTAAAACCAATAAATAGTTAAAAACTGATATAAAGTTAAAACCAATAAAAGTTAAAACCAATTAATAAAAGCTTTCACTTATAACGTAGAGCAGGAAGCTTTCTTAAGAAGAGCAGCAGTCTCATACATGTTTATATAAGCCCGCTTCCCTGAAAAATTTTAATACTATATCAAGTTTACCAGAGTCATTTCCTAAAACCTCTCTGAGTTCACCACTGATGTTTAATTTGTTCCTCAGGATACGATACTGCTCGCAATCAGTAAGTATGTGTTTGACGGTAAGTTGGGAGTTACATTTGATGCACATAGGTGCAGGATCACCAGCCGTAAAGAGGAATGAGTGCGTCAAAACACAGTGACCTATTCTGAGTCGAGCGATCATAATTTCTTCTCGCCTGTTTTTGCGATGGGAGGACTGCCAAGGTGAGACAACAGGCTTTATTTCCCTGAGTTTGTTACCAATGAGATGCTGCCATTTGTGTTTCCATTTCATATGGATCTTTCTTTTTAGTGCGTCCCTCAGGTCATATGAAGTAACATTTGGTGAGTCAGTGTTTGATTTTAGAAGAGCTGTCTTAGCAGCAGAGTCTGCTTCCTCGTTACCTCTGAGGCCAACGTGGCCTGGTGTCCAAACAAAAATAATCTTGACAGCTCGTGAGTGGAGAGCTATTAGAGATGAGTGGATCTCTTGTACAAGTGGGTGTGGAGAGGAGAAGCATTTAATGGCCTGTATAGAGCTCAGAGAGTCCGTACATATTAAATATGATTGGCTGCTTGATTTAATTTCCTCCATTGCTGTTTTTATGGCATATAATTCTGCTGTGTAAATGCTGCAGGTTTGGTGTAACTTACGATATGTCACTCCTGAGATGGGGGAGACCACTGCACATGCAACACCTAAATCAGATTTTGATCCGTCAGTAAATATAGGAGTGTATTCACAGTGGTCTGACAGGATCTTTGCAAAGGTTTGTTGGTAATGCTGTGGGGCTGTTGTCGCTTTAGGAAGGTTTGACAGCTCGGTTAATGTCTCAGGGAAGGGGACATGCCAAGGTGGGTATCTCGGTGGTCTACTTGAATACACAGAGGGTAGTTCAACAGCAATTTCGTCTAAAAGTTGTATCACACGGATGGGCAGAGGTTTAGTTGCTCGTTGTCTGTTGTTAAAAAGTGCTAAAAACCGAGGGTTAAAAATAATGTCATAGCAAGGGTGCGTGTGTAACGACCTGATCTTGCTAATGTAGTTACACATTAATGTCTCCCGCCTTATTTCGAGAGGTGGTTCTCCAGCATCCGAGTAGAGGCTGAGAATTGGACTAGTTCGGAAGGCCCCAGTCGACAGTCGTATGGCAGCATGATGTATTGAGGACAGAGGTTTCAGGTATGAGGTGCGAGCCGATGAATATAAAAGGCAGCCATAGTCCATCTTTGACCTCACTAAGGCTCGGTATAATCCAAGCATTGAAGCTCGATCTGCTCCCCATGAATGATTAGTGAGGTGACGTAAGATATTTAATAGTTTGAAGCATCTGTCCTTCAGACCGTTTATGTGGGTTCTCCAATTAAGCCGTCTATCTAAATCCATACCCAAGAAGCGTACTGTCTCAGTGGCTGGCAAAAGATGACCGTTTAGCTTAAGAGAGGGTTGGGGGAATATTCCTCTGAGTCTGTGGAAGTGAATACATTTTGTTTTTTCTCTAGAAAAGCGGAGGCCGTTAGAGCAAGACCATCTCTGCAATCTGTTGAGAGTTAGTTGGAGTTGTCTCTCTGCAGTATTTAGTTTTGGAGATCTGCAGAAGATTGCCAGATCATCAACATACAGAGATGCCATCACTGGTTGTCGAATGCAATCAGCAACATCATTGATGGCGATGGCAAAAAGAGTCACGCTCAGTACCGACCCTTGAGGCACCCCATTCTCCTGTTGGAAGGTTCTAGAGAGGTGTTTCCCTATTCTAACATTAAAAACACGGTCGCTTAAAAAATTTTTGATAAAAATTGGTAGACTGCCCCTGAAACCCCATCTGTGTAATGTAAGTAAAATTTTATGTCGCCATACACTATCGTAGGCTCGTTCGATATCAAAAAAGATACCCAAAGCATGTTGCCGAAGCACAAATGCTTCCTGGAGAAAATTTTCTAGTCGGACCAAATGATCCGTTGTCGATCGCCCCTGACGGAACCCACATTGAATTTCAGAAAGCAGCTTGTGCTTTTCAAGGCACCAAACTAGTCTGCGGTTCACCATCTTCTCCATTACTTTGCAGAGGCAACTTGTTAGTGATATCGGCCGGTAGCTGGAGGGGAAGCGTTTGTCTTTGCCTTGCTTTAAGATTGGAATAATTATAGATTTCCGCCATGAATCTGGAAACACGCCTTCATACCAGATTCGATTTAAGATTTTCAGAAGCTGCTCCATACCAGAAGGAGGGAGGTTCCTTAAGAAGGCATTGTGTACCTGGTCACTTCCAGGGCATGTGTCCTTAGTATCCCCTATGGCTGTAGACAGTTCCCATAAGCTGAACTGGTCATTATAGGGAGCAGTGGAGTTTCCTATTCTGTGGTTAATTTGTATACTCTCCACTCTGTCCTTTATATGGCGGAATGAGGCATCGTACATCTGGGTGCTGCTCATTTTAGCATAATGCTCCCCAAAAGTATTGCTGATGTCTAATAAGGAGGTCACTGTGTGATTGCCAGCTTCCAGGTGTGTAATTGGATGGATGTGATGGGTGCCTGTGATACTTTTTACTTTCCTCCAGACTTCTGTAATTGGGGTTCTATGGGAGATTCTGGAGACATACTGGATCCAAGAAGCTTTCTTTGCACTTTTCACCATTTGCCGTGCCTTTGCCTTGAGTCTGCGGAAGGTAGCAAGATTACTGGTGGTGGGGTATCTTTGAAAGATACGAAGTGCTCTTTTCCTCTTCCTGATGGCCTCAGCACACTCCTCGTTCCACCACGGAACTGAGTGGCGAGCTAGTCGGCCTGACGACTTTGGAGTGCAAGAGCTGGCTGCCTGGATAATCGCTGCTGTGAAGGCCTCAACGTTTTGTAGGGTGTCAGTTTTTCCATTGTCAGTAAAGTTAAAAAAGGTTTTGAAATCATGCCAGTTTGTTTTACTTAAAATCCATCTGTCTGCATGGATAAAATATTCTGATATGTAACCAGGTTTCTCCAGAAGTAAAGGAAAATGATCACTGCCACATAGGTCCGAGTGAACTGACAAGTTAAAATGCGTTGCAATGGAACTAGAGCACATGACTAGATCAATCACAGAAAATTCACCGTTAAAAGAGTTAAAACGTGTCTTTTCCCCATCATTAAGTAAAATTAAATTAAAATCATTTAAAATACTCTCAATAAGGCGACCTCGACCATTGGCGTCATTCATGGTGTCTCCCCATAGGGTGCTGTGTGCATTGAAGTCACCAAGTAGCACAAATGGTCTTGGCAGTTCCTTGATGATATTCTCAAGGCTTTCGCGAGTCACTGGTGCCCACTCGGGGAGGTATATGTTGCAAAATGTTATTTTCTCAGGAATGCAGATCGTCAGTGCAACAGCCTGTAAAGGTGAGTTGAGTCTCACCTGGGAGGCATAAAGATTCTCTTGGACAGCAACAGCTACTCCTCCCCTGGCTCTATCACCACTTAGGTCATCATGTCTAAAAACATTAAAACCTTTTATATTGCCTTTGTCAGAGACTTTAAAATGTGTCTCTTGGAGACATAAGAGAGCAGGGTTAAAATCTTTCAATAAAATCTTCAACTCCTCATGATGGGAATAAAAACCGTTGCAGTTCCATTGCAGCATTAAAAATGGAGAACCCATGGTACTTAGTTTTTAAAAAATTACCTGGCAATTTTTGTCCGACTGCCTTTCTTCTTATTTTTGTATGCTATTAATTTATTTGCCAGCTCTCCCTCTGATATATCTTCTGTGTCAGAGAGTGACATTGACGTTGCTTTCCCTGGTGGAGAGGAGGGCCTATTTTTATTTGTCTTCACTGCTGGCGAGGTTTTGCTGGTTTCTGCTGTGGGCATTTTTGGTCCTGGTGTAGTGGACGTTAATATTGTCTTGCAGGGGGAGCAGACCGGAGGAAGGTGGGTCTGGGTACCCATCTCCCTTGTCTCTACCACCCTGGCGGTAACTGCAGCATATGAGGGACCTTTATAACCAGGTACGGATCTTTTTATTTCCCTTTTTGCCTCCGTGTACGATATCTTTTTCAATGTCTTCACCTCCTGGATGGCCTTCTCTTCTTTAAAAATGGGGCAAGTATTAAACCATGCAGGGTGATCTCCTCCGCAGTTGATGCACCTGACAGCGGTTGTGCATTGCCCTTCATGCTTTTTTTGCCCACAGCGTCCGCACTTCTCTTCCGCTGTACAGCGGGAGGAGGTATGGCCAAACCTTTGGCACCTAAAGCACCTCATTGGATTGGGGATATACGGCCTCACAGGTAATGAAAGGTACCCAGCAGCGATTTTTGCAGGCAATTCACTTCTTGCAAATTTCAATACTATGTTTGGGGTATCTACAAGGATACCCTCCCGGCGAGATTTAATGCGCCGTACCCCAACAACCCCTTGGTCCTCCAGCTCCTCCAGTAACTCTGCCTCTGTCATGCCAACAAGGTCGTAGCTAAAAACTACGCCTTCCACATAATTTAAAGTTCTGTGTGCCTCTACTCTAATGGCCACATCATGAAACATGGTAGCAGTCTTTATTTTTGAGGCCTGCTTGGCATCATTCACCTCCACCAGCAGTGATCCATCCCTCAGACGCTTGGCTGAGGCTACCTCTCCGAGCAGGAACCTTAGCACCCTGTGTAATGAAAAAGGTGACAGTTTTTTCAATCCTCCTTCCACTATGCTTGATATGACGAAGAATTTCTCTTCGCTTTTACATTTCCTGTTATACTCCTCCCTTTCGCTGTCCACCCGTTGCTTTTTATTTTGGGGATTGGAATTATGATTATCCATGAGATATACATAAATTTCATCCCTGAGGCTCCCCACCCACCATGGAGCCCAACGAGGGGACACTGAACTTCAGTGCCAGGGCTACCTCAGGGATATAGCACAGTGGCCACTGTCCACGCAAGACTAATGCGGTTCTTGTGGCCCTGAACTACCCCACTGGCGTACGCTCGAAAGGAGCCTCCCGACTCCCCAGCCGCCAGCAGCCGATTGACCAGGAGTGGGCTTCTCCTGGCCTCCCGTCTAGGAGAGGCAGGGGCCGAAGTGGAGTGTTGGGGATACCTCCCCCGCAAGAGAGGTCCCCTCAGCCACCAGGATCCCCTTTCCCCCCGACACGGGTCGCCATGCACGGCAAACGCATGGGTGGGCGTTCAGCACACAGAGAGGGCCAGCAGGATATGAGAAGAAGAAAGTGATGGGGTGATTGAAGATGAAGAAAGATGTGATGAAGCATGAGAGCCCTCCCTGTGTCCCCCCCTCACCACGTGGAGGAACCCACACCGAGGGGCTGGCTCATGTGCCAATCCCAACTTTTCGTGGTAAGAGGGCTTGAGCCACCAGGGGGGCGACTCCCTGGGGGGGACCAACGGGGCTCTGGTTTTTTTCTGGACTAGGGGGTTTGCAGCCCCCTAGTCCTTTTTGTCATTGCAGCGTTAAAGAAGACAGCCTCGGATGACGTGCGGGCCCCACTGGGCCCCACGTGCAATGAAGGAGAAGCAGTAGGTGACAGCCGAGCCCCGACAGTTCCAGCCCTGCCGACTATACCCTGTGTGCCGAATCCTGTTCCTGTCCATTTTTTGTGCGACCAATGTGGGAGGAAGTTCCAGTCATCCCGTGGTCTGGGGGTCCACTACCGGAAGGCCCATCCCGTAGAAGCTAATGAACGGGTGGTGGTGGAGCGGGTGTAGAGGAGATGGACGGGGGAGGAGGTGCGCATAATGGCCCTTATAGAAGTGGAAGGTGTGCGCCAGGGAGCCAGATTCTTAAATAAATACATTTTGGAGAGGCTACTGGCAGGTCTATAGAAAGTATTAAGGGAAAGAGAAGATCTAGAGAGTACCAGGATATGGTGAAGGGCCTGTTGCGCGCAGATCCTCCCCCTATGCCCAGGTCCGTGAGGAGGTCCCGCCAGATGAATCGAAGAATTTGATAAGAAATAAAGATCGGGCCCTGGCAGAGAAAGCGGGGCCCCTGCCTCCTGTCGATCCCCGGGACGCCGTCCATGGTGTGGAGGGCTGGTTGAAGGATGTCCTGGGGGCGAAGGAGCTCCGCCCCACCAAGAAGCCCGTTCGCCCTGCGCGGTTGGAGACCGACCAGCCAGTCTCCAATAGGCGCCGTCGTCGTCGGCAGTATGCCAGGGTACAGGAGCTTGCCAGAAAGAATATCTCTGCTGCTGTGAGGGGGGTATTCTCGAAAGAAAAGTTGGAGATGCATATATCCCTTGGGGAATTGGAGGAGTGGTGGGTGCCACTCCTCACAAAACAATCAAAAGAGTACGTTTTCCCCCCTTGCGGCGGCGTAAAACCGGAGTATGCCACCCTCCTCCATCCAATCTCGGAGGAGGAGGTAAAGGCTAACATAATCGCCGCTCAAAAAGCTCCTGGCCCGGATGGGATTACTGCCCGGCGGTGGAACGAGGTGCCTCTGTCCATCATGGCTTTGCTGCTGAACCTACTCCTTCTGCACGGTGACAGTCCCGGGATTCTGAAGGCATCACGGACTGTGTTCATCCCGAAGGGACATCCGGTGTCGGCGGGGGACTTTCGGCCAATCTCCGTTGGATCCGTGGTTCTCCACCATTTTCATCATGCCTTGATGCCATGTCCTGGCATCAAGGCTTGTTAGGCTCCCGCTGTTCAACGAGCGGCAGCGAGTGTTCCTCCCTCGGGAAGGTTGCCTGGAGAACGTTCTTACTCTCCAGGCTCTCCAGTACGAGGCGAGGACAAAATACAGGGAACTCCATATCGAGTCTCTGGACCTCCGGTAGGCCTTCGATTCCGTATCGCAAAATGTAGTGTTGGGAGTCCTTTCCGGAGGTCGGGTTGCCGCCGTCGTTCGGCGGATACCTCTCTCGTCTTTTTGCAGGTTCTATCACCTTCCTGCAGTGCCGTGGAGCCGTCGGGGAGCCGGTCCGGGTTGCTAGAGGGATCCGGCAGGGAGACCCACTGTCACCTATACTCTTCAACCTCGTGGTGGACAAGATCTTGCAGCAGCTGTCTGGTGAGGTGGGGTCTGAACTTGGCGGTGTCAGGGTTAATGCCCTGCCATATGCGGATGACCTCGTCCTCACAACGTCAACCGTCCTAGGGATGAGGAGGCAGCTGGCCGTGGTTGAAGAGGTGCTGGAGCGTGTTGGTCTGGAAGTGAATGCCGGGAAGTGCGTGGCCTACTCGCTGGTGCCGTCTGGGAGGGAGAAGAAGGTGAAGGTGTTGACGGCGCCGCAGTTCACCGTAGGAGGGGCCCCGATACGTCAACTAGGGGTCCTGGATACGGCGAGGTACTTGGGTCATGACCTCGTCGATCCTGGGCGTTTCCCGGCCAGGACTCATCTGGACCAGCTGTTGGAGAGACTCCGGAGGGCTCCACTCAAGCCGCAACAACGTCTTTGGGGGCTGAAGGAGATTGTTCTGCCACGCCTCCAATTCGGCTTGAGTGTCGGGAGGGTTAACGTCGGGCGGCTGAAGGAGCTGGATATTCTAGTTCGGAAGGCCGTCCGCGGTTGGCTTCGCCTCGCGAAAGATGTGCCTCTGGGGTACTTCTACGCTCCGGTAGCAGAAGGAGGACTCGGTTTGGCAGCGATTGGCGACTCCGTTCCGGCCCTCAGGTGGAGCAGAGCCTGTGCATTGCTGCAGTCATCGTCCCCCATAACAAGAGCAGTCACCGGTTCATCTTACTTTCGTCGGTTGATGGACTGGGCTCGGCAGGCGTTACCCATCATCGCGGAGGGCGTAGATCCTGGCAGCGAAGTTAAGAAGATGTGGAGAGGAAGATTTCATCGGTCCATTGACGGCCGGGAACTAGCCGAGTCTGCCCAGGAGAGAGCCTCTTCCTCCTAGGTAGATCTAAACTTCGCCGGGGTCCCCGGCCGTGACTACGTACAGTATCATCTTGTCAGGATCAACGCACTTCCATCGAGGATCCGCAACTCTAGGGGCAGAAGAAACGGGAGAAGAGAAGAGGACCTTGCCTGTCGGGCTGGGTGTGGTGTAATGGAGACGACGGCGCACTGCATCCAGGGCTGCTGGAGGACGCACGGCGGCCGGATCAAGCGGCACGATGCAGTAGCCTCTACGCTTGGTTCGGCTCTTGAGGATAGGGGATGGAGTGCAGAGAAGGAGCCAATGATGGACACCGTGCAGGGACTACGGAAGCCGGACATCGTTGCCAGGAGGGGCGCTACCGTCAGGGTGGTTGATGTGCAGGTTGTTGGGGGTTCGCGGCCACTGTCTCTACGACACCGGGAGAAGCTCCAGTACTAGTAGTAGTAGTATTATGGTGAATGGCGCTTCAACACCTAGGTTATTTGCGCCAACTGCTGTTCTAAATATTTGCTGATTAACAGCCCCAACTGGAGTGTTGGGGATACCTCCCCCGCAAGAGAGGTCCCCTCAGCCACCAGGATCCCCTTTCCCCCCGACACGGGTCGCCATGCACGGCAAACGCATGGGTGGGCGTTCCGCACACAGAGAGGGCCAGCAAGAGATGAGAAGAAGAAAGTGATGGGGTGATTGAAGATGAAAAAAGATGTGATGAAGCATGAGAGCCCTCCCTGTGTCCCCCCCTCACCACGTGGAGGAACCCACACCGAGGGGAGTTCCAGTACTATCGGGACAATCCCGGTGTCTGGTAGTGGCTGCGGAGGAAACACCAAGGAGTAGAGGACATTAAGCTCACGACCTTCACGCTCTCCTGGAGAGGTGTCTGGTGTGGGCCTTCGGCTAGGGATCTTAGGGCCATGGGAGTGACTGGACGAACGTTAGGATGACTTTCGACTAGTGTCCTCCAAGGGTCTCATACGAACTGGAACAGATTTAAATCGATTTGTGCATGCAGGGTCGAGGGCACGGAGGTTACCTAGGGGCTTGGCTGTCATGTATTTATGAAGTTTTAATCTTTTTGTATTGTAATAAGAAAATAAAATTTTGGAGAGGGGATGGGCAGTTGCCAATGAGGTCGCCGCTTGTCCCGTTTTCCTTTAAAAAAAAAAAAAATTGCCAAATGCCTCGTCGAAGACGAGACATCCGACTGCCCAGGCGAGCCATAGATTACTCCCACGGGAGTGGCCTTTGGCTCTCTCTTTAAGGGATGCGGTGTGCCTCGGGGCCGGTTCGTCGCCTCGGCGCGGATTTGGGATACCAACCCCACCTTGTCGTCGTGAGAGGGCTTGAGCCCCCTGGGGGGGACTAACGGGGCNGCCATAGATTACTCCCACGGGAGTGGCCTTTGGCTCTCTCTTTAAGGGATGCGGTGTGCCTCGGGGCCGGTTCGTCGCCTCGGCGCGGATTTGGGATACCAACCCCACCTTGTCGTCGTGAGAGGGCTTGAGCCCCCTGGGGGGGACTAACGGGGCTCTGGCTATTTTGGGGCTGGGGGGTCCTAGATGGTCGGCGGAGGAGGAGAGGTTGATGGCCCTGTACGAGGTTGAGGCTATGGGCCAGGGAGCGTTCGTGAATGCATATATTCACGAACGTCTCCCTGGCAGATCTTTGGTAAGTATGAAAGGGAAGCGGCGACAAGCCGCCTATAAACAACTCGTACAGGGTCTGTTGGAAGTCCCTCCGCCGTCCCCACCCAGGGAGCCTGTATTGACCCCCCCGGACCGCGAAACTCGGGAAGCGTTTGCTAACGAGATTACTAGGCTGGCTGATAAATGCGCCAGCCTACCCGCGGTCTTGAGGGTGGGTCGCCTGGGTGGTTTAAACATCGTCCCCCAGGAAGCACTCCAAGATTTGGAGGGCTGGTTCGTTGATGTCCTGGGGGCTAAGTTACTCCGTTCCACCCAAAAGCACTCTCATAATCCTGGTCGGAGATCTACACCAGCAGAGATATCCAAGAGGCGCCGGCGCCGCCGTGAACATGCTGCCACCCAGGAGCTTGCCAAGAAGAACTTGGCCGCCGCCATTGGGAGGGTCCTAGATGACCAGATTAGGGCTGAAACATCATTGGAGGAGCTGGAGAGATGGTGGGTTCCGCTGTTTCTCCAGCCCCCCAAGCAATACCCTAGAGGCCCTCCCGGCGAGTTCAAGGAAGTTTTTGCGTCCCTCCTTCAGCCTGTGAGAGAGGCTGAGGTGGACGCAAATATGGTAGATACTAATAAAGCCCCTGGCCCGGAAGGCATATCTGCCCAACGGTGGAAGTCGGTGCCTGTGTCCATCAAGGCTTTAGTGTTCAACGTCCTCCTTCTGCTTGGTGACAGCTCCAGATGCTGAAGGCGTCCAGAACCATCTTCATCCCTAAAGGGCCGTCGGGAGTGGCGTCAGACTTTCGACCCATTAGTATTGGGTCGGTTGTTCTCCGCCACTTCCATAAGGTCCTTGCTTCACGGATGATTAGCCTACCCCTGTTCGACGAGCGGCAGAGAGCATTTCTGCCTCGTGAGGGCTGCCTGGAGAATGTAATAACTCTTCAGGCGGTCCAGAGCGAAGCCAGAACCAAGTTGAGGGAACTTCACATCGTGTCCCTCGACATCCGGAAGGCGTTCGACACTGTCTCTCAGGAGGCGGTGCTAGGCGTCCTTTCGGAGGTGGGTTTGTCGTCGTCATTCAGGGAATACATTGGTAGGTTATTTGCAGATTCTACGATGCTGCAGTGCCATGGAGCCGTGGGGGAGCCGGTTCGGGTCGCCAGGTGGATCCGGCAAGGAGATCCGCTGTCGCCACTCTTCTTCAACTTGGTGATGAACGTCATACTACAGCAGCTGTCTGACGAGGTCGGGTTTCAGCTTGGCGAAGTCAGGATTAACGCCCTGGCTTATGCCGACGACCTGGTCTTCGTCGCGTCTACCATCCCCTGGATGAAGAGACTGCTGCGACTCGTTGAGGAAGGACTGGAGCGTGTTGGCCTGGAGGTGAATGCTTGGAAGTGTGCGGCGGTGTCGCTTGTTCCGTCAGGGAAGGAGAAGAAGATTAAAACCCTGACGGATACCGTAGCGATACTTCTACGTGGAAGGAGGACTCGGAATACCAGCCCTTCGCCATACCATCCCCGTTTTCAGGTGGAGCAGTGCTGCGGCCTTGCTCCAGTCGGGGTCCCCAATCACTGAAGCAGTTACCAGGACCTCCTATTTCCAGCGATGGAGCGACTGGTCCCGGCAAGCGTGCCTGGAGGTTGAGGAGGGCAAGGACCCGGCGGTGGTGCAGCACAAACATTATGCCCAGAATCTACACCAGTCTGTGGACGGCCGGGAACTCGGGGAGTCTGCCCAGGTGCGAGCGTCATCGTCCTGGGTAGACGTACATTTCGCGGGAATTCCCGGCCGTGATTACGTGCAGCAGTATCATGTCCGGATCAACGCCCTCCCATCTAGAATCCGAAACTCCAGGGGAAGGAGGGAATATGCTGACTGTACCTGCCGGGCTGGATGCGGCGTTCCAGAAACAACAGCCCACTGCATCCAGAGCTGCTGGAGGACCCATGGCGGCCGGATTCGGAGACACGATGCTGTCATCGCTACTCTGAGTTCGGCGCTTGAGGACAAAGGATGGACTGTGACGAAGGAGGACAAGATGGACACTGACCAGGGACTGCGGAAGCCAGACATGGTCGTGGCCAGGGGAGACGACGTGTGTGTCGTGGATGTGCAGGTGGTTGGTGGTGCGCAGCTGATGCCCAGGCATTGGCAGAAGAAGGAGAAGTATGAGACTAATGCCGGTGTCTGGGCGTGGCTGCGCAGAAACTTCCCTGGTGGTAGAAACATCAATGTTACCACGTGCACTCTCTCCTGGCGCGGTGTCTGGTGTGGGCGCTCTGCGATGGATCTGAGGCGCATGGGAGAGACTGGAAGAACGCTGAGCGAACTGACCACCAGAGTCCACAAACGGAATCAGTTCAAAAGGATCTGTGCTACGAGGGTACATGGTAGGGGGGTTACCTGAGGGGGGTTAGGTGTCATTTTTCTATGTTTTACTCTTTTTTGTATTTTGTAAAAAAGAAAATAAATTTTGGAAAGGAGACGGGTAGTGGCCATTTGGTCGCTGCTCGTCCTCTTTTCTTTCTTTTAAGAAAAAATATAGCAAAATGCCTCGTCTCCGACGAGGCAACCGACTACCAAGGAGAGCCATAGGTTACTCCCACGGGAGAGGCCTTTGGCTCTTCGTGGGGCTGTGCCTGCGACGCCTTTGTATGAGACGATTTGCTCGGGTAAATACGCCCTAGTTGTCACGCTATGGTAGCACTACCATAAGGAAGTGAAGCGATTATACTGCCTCTCCCTCAAGTGTCAACCCCGCCTCCTTGTGGTATCCGCTGGGGGGTTCGGAGAAGGTGGTGCCGGGCCTCGCGGCCTGACCCACCCGACCTGGACCCGCGAAAGGGGCTCTGGCGCCGGCAACCAGTCCGTAGAAATCTGGTACCTCGGGGTGGAGTGAATTCGAGCCCCACGGTATGTCCGGCTGCACCGTGCACTCCACGGTTTGGAGTTGGCTTCGAGGGGGCTGTGTCGCTAGATACAACTGTGTTGTGCCTCCATTCGTGTGGTCCTTTTGGAGGGGCATGACGTTTTCCGGGCAGGGGAGCCCATCCCTGAATCCCGGCGGCTTAGGGGCAACCCTAAACCCGCTCATGTTTAGCGGGATCTCCCCGGCCGTGCCCCCCCCAGGTGGGCAAATACCGAAAACTGTAGTGGATTTACAGGTGAAAACCGGGCCTGTGCCCAGTACACCCCGCTCCTGGGACTTATGATGGGCCCCACTGGGCTGTCGGCTGGACACTCACATGATACTGCAGGCGGTGTAACCTGGATTGATCGGGCCGGGTAGTTGCAAGCTCGTGGTATATTGGGTTACAGGAGTAACTTGTAAATTCTGCTCTTAGAGAAAATGGTCGCGGCGGGAGTAACAATGACTCTCTTAAGGTGGCCGCGGCGGGAGTAACCATGACTCTCTTAAGCTGGCCGCGGCGGGAGTAACCATGACTCTCTTAAGGTGGCCGCGGCCGGAGTAACCATGACTCTCTTAAGGTGGCCGCGGCGGTAGTAACAATGACTGTCTCTCTTAAGGTGGAGGCTACCAAGATAGATGGTTGCAAGGCTCCTGGCACGGATGGCCTGACTGCTCGGCAGTGGAATGAGGTGCCTCCGTCCATCAAGGCCCTGCTGATGTACATCCTCTTTCTGCACGGCGACAGCCCTGGCATCTTGAAGGCGTCTCGGAACATTTTCATCCCCAAGGGGAGTCCGGTGTCAGCGGGGGATTTTCGGCCCATCTCTGTGGGATCCGTGGTCCTCCGCCACTTCCACCGGGTTCTCGCCTCGCGGCTCGTGAAATTCCCCCTGTTCGATGAGCGGCAACGTGCTTTCTTGCCGAGCGAGTGGTGCCTGGAGAATGTCATAACTCTCCAGGCGCATCAACACGAGGCAAGAAGCAAATTGAAGGAACTGCACATCGTTTCCTTGGACCTCAGGAAGGCGTTGGACTCCGTGTCGCAAAACACGGTGTTGGGCGTCCTTTCTTGGGTCGGCCTGCCGCCGTCGTTCAGGGGTTATGTTTCAAAACTTTTTGCAGGATCCACCACCTTTCTGCAGCATCGTGGGGCTGTTGAGTAGCCAGTCCGGGTAGCAAGAGGGATTCGTCAGTGGGATCCACTGTCGCCGCATCTCTTCAACCTTGTTATGGATACCGTTCTTGGGCAGCTGTCTGACGAAGTCGGGTTTGAGGTGGAGGGCGTTAGGACAACGCCCTCGCTTACACCGATGACCTGGTCCTCTTCTCTTCGTCCATCCTCGGGATGAAGAGACAGCTGCGCGCGGTTGAGGAGGCACTGGAGCGCGTCGGTCTGGAGGTGAACGCCGGGAAGTCAGCAGCGTATTCCTTGGTGCCGTCGGGGCAGCAGAAGAAGATGAAGGTCCTGACGGCGCCGACCTTTGTAGTAGGAGTGGACCCCATTCGTCAACTTGGAGTCCTTGACACATGGCGTTATCTAGGCCTGGACCTTTTGGTCCCAGGCCGGTTCCCGGCAAGAAGACTTCTGGACGACCCCTTGAGAAACTTCGAGTGGCACCACTCAAACATCAACAACGCCTCTGGGGGTTGCGGCAGATTGTTCTGCCGCGCCTCCAGTATGGTTTGAGTGCGGGGAGGCTAACCGTCGGGCGGCTGAAGGAATTGGATATTTCAATTCGGAAGGCCGTCCGCGGTTGGCTGCGGCTCCCCAAAGATGTGCCCCTCGGGTACCCTCAGTAGCTCTCAGGTAGTCGAAGGGGAAGGACGTGGGTTTTTGTGGCTCCTTAGTAAAAGTTATCAGCGGGATGGCCAGTAAGGGTGCTCCGGAACTAAAATGCAAGGCGTGCAGTAGGAAGTTGAGGCATGGGTGTCAGTGCATTAAGTGTGAACTTTGGTATCATGTGAGTTGTACTAAGAATAAAATAGAGGACAATGTGAAAGACAATTATGTGTGCAGTGCTTGTAATAATAGTTCAGGAAGAAGAAAAT
Organism: Ladona fulva; assembly: GCA_000376725.2. NCBI lineage: Eukaryota > Metazoa > Arthropoda > Insecta > Odonata > Libellulidae > Ladona > Ladona fulva. The sequence continues at coordinate 797,351 of KZ308842.1, read as the reverse complement.
CAATTTCCGAAAAGGACGAACTAATAGAAAGGCTGAGGGAAGAGTTAAAAGAAGCGCATAGTAAGATAGAGAGTTTAACTGAAGAAAACGAAAATCTGAGGGCGAATATAGGGAATAAGGAGGAAGTAGCAGAAAAAGAAAAGGAGAAAGAAGAGACGAAGCAAAAGCAGAAGAACATTCGAGTGATGGGGGACTCTATGATCCGGTATGCTGCGAACATCCCGAGGGCTGAAGGAGCTGTGGTTGAGTGTTTTCCGGGAATGAAGACAGAAGAGATGGAAAAGAGGATCGAAAGACTTGATGATGAGAGGGAAGAAGGAGTGGTTCTGATACACGTTGGAACTAATGACATAAGGAGTGCAAGGAGCAAAGATCACGTGTATGGGTTAGTTTGGGACATGTGTGCAGCGGCAAAGAGGAAATTCAAGAAGGCGAAGATAATAATAAGTGGCATTTTGAGACGGAGGGATGTTCCCGCAAGAAAGATTGACTATATAAACGAGGGAATTGAGTGGGTGTGCCAAAGACAAGATTTATTTTTTGTAGATCCGAATTGCTGGTTAAGGGAAGAAGATCTTGCCAGAGATGGACTCCATCTAAATAGGAGAGGGAGCAACAAACTTGGGAGTCTAATGTTAAATATTAAAAGAGCCAAGCGTTCGGAAAACTAGAGCGTGGATCGGAAGGTTGAAAGATGCTGGAGGCGGAGAAAAATGGAGTGGTGGAAGATGGTCCAGTTGGGTTATGCGGTGCGGCGGCTCACAGGAAAGCGGAATTAAAATTGCTATGTAACAGTAAGTTGGGTGGGGCTCTCAGGCTTTTGCAGGTAAACTGCCGTAGTATTATTAATAAAATTCAACAGTTCATTACATTAATAGACTCTTGCGATGAAGACATAGGTGTAGGCACGGAATCATGGCTTAGAGATGAAATTTCTTCTGCAGAAATATTTCCTTCAAAATTTGAGGTTTACAGGCGAGATAGAGATGGAAAAGGGGGTGGTGTTTTCATTTGCGTGTCTAAAAAATTCTCTAGTACGGTCGTATCGAAGGACAGCGATTTTGAAATTCTAACGGTAGAAATACAGGAGAAAACAAGAGGGTGAAAATTGCAGGTAGTCGCAGCGTACAGACCCCCTGGGGGAGAGTTAAATACACTGGAGAGGTTAGTGGAAATGACGTGCGAAACTAAGAACATTGGTAAGGCATGTATAATAGCGGTTGACTTAAACCTACCTCATGCTAACTGGTCAGGGAAGAAAGGGTCAGGGGGAAGGGCACAGCAACTAGTAAATACATTAGTGTGGGAGGGTAGCTTTCAGCAGGCGGTAAACGAAGCAACGCGAAACTCTAACACAATAGATATATTTCTAGTTAGATCTCAGATCTTAGTCAAATCTTGTGAGACTTTACCTGGCATCAGTGACCATATGGCAGTATATTTAGAACTTTTCTGGGGCCATAGAAAAATAGAAAACACAAAGGATAAGGTCACATTTAGTTTTCAGAAAGCAAACGTCGATGGTTATCGAGACTACTTGAGAAAAGAGTTTCATGATTGGGTAAAATATGGCACGGACATTGAGGAGATATGGAATAGTTTTAAAGATATTTTGAACAAAGGATTAGAAAAATTTGTACCTACTAAAAAACTAAAGGGTAACGCGGACCCAGAATTTTATAACGCGGAAATACGATCTCTGAAGCGTAAATCAAGAATTTTACATAAAAGAAAGAGGACTAACCAAGAAAGTATGACTAAATATCGCGTAGTTATTAAATTGTTAAATCTGAAGAAAAAGGACGCGGAGAACAAATTCTTGTACGAAATGTTAAGCGTAAATGGAAGCAGTTCCTTTTATAAATATATGAAGCGTAGGAAGAAAAGCGAATGCGGGGTAGATGTGATAGAAATTACCGATGGTAGGAAAATAACTGACAGTGCAGAAATAGCCAACGAATTTGGAAAGTACTTCTCTGGTACATATAAAGTAGCGGATCATTCATCTAAACATTTCGTTTTAAGCAATAATCTTTCTATATCTCATTCTTTTACAGTAGGTTACAATAATATCCTAAAGAGAGTAAGAAAGTTAAAAAACAATAAAAGTCAGGGACCGGACGGAATAAGAAATGAAATAATTAAACTGGGAGATCGGGAAATCGTCCCTTACCTTAGCAGAATATTCCATNGATGAGAGCCCTCCCTGTGCCCCCCCCCTCACCACGTGGAGGAACCCACACCGAGGGGGAGCGTTTGCTAACGAGATTACTAGGCTGGCTGATAAATGCGCCAGCCTACCCGCGGTCTTGAGGGTGGGTCGCCTGGGTGGTTTAAACATCGTCCCCCAGGAAGCCCTCCAAGATTTGGAGGGCTGGTTCGTTGATGTCCTGGGGGCTAAGTTACTCCGTTCCACCCAAAAGCCCCCTCATATTCCTGGTCGGAGATCTACACCAGCAGAGATCTCTGAGAGGCGCCGGCGCCGCCGTGAATATGCTGCCACCCAGGAGCTTGCCAAGAAGAACTTGGCCGCCGCCATTGGGAGGGTCCTAGATGACCAGATGGTGGGTTCCGCTGTTTCTCCAGCCCTCCAAGCAATACCCTCGAGGACCTCCCGGCGAGTTCAAGGAAGTTTTTGCGTCCCTCCTTCAGCCTGTGAGAGAGACTGAGGTGGACGCAAATATGGTAGAGACTAATAAAGCCCCTGGGCCGGAAGGCATATCTGCCCAGCGGTGGAAGTTGGTGCCTGTGTCCATCAAGGCTTTTGTGTTCAACGTCCTCCTTCTGCTTGGTGACAGCCCCCGGATGCTGAATGCGTCCAGAACCATCTTCAACCCGAAAGGGCCGTCGGGAGTGGCGTCAGACTTTCGACCCATTAGTATTGGGTCTGCTGTTCTCCGCCACTTCCATAAGGTCCTAGCTTCACGGCTGGTTAGCCTACCCCTGTTCGACGAGCGGCAGAGAGCATTTCTGCCTCGTGAGGGCTGCCTGGAGAATGTTATAACTCTCCAGGCGGTCCAAGGCGAGGCTAGAACCAAAAGGAGGGAAGTTCACATCGTTTCCCTCGACCTCTGGAAGGCGTTCGACACTGTCTCATAGGAGGCAGTGCTAGGCGTCCTTTTGGAGGTGGGTCTGCCGCCGTTGTTCAGGGAGTACATTGCTAGGCTATTTGCGGATGCGACAACGATGCTGCAGTGCCGTGGAGCCGTGGGGGAGCCGGTCCGGGTCGCTAGAGGGATCCGGCAGGGAGATCCGCTGTCACCACTCTTCTTCAACTTGGTAATGAACATTATTCTACAGCAGCTGTCTGACGAGGTCGGGTTCCAGCTTGGAGAAGTCAGGGTTAATGCCCTGGCTTACGCCGACGACCTGGTCCTCGTATCGTCAACCATCCCTGGGATGAAGAGGCAGCTGCGACTCGTTGAAGAAGGACTGGAGCGTGTTGGCCTAGAAGTGAATGCTGGGAAGTGTGCGGCGGTGTCGATTGTGCCGTCAGGGAAGGAGAAGAAGGTTAAAACCCTGACGGACGCTACGTTTACCTTGGGGTCTGGGGCGCCCATCGTCCAGTTGGGTGTCCTGGACTCCTTCCAGTACCTGGGAGTCGATCTTCAGGACCCGTCGCGATTCCCGGCGAAGGACCTGCTAGGCCTATACTTGGATAAGTTGTCGAGGGCACCCCTCAGGCCGCAACAACGTCTCTGGGGACTGAGGCAGGTTGTTCTGCCTCGTCTCCTGTATGGCCTGGGGGTTGGGAGGATGACCGTCGGGCNTGAAAACTCATTTATAGATTTACTTTATGTTGGCTTGTACGGGTGAGGGTATTAAGGTAGTTTTAATATATATGTGATGTGTGTGTGATATCCATATGCGCCTTTATAAATATAATTTTGTCTTGTATTGTGTATATAGTTCTTCATTGTATTGTGTAAATAGTTCATTCTTGTATTGTATAAATAGTTCATGTATCATGATAATGTAAGATGCTGCCACATGGCGAAAGTCAACTCGCAGCGTAGAATAACAATAATAATATGTGGGTATTTCTAAACTCCGGTGGCAGAGGGAGGATTGGACCTGTCAGCGCTTCGCCACTACGTTCCGGCCCTCAGGTGGAGCAGGGCTTCTGCTCTGCTCCAGTCGGCGTCTCCCATCACCAAAGCGGTAACCAGGACATCTTACTTTCGTCGTTGGATGGACTGGTCCCGGCAGGCGTGCGGCGAGCTGGAGCTGGAGAGATGGTGGGTTCCGCTGTTTCTCCAGCCCTCCAAGTATTATCCTAGAGGCCCTCCCGGCGAGTTTAGAGAAGCTTTTGCGGTCCTCCTTCAGCCGGTGAGAGAGGCTGAGGTGGACGCAAACGCGGTAGAAGCCAGTAAAGCTCCTGGGCCAGACGGCATATCAGCCCAGCGCTGGAAGTCGGTGCCCGTGTCCATCAAGGCCTTGATTTTCAATGTCCTCCTTCTGCTTGGTGACAGCCCCCGGATGCTGAAGGCGTCCAGGACCATCTTCATCCCTAAAGGGCCGTCGCGAGTGGCGTCTGACTTCCGGCCCATTAGTATTGGGTCGGTTGTTCTCCACCACTTCCACAAGGTCCTTGCTTCGCGGTTAGTGAGCCTACCCCTGTTCGACGAGCGGCAGAGGGCATTTCTGCCTCGTGAAGGCTGCCTGGAGAATGTTATAACTCTCCAGGCGGTCCAGAGCGAGACTAGAACCAAAAGGAGGGAAATTCACATCGTTTCCCTCGACCTCCGGAAGGCGTTCGACACAGTCTCGCAGGAAGCAGTGCTTGGCGTCCTTTCGGAGGTGGGTCTGCCGCCGTTGTTCAGGAAGTACATTGCTAGGCTATTTGCGGATGCTACAACGATGCTGCAGTGCTGTGGAGCCGTGGGGGAGCCGGTCCGGGTCGCTAGAGGGATCCGGCAGGGAGATCCGCTGTCACCACTCTTCTTCAACCTGGTAATGAACATTATTCTACAGCAGCTGTCTGACGAGGTCGGGTTCCAGCTTGGAGAAGTCAGGGTTAATGCCCTGGCTTACGCCGACGACCTGGTCCTCGTATCGTCAACCATCCCTGGGATGAAGAGGCAGCTGCGACTCGTTGAAGAAGGACTGGAGCGTGTTGGCCTAGAAGTGAATGCTGGGAAGTGTGCGGCGGTGTCGATTGTTCCGTCAGGGAAGGAGAAGAAGGTTAAAACCCTGACGGACGCTACGTTTTCCTTGGGGTCTGGGGCGCCCATCGTCCAGTTGGGTGTCCTGGACTCTTTCCGGTACCTGGGAGTCGACCTCCAGGACCCGTCGCGATTCCCAGCGAAGGACCTGCTAGGCCTATACATGGATAAGTTGTCGAGGGCACCCCTCAGGCCGCAACAACGTCATAACCGTAAACCCAGGTTTCGTCACCGGTTACGATGGTTTTAAGAAACTCTGGGTCGGCATTGGCTCGATCCAGGAGTTCCTGACAAATGTCCACACGTTTTTGTCTCTGTTCATCAGTCAGCACCCGCGGGACGAATTTTGATGCGATGCGCGTCATGCCCAAAATGTCTGTCAAAATTGTCTGACAGGATCCAAAACTAATGTTCATATCCTCGGCTATCTCCCTAACAGTTAAACGGCGATTTTTCCGCACCAAATCATTCACCAATTTGACATGGTTGGGGTCTGTCGATGTGGAAGGCCGCCCCGTTCGCAATCTTCATCTGTCGAGGTTCTGCCCGATTTAAAACGACTGTACCACTCAAAACACTGGCTTCGACTCATAGCTTCATTACCAAAGGCTTGTTGAATCATTCCAAATGTCTCCGTAGCACTTTTGCCAAGTTTGAAACAAAATTTCACGCACACACGCTGTTCCTCTAGCTCCTTCATTGCTGCTGTTGCACGCGGCGACGAACAGGTTAAGACACGTACCGCTGCTGCTGTGTAACGACTCGACGTAAACAAACGCAACACCTCTCGTTTTAATCGTAAGATGTGTCGCTAGATGGCGCACTTTGTCTCTTTTCGATCCGTTGAACGGTTTGCGCAGAATAAAATCAGTCCGGTCTTTTTTTGATCACACCTTGTATGCTGATGGTCGCTTGTTCGAATCCCGTCAACGTCATTTCATTACACTATCATGGCCTTATAAGCACAATTTTAAATTTGTTTTGTAAAAATTATGCTGATATAGGTTCCAAAAATGTGGCTACTTTTCTGCCAATCCCTAAAACTTCTAACGTCAGATTTTCAAATATTGTTTAAATTTCAATAGCTCCATAAAATGTTTAATGAAACGATACGACAAAAATAACTTCAAAATTGGATTTTGGAGATCAAAAACAATAGGAATGGGCCATTTTAGTATCTAAGTTGGGTGAAATATCAACGGTATTAATTTTGGCCAGCTTTTTTCGATTTGGAACCACTATGCGGCGGGAGTAACCATGACTCTCATAAGGCGGCCGCGGCGGGAGTAACCATGACTCTCTTAAGGTGGTCGCGGAGGGACTTCGGCGGGAGTATCCCTGACTCTCTTAAGGTGGCCGCGGCGGGAGTACCCATGACTCTCTTAAGGTGGCCGCGGCGGGAGTAACCATGACTCTCTTAAGGTGGCCGCGGAGGGTCTTCGGCGGGAGTAACCATGACTCTCTTAAAGGGATGCGGTGTGCCTCGGGGCCGGTTCGTCGCCTCGGCGCGGATTTGGCCCCCTGGGGATTCACACCCGTCTCAAGCACCAACCCCACCTTGTCGTGGTAAGAGGGCTTGAGCCTCCAGGGGGTGGTGGCAGCCCCCTGGTGGGGACTAACGGGGCTCTGGCTATTTTTGGGGCTGGGTGGTTAGCACCCCCCCAGCCCTTTATTCTTTCAGTGTCGCTCGATTCTCCACAAGAAAAGCCTCGGATGAAGGGCGGGCCCCACTGAGCCCGCCCCGCACTGATGCAGCACACCCCCCTCCCCCCGATGGTGGACCCCCTCCACGGCCCTCTGAGCCGGATCCTGCAGGACCGATCCAGTTCGTGTGCGACCTGTGTAACCGGCCTTTCCAGTCCTCCCGTTGTCTGGGTCGTCACTTCAAGAGCGCTCACCCCGCAGAGGCGAATGAGAGGGTGGTGGTGGAGCGTGTCAAAGCGCTTTGGTCGGCGGAAGAGGAGAGATTGATGGCCCTGTACGAGGTTGAGGCAGTGCGCCAGGGGGCGTTTGTGAATCAGTTTATTCACGAACGTCTCCCAGGCAGAACCCTTGAAGGGATAAAAGGAAAAAGGCGTCAAGCCACATACAAACGTCTCGTGCAGGGCCTGTTGGATGCCTCTCCGCCGTCCCCTCCCGGGAGGCCGGCGCTGACCCCTCCAGACAGGGAAACTTGGGCATTTATTTCATCTGAAATATCAAGGCTGGCAGATAAGTGTGCCAGCCTTCCCGCTGTCTGGAGGGTGCCGGTGCTGCGCCGCCTGGGTACAGATTACGTCTCCCCCCAGGAGGCCCTCCATGATTTGGAGGGGTGGTTGAAGGAGGTCCTGGGGGCTAAGCCGCTTCGCTTCACCCATAGACCCTCTCATGTCCCTGATCGGAGACCGCCTTCGCCAGCGGTCTCCAAGAGGCGCCGACGTCGCCGTGAATATGCCGCCACCCAGGAGTTGGCCAAGAAGAACCTGGCCGCTGCGATCGGGAGGACCCTGGACGATCAAGTTCGGGCTGAAACATCCTTGGAGGAACTGGAGAGGTGGTGGGATCCACTTTTTCTCCAGCCCTCCAGACCATATCCCTGTGGTCCTCCCGGCAGTTTTCAGGAGAGTTTTGGTGTCCACCTTCGGCCAGTGAGTGAGGCCGAAGTGGATGCCAACATTATCAACGCCAGTAAAGCTCTTGGACCAGACGGCATACCTGCCTGGCGGTGAAAGTCGGTGCCTGTGTCCATTAAGGCCTTGGTTTTCAACATCTTTCTACTGCTTGGTGACAGTCCCCGGATGCTAAAGGCGTTAAGGACGGTCTTCAACCCGAAGGGACCAACGGGGGTGGCGTCAGACTTCAGGCCCATTAGCATTGGGTCTGTTGTTCTGCGTCATTTCCATAAGGTCCTCGCTTCGCGGCTGATTAGCCTACCCCTGTTTGACGAGCGGCAGCGTGCCTTCCTGCCTCGCGAAGATTGGCTGGAGAACGTTATAACTCTCCAGGCGGTTCAGAGCGAGGCCAGGACGCGACTGAGGGAACTTCACGCCGTTTCCCTCGACCTCCGGAAGGCGTTTGACACTGTCTCGCAAGAGGCGGTGCTCGGCGGTCTTTCGGAGGTTGGATTGCCGCCGCATTTAGGGGATATATCGCCAGGTTATTTGCAGAATCAACCAACATGCTGCAGTGTCGCGGAGCCGTGGTGGAGCCGGTTCGGGTCGCCAGAGGGATCCGGCAAGGAGTTCCACTGTCACCACTCTTCTTTAACCTTATGATGAACACCGTTCTACAGCAGCTGTCTGATGAGGTCGGTTTCCAGCCCTGGCCTACGCCGACGATCTTGTCCTCATCGCATCGACCATCCCTGGGATGAAGAGGCAGCTGCGCTTGGTTGAGGAGAGGCTGGAGTGTGTTGGCCTAGAGGTCAATGCTGGGAAATGTGCGGCGGTTTCGTTAGTGCCGTCAGGGAAGGAGAAGAAGATAAAAACCCTGACGGCCTCCACTTTTTCCTTGGGATCTGGGGCTCCCATCGTTCAGTTGGGGGACCTGTATTCCTTTAGGTACCTGGGCCTCGATCTCCAGGACCCGTCGCGCTTCCCGGCCAAAGATCTTCTAGGCCTGTACTTAGAAAAGTTGACGAGGGCACCCCTCAGGCCACAACAACGTATATGGGGACTGAGGCAGGTTGTTCTTCCTCGTCTCCAATACGGCCTGGGTTTTGGGAGGATGACCGTTGGACGGCTCAAAGAATTGGATATGTCCATTCGGCGGGCCGTTCGACGATGGCTTCACCTCCCCAAGGATGTGCCCATCGGATACTTCCACGCTCCAGTTGCGGAAGGAGGACTAGGAATTCCAGCCCTCGCTACACCATCCCTGTCTTCAGGTGGAGCAGAGCTGCGGCCTTCCTCCAGTCTGGGTCCCCAATCACCATGGCAGTTATCAGGACCTCTTACTTCCAACGATGGAGGGACTGGCCGCGGCAGTCGTGCCTGGAGTTCCCCGAGGGTGGAGACCCGGCGGTGGTGCTGCACAAACATTATAAAAACCTATTACATCATTCTGTTGACGGCCGGGAACTCGTGGAGTCCGCCCAGGTTCGAGCGTCTTCGTCCTGGGTGGACTTGCATTTCGCGGGGATTCCCGGCCGGGACTACGTGCAGTACCATCACACCCGGGTCAATGCCCTCCCCTCCTTGGTCAGGAACTCCTGGGGGAGAAGGAGTAACAAGGAGGTTTCCTGCCGGGCTGGATGCGGCGTTCCATAGACAACAGCCCACTGCATCCAGAGCTGCTGGAGGACCCATGGCGGCCGGATCCGGAGGCACGATGCAATCGCTGCCACCTTGGGTTCGGCGCTTGAGGACAAGGGGTGGACCGTGGCAAGGGAGGCCAAAATGGACACGGGTCAGGGACTGCGGAAGCCAGATATCGTGGCAGCCAGGGGAGATGAGGTGAAGGTGATTGATGTGCAGGTGGTCGGGGGTGCGCAGCTCTTACCCAGGCATCAGCAGAAGAAGGAGAAGTATGAATCTAATGCTGGTGTCTGGGAGTGGCTGCGCCGAAACTTCCCAGGTGATACACGGTTTAGCTTTACCAACTTCACCCTCTCCTGGCGTGGTATCTGGTGTGGGCGCTCGGCGAGTGACCTTAGACTTATGGGAGTGACTGGAAGAACGCTGGGGGGCCTGACGACCAGGGCCCTTCAGGGTTCGCACACGAACTGGACTCGGTTCAATAGGATCTGTGCTACGAGGGTGCATGGGAGGGGGGTAACTTGAGGGGGGTAAGGTGCTGTTATTTACTTTTGTTAATCTTTGTTAATGCTATGTAATCAAAGAAAATAAAATGTTTGGGAAGAGGATGGGCGGTGGCCATGTGGGTTGCTACTCTTCCTCTTTTCCTTTTATAAAAAAAATAGCCAAATGCCTCGTCATCGATGAGGCATCCGACTACCCAGGAGAGCCATAGGTTACTCCCACGGGAGTGGCCTTTGGCTCTTCTGAGGGCTGTGCCCGCGACGCCCCTGTACGAGACGAGTTGCTCGTGTAGATTCGCCCTAGTTGTCACGCTATGGTAGCACTGCCACAAGGAAGTGATGCAATTATACAACCTCTCCTTCAAGTGTCAACCCCGCCTCCACGTGGTGTCCGCTGGGGGGTTCGGGGGTGGTGGTGACGGGCCTCACGGCCTGACCCACTCAACCCGGATCCGCGAAAGGGGCTCTGGCGCCGGCAACCAGTCCGTAGAATTCTGGTACCTCGGGGTGGAGTGAATCCGAGCCCCACGGTGTGTCCGGCTGCACCGTGCACTCCACGGTTTGGAGTTGGCTTCGAGGGGGCTGTGTCGCTAGATACAATTGTGTTGTGCCTCCATTCATGTGGTCCTTCTGGGAGAGGCAAGACGTTTTCCGCGCAGGGGAGCCCATCCCTGAATCCCGGCGGCTTAGGGGCAGCCAGAATCCCGCTCATGATTAGCGGGATCTCCCCGGCCGTGCCCCCCTCGGTGGGCAAAAACCGAAAACTATAGTGGATATACAGGTGAAAATCGGGCCAGTGCCCGGTACGCCCCGCTACTGGGACCTATGATGGGCCCCACCGGGCTGTCGGCTGAACACTCACGTGATACTGCAGGCGGCGTAACCTGGATTGATCGGGCCGGGTAGTTGCAAGCTCGTGGTATATTGGGTTACAGGAGTAGCTTGTAAAATCTGCTCTTAGAAAATATCCGTCAACGGGCAGCAGTAACAAGGACTCCCTTAAGGTTTCCGTCAATCGGCAGCAGTATCTATGACTCTCTTAAGGTT
>KZ308842.1:765856-781384 GCA_000376725.2 Ladona fulva | reverse complement strand
CCTCCCGTTTACAGCGAATCCGGGGCCAAAGAGGTGTGTTGTGCCAATGGTTGGCACTCAACCTCCAGGACACCCTTCTCCTCCTTACGGGTCTCCACGCACGGCAAACACGTGGGTGGATCCTTGGTCAGCTGGCATGACCACGCACAGACAGCTGATCCACATCACTGTCCGGGCTCAGCCCTTGCTGATCCTGGGGTTTGTTTTCGGGGTTTTCTCCCCGCCCGATTAGTCGCCTCTTACGACAGGCCGGGATGCCGTGGGAGTATTCTCCATCCCCCTTCCCACAGGGGTGGACACTCTTAAGGGATGCGATGTGCCTCGGGGCCGGTTCGACGCCTTGGCGCGGATTTGGCCCCCTGGGGATTCACACCCGTCTCAAGTGCCAACCCCACCTTGTGCTGGTAAGAGGGCTTGAGCCTTCAGGGGGTGGTGGCAGCCCACTGGGGGGGACTAACGGGGCTCTGGCTATTTCTGGGGCTGGGGTGTTAGCACCCCCTTAGCCCTTTTATTTCATTGTCGCTCCAAGTACGAATAAGCCTCGGATAAAAGGTGGGCCCCACAGGGCCCGTCTCGCACTGACGCAGCCCCCCCCCCCACGATGGTGGACCCCTTCCACAGCCCTCTGAGCCGGATCCTGCAGGACCAGTCCGGTTCGTGTGCGACCTGTGTAACCGGCCGTTCCAATCCTCCCGTGGTCTTGGTCGTCACTTCAGGAGCGCCCGCCCCGCAAAAAGGCGAATGAGAGGGTGGTGGTGGAGCGAGTAAATGCACGTTGGTCGGCGGAGGAAGAGAGGTCGATGGCCCTGTACGAGGTTGAGGCTGTGCGCCAGGGAGCGTTCGTGAATAACTATAATCATGAACGTCTCCCTGGCAGATCATTAGAGGGGATCAAGGGCAAGCGGCGTCAAGCCGCGTATAAACAACTCGTACAGGGCCTTTTGTATGCTACTCCGCCGTCCCCGCCCGGGGGACCGGCGCTGACCCCTCCAGACAGAGAATCTCAGGTCGCCTTAGCGATGGAAATATTAAGGCTGGGGGATAAATGTGCCAGTCTTCCTGCTGTCTGGAGTGTGCCGGTGCTGCGTTGCCTGGGTGTAGATAACACCTCCCCCCAGGAGACCCTCCAAGATTTGGAGGGGTGGTTAGTGGAAGTCCTGGGGGCTTAGATGCTTTGCTCCACCCATAGACCCTCTCATGTCCATGATCGGAGGCCACCTTCGCCAGTGGTTTCCAAGAGGCGCCGATGCCGCCGAGAGTATGCCGCCACACAGGAGCTGGCCAAAAAGAACTTGGCCGCTGCGATCGGGAGGGCCCTGGATGATCTAGTTCAGCAGCTACCAGAAGAGTTTTAGCGTCCTCCTACGGCCGGTGAGTGAGGCCAAGGTGGAGGCCAATAACATCGACACGAATAAAGCTCCTGGTCTGGACGGCATACCTGCCCAGCGGTGCAAGTCGGTGCCTGTGTCCATCAAGGCCTTGGTTTTTAATGTCCTTCTTTTGCTTGTTGTTAGTCCACGGATGCTGAAGGCGTCAAGGACCGTATTCATTCTGAAGGGGCCGACGGGGGTGGCATCAGACTTCAGCCCCATTAGTATTGGGTCTGTTGTTCTGCGCCATTTCCACAAGATCCTCGCTTCGCGGCTGATTAGTCTACCCCTGTTTGACCAGCGGCAGCGTACCTTTCTGCCTCGCGAAGACTGCCTGGAGAATGTTATCACACTTCAGGCGGTTTAGAGCGAGGCCAGAACCAAGTTGATGGAACTGCACATCGTGTCCCTCTACCTCCGGAAGGCGTCCGACACTGTCTCTCAGGAGGCGGTGCTTGGCGTCCTTTCGGAGGTGGGTTTGCCGCCGTTGTTCAGGGAGTACATTGGTAGGTTATTTGCAGCTGCCACTACGATGCTGCAGTGCCGTGGAGCCGTGGGGGAGCCGGTTCTGGTCGCTAGAGGGATCCGGCAGGAAGATCCGCTGTCATCACTATTCTTTAACCTCGTGATGAACACGGTTCTACAGCAGCTGTCTGATGGGTAGGGTTTCAGCTTTGCGAGGTCCGGGTTAACGCCCTGGGCTACGCCGATGACCTCGTCCTCAACGCATCAACCATCCCAGGGATGAAGAGGCAGCTGCGCTTGGTAGAGGAGAGGCTGGAGTGTGTTGGACTAGAGGTCAACGCTGGGAAAGGTGAAGCGGTTTCAATAATGTCGTCAGGGAGGGCGAAGACGGTTAAAACCCTGACGGCCACCACTTTTTCCTTGGGGTCTGGGTCTCCGATCGCTTAGCTGGGGGTCCTGGACTCCTTTAGGTACCTGGCCCTGGATCTCCAGGACCCGTCGCGCTTCCCGGCCAAGGATCTTCTGGGCCTATACTTGGAGGAGTTGACGAGGGAACCCCTCAGTCCATAACAACGACTTTGGGGACTGAGGCAGGTTGTTCTGCCTCGGCTCCAATATGGCCTGGGGTTTGGGAGGATGACCGTAGGGCGGATCAAGGAATTGGACATGTCCATTTGGCGGGTCGTCCGACGGTGGCTTCACCTCCCCAAATCCACGCTCTGGTTGCAGAAGGAGGACACGGAGGTGGAGAAAAAAAAGATGGACGCAGAGGCACTTCGGCGGGAGTAACCATGACTCTCTTAAAGGGATGCGGTGTGCCTCGGGGCCGGTTCGTCGCCTCGGCGCGGATTTGGCCCCCTGGGGATTCACACCCGTCTCAAGCACCAACCCCACCTTGTCGTGGTAAGAGGGCTTGAGCCTCCAGGGGGTGGTGGCAGCCCCCTGGTGGGGACTAACGGGGCTCTGGCTATTTTTGGGGCTGGGTGGTTAGCACCCCCCCAGCCCTTTATTCTTTCAGTGTCGCTCGATTCTCCACAAGAAAAGCCTCGGATGAAGGGCGGGCCCCACTGAGCCCGCCCCGCACTGATGCAGCACCCCCCCCGATGGTGTACCCCCTCCACAGCCCTCTGAGCCGGATCCTGCAGGACCAGTCCGGTTCGTGTGCGACATGTGTAACCGGCCGTTCCAGTCCTCCCGTGGTCTTGGTCGTCACTTCAAGAGCGCTCACTCCGCAGAAGCGAATGAGAGGGTGGTGGTGGAGGTTGTCAAAAGGCGTTGGTCGGCGGAGGAGGAAAGGTTGATGGCCCTGTACGAGGTTGAGGCAGTGCGCCAGGGGGTGTTTGTGAATCAGTACATTCACGAACGTCTCCCTGGCAGAACTATCGAGAAATCAAAGGGAAAAGGCGTCAAGCCGCCTACAAACGTCTCGTGCAGGGCCTGTTGGATGCCACTCCGCCGTCCCCTCCCAGGGGACCAGTGCTGACCCCTCCGGGCAGGGAAACTCAGGATTCAAATTTGTCTGAGAAATCTAGGCTGGCATACAAGTGTGCTTGCCTTCCTGCTGCCCGGGGGATGCCGGTGCTGCGCCGCCTGGGTCTTGAGAACGTCTCCCCCCAGGAGGCCCTCCACGAGTTGGAGGGCTGGTTGAAGGAAGTCCTGCGGGCTAAGCTGCTTCGCTCCACCCGCAGACCCTCTCATATCCCTGATCGGAGACCGCCTTCGCCAGCGGTCTCCAAGAGGCGCCGACGCCGCCGTGAGTATGCCGCTGTACAGGAGTTGGCCAAGAAAAACCTGGCCGCTGCGATAGGGAGGACCCTGGATGATCAAGTTCGGGCTGAATCATCCTTGGAGGAGCTGGAGAGGTGGTGGGTTCCATTTTTTCTCCAGCCCTCCAAACCATATCCCAGTGGTTCTCCCGGCAGATATCAGGAGAGTTTTGGTGTCCTCCTTCGGCCGGTGTGTGAGGCCGAAGTGGACGCCAATAACATCAACGCCAACAAAGCTCCTGGACCAGACGGCATACCAGCCCAGCGGTGGAAGTCGGTGCCTGTGTCCATTAAGACATCGGTTTTCAACATCTTCCTTCTGCTTGGTGACAGTCCCCGGATGCTGAAGACGTCAAGGACCGTCTTCATCTCGAAGGGGCCAAGGGGGTGGCGTCAGACTTCAGGCCCATTAGCATTGGGTCTGTTGTTCTGCGTCACTTCCATAAGGTCCTAGCTTCGCGGCTGATTAGCCTACCCCTGTTTGACGAGCGGCAGCGTGCTTTCCTGCCTCGCGAAGGCAGCCTGGAGAACGTTATAACTCTCCAGGCGGTTCAGAGCGAGGCTAGGACGCGACTGAGGGAGCTTCACGCCGTTTCCCTCGACCTCCGGAAGGCCTTCGACACTGTCTCGCAGGAGGCGGTGCTCGGCGTCCTTTCGGAGGTGGGTCTGCCGCCTTCATTCAGGGGATTTATCGCTAGGTTATTTGCGGAATCTACCACCATGCTGCAGTGTCGCGGAGCCGTGGGGGAGCCGGTTCGGGTCGCCAGAGGGATCCAGCAAGGAGATCCACTGTCACCACTCTTCTTTAACCTTGTGATGAACACCGTTCTACAGCAGCTGTCTGATGAGGTCGGTTTCCAGTCCTGGCCTACGCCGACGATCTTGTCCTCATCGCATCGACCATCCCTGGGATGAAGAGGCAGCTGCGCTTGGTTGAGGAGAGGCTGGAGTATGTTGGCCTAGAGGTCAATGCTGGGAAATGTGCGGCGGTTTCGCTAGTGCCGTCAGGAAGGAGAAGAAGGTGTAAACCCTGACGGCTAACACTTTTACCTTGCCCCTGCGCCCCGCTACTGGGACCTATGATGGGCCCCACCGGGCTGTCGGCTGGACACTCACGTGAAACTGCAGGCGGTGTAACCTGGATTGATCGGGCCGGGTAGTTGCAAGCTCGTGGTATATTGGGTTACAGGAGTAGCTTGTAAAATCTGCTCTTAGAAAAAAATGGCCGCGGCGGGAGTAACCATGACTCTCTTAAAGTGGCCGCCGAGGGAGTAACCGTGACTCTCTTAAGGTGGTCGCGGAGGGACTTCGGCGGGAGTAACCATGACTCTCTTAAGGTGGCCTCGGCGGGAGTAACCGTGACTCTCTTAAAGGGATGCGGTGTGCCTCGGGGCCGGTTCGTCGCCTCGGCGCGGATTTGGCCCCTTGCGGATTCACACCCGTCTCAAGTGCCAACCCCACCTTGTCGTGGTAAGAGGGCTTGAGCCCCCAGGGGGTGGTGGCAGCCCCCTGGGGGGGACTAACGGGGCTCTGGCTATTTTGGGGCTGGGGGGTTAGCAGCCCCTCAGCTCTCTTTTTCAGTGTCGCTGCATATGATGAAAAAGCCTCAGATGCATGGAGGACCCCACTGGGCCCTCCCCACACTGATGTGACACCCCCCCCGATGGTGGACCCCCTCCACTGCCCTTTGAGCCGGACCCTGCTGAGCCGTTCCAGTTTGTGTGTGACCTGTGTAACCAGCCTTTCCAGTCCTCGCGTGGCCTTGGAGTTCATTACAGGAGCGCCCACCCCGCAGAAGCAAATGAGAGAGTGCGGGTGGAACGAGTGAAACCTAGTTGGTCGGCGGAGGAGGAAAGATTAATGGCCCTGTACGAGGTTGAGGCTATGCGCCAGGGAGCGTCTGTGAACACCTATATTNGGCCCCACAGGGCCCGTCTCGCACTGACGCACCCCCCCCCCCCCGATGGTGGACCCCTTCTACAGCCCTCTGAGCCGGATCCTGCAGGACCAGTCCGGTTCGTGTGCGACCTGTGTAACCGGCCGTTCCAGTCCTCCCGTGGTCTTGGTCGTCACTTTAGGAGCGCCCACCCCGCAAAGGCGAATGAGAGGGTGGTGGTGGAGCGAGTAAATGCACGTTGGTCGGCGGAGGAAGAGAGGTTGATGGCCCTGTACGAGGTTGAGGCAGTGCGCCAGGGAGCGTTCGTGAATAACTATAATCATGAACGTCTCCTTGGCAGATCATTAGAGGGGATCAAGGGGAAGCGGCGTCAAGCCGCGTATAAACAACTCGTACAGGGCCTTTTGGATGCTACTCCGCCGTCCCCGACCGGGGGACCGGCGCTGACCCCTCCAGAGAGAGAATCTCAGGTCGCCTTAGCGATGGAAATATTAAGGCTGGCGGATAAATGTGCCAGTCTTCCTGCTGTCTGCAGTGTGCCGGTGCTGCGTTGCCTGGGTGTAGATAACACCTCCCCCCAGGAGACCCTCCAAGATTTGTAGGGGTGGTTAGTGGAAGTCCTGGGGGCTTAGATGCTTTGCTCCACCCATAGACCCTCTCATGTCCATGATCGGAGGCCACCTTCGCCAGTGGTTTCCAAGAGGCGCCGACGCCGCCGAGAGTATGCCGCCACACAGGAGCTGGCCAAAAAGAACTTGGGCGCTGCGATCGGGAGGGCCCTGGATGATCTAGTTCAGGCTTTCAGGGTTCAGCAGCTACCAGAAGAGTTTTGGCGTCCTCCTACGGCCGGTGAGTGAGGCCAAGGTGGAGGCCAATAACATCGACACGAATAAAGCTCCTGGTCCGGACGGCATACCTGCCCAGCGGTGCAAGTCGGTACCTGTGTCCATGAAGGACTTGGTTTTTAATGTCCTTCTTTTGCTTGGTGATAGTCCACGGATGCTGAAGGCGTCAACGACCGTACTCATTCTGAAGGGGCCGACGGGGGTGGCGTCACTTCAGGCCCATTAGTATTGGGTCTGTTGTTCTTCGCCATTTCCACAAGGTCCTCGCTTCGCGGCTGATTAGTCTACCCCTGTTTGACCAGCGGCAGCGTACCTTTCGCTGTTCGCGAAGGCTGCCTGGAGAATGTTATCACTCTTCAGACGGTTCAGAGCGAGGCCAGAACCAAGTTGATGGAACTGCACATCGTGTCCCTCTACCTCCGGAAGGCGTCCGACACTGTCTCTCAGGAGGCGGTGCTTGGCGTCCTTTCGGAGGTGGGTTTGCCGCCGTTGTTCAGGTAGTACATTGGTAGGTTATTTGCAGAATCTACCACCATGCTGCAGTGTCGCGGAGCCGTGGTGGAGCCGGTTCGGGTCGCCAGAGGGATCCGGCAAGGAGATCCGCTGTCACCACTCTTCTTTAACCTTGTGATGAACAGTTTTACAGCAGCTGTCTGATGAGGTCGGTTTCCAGCTCGGCGAGGTTCGGGTCAACGCCCTAGCCTACGCCGACGATCTCGTCCTCATCGCATCAACCATCCCTGGGATGAAGAGGCAGCTGCGCTTGGTTGAGGAGAGACTGGAGTGTGTTGGCCTGGAGGTCAATGCTGGGAAATGTGCGGCGGTTTCACTAGTGCCGTCAGGGAAGGAGAAGAAGGTGAAAACCCTGACAGCTACCACTTTTACCTTGGGGTCTGGGGCTCCCATCGTTCAGTTGGGGGTCCTGGACTCCTTTAGGTACCTGGGCCTGGATCTCCAGGACCAGTCGCGCTTCCCGGCTAAAGATCTTCTGGGCCTGTACTTGGATAAGTTAACGAGGGCACCCCTCAGGCCACAACAACGTCTATGGGGACTGAGGCAGGTCGTTCTGCCTCGTCTCCAGTACGGCCTGGGGCTTGGGAGGATGACCGTTGGTCGGCTCAAAGAGTTGGACATGTCCATTCGGCGGGCCGTCCGACGGTGGCTTCACCTCCCCAAGGATGTGCCCTACGGATACTTCTACACTCCAGTTGCAGAAGGAGGACTAGGAATTCCAGCCCTTCGCCACACCATTCCTGTCTTCAGGTGGAGCAGAGCTGCGGCCTTGCTCCAGTCTGGGTCCCCAATCACCATGGCAGTTACCAGGACCTCCTACTTCCAGCGATGGAGGGACTGGTCCCGGCAGGCGTGCCTGGAGTTCCCTGAGGGTGGAGATCCGGCGGTGGTACTGCATAAGCACTTGAAGAACCTATTACATCAGTCGGTTGACGGCCGGGAACTTGCGGAGTCCGCCCAGGTTCGAGCATCTTCGTCCTGGGTGGATTTGTACTCCGCAGGGATTCCCGGCCGGGAATATGTGCAGTACCACCATACCCGGATCAATGCCCACCCCTCTAGGGTAAGGAACTCCAGGGGTAGGAGGCAGAACATGGATATTTCCTGCCGGGCTGGATGCGGCGTTCCGGAGACAACAGCCCACTGCATCCAGAGCTGCTGGAGGACCCATGGCGGCCGGATCCTGAGGCACGATGCANGATACTGCAGGCGGTGTTACCTGGATTGATCGGGCCGGGTAGTTGCAAGCTCGTGGTATATTGGGTTAACGGAGTAGCTTGTAAAATCTGCTCTTAGAAAATGGCCGCGGAGGGTCTTCGGCGGGAGTAACCATGACACTCTTAAGGGATGCGATGTGCCTCGGGACCGGTTCGACAACTTGGCGCGGATTTGGCCCCCTGGGGATTCACACCAGTCTCAAGTGCCAACCCCCCCTTGTCGTGGTAAGAGGGCTTGAGCCTTCAGGGGGTGGTGGCAGCCCCCTGGGGGGGACTAACGGGGCTCTGGCTATTTCTGGGGCTGGGGGGTTAGCACCCCCATAGCCCTTTTATTTCATTGCCGCTCCAAGTACGAATAAGCCTCGGATAAAAGGTGGGCCCCACAGGGCCCGTCTCGCACTGACGCACCCCCCCCCCCCCGATGGTGGACCCCTTCTACAGCCCTCTGAGCCGGATCCTGCAGGACCAGTCCGGTTCGTGTGCGACCTGTGTAACCGGCCGTTCCAGTCCTCCCGTGGTCTTGGTCGTCACTTTAGGAGCGCCCACCCCGCAAAGGCGAATGAGAGGGTGGTGGTGGAGCGAGTAAATGCACGTTGGTCGGCGGAGGAAGAGAGGTTGATGGCCCTGTACGAGGTTGAGGCAGTGCGCCAGGGAGCGTTCGTGAATAACTATAATCATGAACGTCTCCTTGGCAGATCATTAGAGGGGATCAAGGGGAAGCGGCGTCAAGCCGCGTATAAACAACTCGTACAGGGCCTTTTGGATGCTACTCCGCCGTCCCCGACCGGGGGACCGGCGCTGACCCCTCCAGAGAGAGAATCTCAGGTCGCCTTAGCGATGGAAATATTAAGGCTGGCGGATAAATGTGCCAGTCTTCCTGCTGTCTGCAGTGTGCCGGTGCTGCGTTGCCTGGGTGTAGATAACACCTCCCCCCAGGAGACCCTCCAAGATTTGTAGGGGTGGTTAGTGGAAGTCCTGGGGGCTTAGATGCTTTGCTCCACCCATAGACCCTCTCATGTCCATGATCGGAGGCCACCTTCGCCAGTGGTTTCCAAGAGGCGCCGACGCCGCCGAGAGTATGCCGCCACACAGGAGCTGGCCAAAAAGAACTTGGGCGCTGCGATCGGGAGGGCCCTGGATGATCTAGTTCAGGCTTTCAGGGTTCAGCAGCTACCAGAAGAGTTTTGGCGTCCTCCTACGGCCGGTGAGTGAGGCCAAGGTGGAGGCCAATAACATCGACACGAATAAAGCTCCTGGTCCGGACGGCATACCTGCCCAGCGGTGCAAGTCGGTACCTGTGTCCATGAAGGACTTGGTTTTTAATGTCCTTCTTTTGCTTGGTGATAGTCCACGGATGCTGAAGGCGTCAACGACCGTACTCATTCTGAAGGGGCCGACGGGGGTGGCGTCACTTCAGGCCCATTAGTATTGGGTCTGTTGTTCTTCGCCATTTCCACAAGGTCCTCGCTTCGCGGCTGATTAGTCTACCCCTGTTTGACCAGCGGCAGCGTACCTTTCGCTGTTCGCGAAGGCTGCCTGGAGAATGTTATCACTCTTCAGACGGTTCAGAGCGAGGCCAGAACCAAGTTGATGGAACTGCACATCGTGTCCCTCTACCTCCGGAAGGCGTCCGACACTGTCTCTCAGGAGGCGGTGCTTGGCGTCCTTTCGGAGGTGGGTTTGCCGCCGTTGTTCAGGTAGTACATTGGTAGGTTATTTGCAGAATCTACCACCATGCTGCAGTGTCGCGGAGCCGTGGTGGAGCCGGTTC
The DNA here is from genome assembly GCA_000376725.2 of Ladona fulva. Lineage (NCBI taxonomy): Eukaryota > Metazoa > Arthropoda > Insecta > Odonata > Libellulidae > Ladona > Ladona fulva. The sequence goes on along the minus strand of KZ308842.1, from coordinate 771,540 downwards.
GGGTCGCCAGAGGGATCCGGCAAGGAGATCCGCTGTCACCACTCTTCTTTAACCTTGTGATGAACACCGTTTTACAGCAGCTGTCTGATGAGGTCGGTTTCCAGCTCGGCGAGGTTCGGGTCAACGCCCTGGCCTACGCCGACGATCTCGTCCTCATCGCATCAACCATCCCTGGGATGAAGAGGCAGCTGCGCTTGGTTGAGGAGAGACTGGAGTGTGTTGGCCTGGAGGTCAATGCTGGGAAATGTGCGGCGGTTTCACTAGTGCCGTCAGGGAAGGAGAAGAAGGTGAAAACCCTGACGGCTACCACTTTTACCTTGGGGTCTGGGGCTCCCATCGTTCAGTTGGGGGTCCTGGACTCCTTTAGGTACCTGGGCCTGCATCTCCAGGACCAGTCGCGCTTCCCGGCTAAAGATCTTCTGGGCCTGTACTTGGATAAGTTAACGAGGGCACCCCTCAGGCCACAACAACGTCTATGGGGACTGAGGCAGGTCGTTCTGCCTCGTCTCCAGTACGGCCTGGGGCTTGGGAGGATGACCGTTGGTCGGCTCAAAGAGTTGGACATGTCCATTCGGCGGGCCGTCCGACGGTGGCTTCACCTCCCCAAGGATGTGCCCTACGGATACTTCCACACTCCAGTTGCAGAAGGAGGACTAGGAATTCCAGCCCTTCGCCACACCATTCCTGTCTTCAGGTGGAGCAGAGCTGCGGCCTTGCTCCAGTCGGGGTCCCCAATCACCAAAGCAGTTACCAGGACCTCCTACTTCCAGCGATGGAGGGACTGGTCCCGGCAGGCGTGCCTGGAGTTCCCTGAGGGTGGAGATCCGGCGGTGGTACTGCATAAGCACTTGAAGAACCTATTACATCAGTCGGTTGACGGCCGAGAACTTGCTGAGTCCGCCCAGGTTCGAGCATCTTCGTCCTGGGTGGATTTGTACTCCGCAGGGATTCCCGGCCGGGAATATGTGCAGTACCACCATACCCGGATCAATGCCCACCCCTCTAGGGTAAGGAACTCCAGGGGTAGGAGGCAGAACATGGATATTTCCTGCCGGGCTGGATGCGGCGTTCCGGAGACAACAGCCCACTGCATCCAGAGCTGCTGGAGGACCCATGGCGGCCGGATCCTGCCACCTTGGGTTCGGCGCTTGAGGACAAGGGGTGGACCGTGGCGAGGGAGGCCAAAATGGACACTGATCAGGGACTGCGGAAGCCAGATATCATTGCTGCCAGGGGAGAGGAGGTGAAGGTGATTGATGTGCATGTGGTCGGGGGCGCGCAGCTCTTACCCAGGCATCAGCAGAAGAAGGAGAAGTATGAATCTAATGCTGGTGTCTGGGAGTGGCTGCGCAGGAACTTCCCAGGTGATAGACGGTTTAGTTTTACCACCTGCAACCTCTCCTGGCGTGGTATCTGGTGTGGGCGCTCGGCGAGTGACTTGAGACTTATGGGAGTGACTGGAAGAACGCTGGGGGGCCTGACGACCAGGGCCCTTCAGGGTTCGCACACGAACTGGACTCGGTTCAATAGGATCTGTGCTACGAGGGTGCATGGGAGGGGTGTTACTTGAGGGGGGATAGGTGCTGTTACTTATATTTTGTTAATTCTTGTTTACTATGTAAATCAAAGAAAATAAATTGTTTGGAAAGGGGACGGGCGGTGACCAAGTGGGTCATTGCTCGTCCTCTTTTCCTTTAAAAAATAAAAAAATAGCCAAATGCCTCGTCTTCGACGAGACATCCGACTACCCAGGAGAGCCATAGGTTACTCCCACGGGAGTGGCCTTTGGCTCTTCTGGGGGCTGTGCCCGCGACGCCCCTTGTATGAGACGTGTTGCTCGGGTAGATGCGCCCTAGTTGTCACGCTATGGTAGCACTGCCACAAGGAAGTGACGCGATTATACAGCCTCTCCTTCAAGTGTCAACCCCGCCTACACGTGGTGTCCGCTGGGGGGTTCGGGGGTGGTGGTGCCGGGCCTCACGGCCTGACCCACTCAACCCGGATCCGCGAAAGGGGCTCTGGCGCCGGCAACCAGTCCGTAGAAATCTGGTACCTCGGGGTGGAGTGAATCCGAGCCCCACCGTGTGTCAGGCTGCACCGTGCACTCCACGATTTGGAGTTGGCTTCGAGGGGGCTGTGTCGCTAGATACAATTGTGTTGTGCCTCCATTCGTGCGGTCCTTCTGGGAGAGGCAAGACGTTTTCCGGGCAGGGGCCATTCCGCCCATCCCTGAATCCCGGCGGCTATGGGGCAGCCGGAATCCCGCTCACGTTTAGCGGGATCCCCCCAGCCGTGCCCCCCTCGGTGGGCCAAAACCGAAAATTGTAGTGGATTTGCAGGTGAAAATCGGGCCTGTGCCCAGTACGCCCCGCTACTGGGACCTATGATGGGCCCCACCGGGCTGTCGGCTGGACACTCACGTGATACTGCAGGCGGTGTAACCTGGATTGATCGGGCCGGGTAGTTGCAAGCTCGTGGTATATTGGGTTACAGGAGTAGCTTGTAAAATCTGCTCTTAGAAAATGGCCTCGGCGGGAGTAACCGTGACTCTCTTAAGGTGGCCGCGGCGTGAGTAACCATGACTCTCTGTAGGTGGCCGCGGAGGGTCTTCGGCGGGAGTAACCTCTCTTAAAGGGTCGGGTAACGCCCCTCGGGGAGAGTTCGATGTTTCGGCACGAATTGCGAATAACTTCTTCAACTTGGTGATGAACGTCATACTACAGCAGCTGTCTGACGAGGTCGGGTTCCAGCTTGGTGAAGTCAGGGTTAACGCCCTGGCTTATGCCGACGACCTGGTCCTCGTCGCGTCTACCATCCCTGGGATGAAGAGGCAGCTGCGACTCGTTGAGGAAGGACTGGAGCGTGTTGGCTAGGAGGTGAATGCTGGGAAGTGTGCGGCGGTGTCGCTTGTTCCGTCAGGGAAGGAGAAGAGGGTTAAATCGTTGACGGATACCGTTTTTACCCTGGGGTCTGGGGCGCCCATCGTTCAGTTGGGTGTCCTGGACTCCTTCCGGTACCTGGGTCTTGACCTCCAGGACCCGTCGCGATTCCCGGCTAAGGACCTGCTAGGCCAGTTCCTGGATAAATTGTCGAGGGCACCACTCAGGCCGCAACAACGTCTCTGGGGATTGAGGCAGGTTGTTCTGCCTCGTCTCCAGTATGGCCTGGGGGTTGGGAGGATGACCGTTGGGCTGCTCAAAGAAATAGAAATGTCCATTCGGCGGTGGCTTCATCTCCCTAAGGATGTGCCCCTCGGCTACTTCCACGCCCCAGTAGCGAATGGAGGGCTCGGAATACCAGCCCTAACACCCCCAATTCGTTGCCACGGAACTCCGGATTGGGTGGACATTCTTCCGGCGGTACTTTTGGGATTGCGCGCGGCCTGGAAGGATGATTTGCAGTCCACCTCCGCGGAACTAGTGTATGGGGAACCCATCCGTCTTCCGGGAGAGTTTTTATCCCCAGCATCCGATCCTGCCATCCCCTCAGTGGCGACCTTCGTCAACCAGCTGCGGGAATCNAGGCCGCAAGACTGTCAAAAGGGTCATACATAATTGCTTTACTTGCCGTCGTTATTCTGCCTCCACTATGTATCAGAAAATGGGAAATTTGCCCGAGGCAAGAGTCAGAATAAATCGACCTTTTCTTAAATCCGGTGTAGATTATGCAGGACCCTTCTCGATTAGAATGTCTTCGGGGCGAGGTAACAAGTCATACAAGGGATATATAGCACTGTTTATTTGCCTTGCTACCAAAGCTGTACATCTTGAAATAGTTTCGAGTTACGATACTAATGCTTTCATTGCTGCCTTTAAAAGATTTACATCGCGGAGAGGTCACTGTGCGGCTTTGTATAGTGACCAAGGTTCTAACTTTGTAGGTGCCGATTTAAAATTAAAAAATCTTTTTGAAAAACAATCATTACATAGCAAAGGGGTAGCGCACATGCTGGCTAAGGAAGGCACTTCTTGGCATTTTAACCCTCCTGCAGCTCCACATTTTGGTGGTATTTGGGAAGCTGCTGTAAAATCTACGAAGTACCACTTGCGTAGAATCATTGGACTACATACTCTGACTTTTGAAGAGTTTTCTACATTATTATGTCAAATCGAAGCTTGTCTAAATTCTCGTCCGTTGATTCCACTAACAGATGATGTTGCGGATTTACAACCGTTAACACCCGCTCATTTTTTAATTGGATCAGCATCCTTCGTACTTCCTGAACCTGTTGTAACTAATGAAAGGCTGCCTCCTCTGAAGCGTTGGCTGCTCGTCACGCAAATGGTGCAACACTTTTGGTATCGCTGGTCTGCCGAATACCTGCAAAACCTCCAACGGCGTTCGAAATGGACGAAGGAGACTCCACCCTTGGCTGTTGGACAAATAGTACTGATAAAAAGGGAGAATACTACATCCACGAAGTGGCCTCTTGGTCGAGTGATAGAACTCCACAAAGGAACGGATGGACTAACCAGAGTAGCCACTCTGCGAACTGCTACAACAATAGTGAAACGCCCAATTGTGAAGCTAATTCCATTGTTTCATGAAAAGAACTGTTAATTCTCTTTTGTACTGATTTGTTTATTGTTACTTTTGTGATTCATTTTTTGTTTATGCTGTGTTTGTTGTTCAAAGAACAAGGTGGGCGGAATGTTATGGATTTTTAAATACGCCGGTAAGCAGCGATTGTTCGAGATAGAGGCGCTAGCTACGTCGTGACTAAACTGAGCCGGCGAGAGCAACCTCGCCACTACTACACACTCCCAGAACAGCTGTCGGGAAGAGCAGAAGACTCTGTGAACTGTACTACTCTACTTTTGCATCAATAAAGTCTCTCCTTTGGCTGGTACAAACAGAGTGTATACAAGAAAACGCAATGGTCACTCTCACGTGTATTTATTCCAAACTCAACTATACACCATCTCCAATCTTACACGACTGACAGTAATAAAGTGTCACAGTCCCCCATCCCACGGCTTAACTCGCACCCGATAGCCCCGCCGAACTTCACTCCCCACAGCCTGGCTCCACGCTCTTCGGATTCTTTGGAGCCTTGAAAGTTACAATGTGATATCGGGTGGATACATTTTACTGATGTAGCGGAGCGATTCCAAAATATTCGGGAACGATATTCGTTACAATAATGTAGTTTCATGTTTCATTTCATGTAATGCTAGAAATGTTGAACTGCTGAAAGAAATGTTTCTGTTAATACTTGTAAAAAAGTATAACATTAATAAAACTTAATTTTTTAAAAATCAGTATTTTTTTCATGATTATAATAATACGAATTCCGATTACCCACCAAGCTACCCTATCTCTTTTGAGAAGGAATTAGTCCAGTATTTCCTTTTCTGAAGGGGGCCGGCAATGGTCAACTTCTACTCCATCTGAATGGTAACGTAATCATATGTTGTATAACTTAAGAATTGATGAGATTGGGTTTTGTATTAAATTTTCAGTTTGATTTCTAATGCAGGTTTCAGCAAACGCTCTGATTCAAAATTGGTAAAAGCAATGCTAGCCGTTTGAGGCGAACTTTTCCATAAATTTTTTAACAGACGGTGCATAACTTTTCAAACAATGCCAAAATGAATGAGAGAATATACCCTTGGAATAGCAATCAATATGATCTGACAGTACTTCGTGAAACATTATTTTAATAAATGAGACAGCGAATTTCG
>KZ308842.1:699940-738035 GCA_000376725.2 Ladona fulva | reverse complement strand
TTAGGCCCAAGTGGGCCTCTCTTACACCTAACCTCTGAAGTCATACATATTACATGGAATTTCGGAAATTAAAATTATAAAAAAATACATTAAAAGTAAAGGATGTGGTTGCAGGGAGAAAACTCCTCGGCTGAAGGCTTTCAGAGAAAAACCCACGGTGATATAAAGATGAAACAAAAACCAATATTGAGAGAATAAATTTTTCTTTATTTTTGCATTGGATATACTAAATGAATGGTAATTAAAATTATTGAAAAGCCTGTAGAATTTCTTTTATTATACTATTATTCATTTAAATTTCGATTTTTTTTCTTATGACTGCTGAATATGGTTTCACACTTATAAATTTGTTTTCATATGGTAATCCTTAAAGCAAGACTATACACAGACCTACATTACACTTTGAGCACCTGAATATTGTTAGACTTTCTTTTCCCCGAAGCGAGCACAAACAGCATCTTGCTCTTTTCCCCTTCTCTACGCAGTGTTCATTATGTTTTCCTTCTAATCTTCTGATATTTGTTGACACAGGAGATGGGCAACCACGAGAACATTGAGCTATCGTCTTCTCTTTTCCCGCTGACTCTGAGAGGTTTCTCTCGAGAGATAATCTAAAACTGTGATGACTCATGCTGCTTCAACCAGAGGAAAGTGTAATATATGCATTTAGAATTGTAAGATCCAGAAGATGAAAAAATAATTTTTGGTCCATTTCCATGATCGCCTGCTAATGGAGTAACTGTTAGCCATTCCATCTGATTTATCAACATATCCCATATGCCTATTATAATCCTCTACTATTGCAGGTTTTATTTCTCTCCCTTGATCATTGCAGAAATTACCCTCTGCTGGTGCTGCATGCATATTTGTCAGTATGTGTATGTCTCTTCTCTCCTTCCAAACAATTGCAGTCACGTCACATCTGGTGTTTACCATTATATCACCACATTTCAGTTTTTTATCCTGAAATTCTTTTGGCATTCCACTATGGTTTGGTCTTACCATCCCACAACAATTTATTTTACTTTTCTTTTGGTCGTCAAAAAGATCAGGAGAAGAGAAGAAATTGTCCATCATTAGCTTATGGCCACTCCCCATCAACCTCCTTGTTAGATATTTCACAATAGCGTTAGTTGCAGCATGTCTTTTGTAGCCTTTAGTCTGTCTTTACCAAGGTAAACAGTCATGTCGAATGTATAGCCAAATGAAGCACAAATTTTGTATATTTTTATGCTGAATCTCTTACGCTTTTTAGGCATATACTGCTTCAAAACGACTCTTCCTTTGAATAAAACAATAATTTCGTCAACTGCAAGGTGTTCAGATGGTCTATGAAATTTAGCAAAGTTGTCATTTACAATGTCAAATAAAGATGTTCCAAAGTCGATCGTAATTTTTGTCATCCCTATTACGCGAATTCTTGTAGTTAGTAAAATGTAGAAATCGAAGGATATGAAAGAATCTATCAAGTGGTATAGTATTTCCAAAAAATGGAGTGTAAAATTGCTCTAATTGCGACCAGTAGTCTTTCAGTGAGTCTTGAATGTCATGTCCCATTTGAATTACCATTGCAAGAAAGGTCAACATTTCAGTAAAAGTCGCGTCAATTTATGGAGATGGTCCTTTGTCTTGATTGGCTAAAAACTGTGTAGCAGACAACCACTTTCCGCCATCTTTCCTCCACCAATTACAGTGTAGAGTAGTGAGCGCCACCAGGCGGAGAGTGAGAGAATGTTGTGAACCCTGAACGGTGTTGTCGTCGTGTTGTACCCATAAATAAATTCTTGTTTTCTCTAGATTCCCCCTGCTTCTCAATTCACCACGAATCCCGCCACATTCTGGTGCCCAACGTGGGGCAATTACGGTGTTTGAGAGAAGTTTTGATGGTTTTTAGGAGCTTTATAGTTAATACGGACGCTCAACTGACCCTGAGCCTGCCACGCGAGGGCATCACATCGTCCCGACAAACGTGTGCTGAAGTTTTGCTGTTTCCACGCTTGTCCTTTGCTCGGTCGTGTCTTCCGCAGTGCAAGTGCTTGTTCTGTTGGTGCAGTTGTGAGCGTTGCTTTGCAGAGTTGTGTTTGGCTCTCGGGGTCATTGACCTCGTGTAGGCGACGCACCTAGTGTTGGCATCTTGTGTGCATGCGAAACCCCTCATGCCTAAGTCTCGCCCGGGGGGTATCGTAGCTGAAGGAATGGCTGGCGTTACTTTGACGAACGAACAATTCCAGATGTTGCTAGCTCAGGTTAGTTTATCGGCTGGAAGTGTAGAGCGAAATTCATGCGCTCCACCCGTGACTAGCGGCAACTTTGTTAAGTGTACGGCGCAATTTTGTGGTGGCGCCGCTAATGACCTGGAAGCGTTTCTCGAAGCGGTTATCACATATAAAGACTGCGCCAATGTGTCTGACGAGAATGCGCTTCGAGGGCTCTCCATCTTGCTCGAGGGGACAGCCGCTACGTGGTGGCAAGGCGTGAAGGGAGTGGAGTGAGGCTGTTAGCTCGCTGCGCAATGCCTTTAGCCGCAAGTTGCCGCCGCATCTCGTATTCCGCGAGATTTTTTCTCGCGAACAGCGAAATGACGAGGCAAGTGATCTCTTAGTCTGCCATATACGGGGGCTATTCGCGCAATTGCCTTATGCGCTCCCAGAAAGGGTTCAATTGGACATGAATTACGGTCTGTTGCACCGTAAAATACGGAAGAGGATTACTGCGAGCGAGACGGACTCTTTCGCTACGTTGCTACGCCGATGTAGGGATGTTGAGTTATCCCAAAGGGAAAAGACTGCAGACGTGGTAACACAGAGAGCCCCCGTCAACAGTGGTTCCACCGGAGGGAGGCGTCCCCGTTGTTCCTTCTGCCGCAACTTTGGACACAGCACCGAAGAATGTTGGAAAGCAAGGAGTGAGAGAGTGTTGTGAACCCTGAACGGTGTTGTCGGCGTGTTGTATCCGTAAATAAATTCTTGTTTTTTCTAGATTCCCCCTGCTTCTCAATTCACCATGAATCCCACCACAACTATAAATAATACCTGTTAGTTTCCTGTACCAGAAGGGAGATTATGACTTCTAAGAAGAGCAAGAAAACTTCCAGCGGTGTAGAATCTGACGTAATACTAGGTGCCTTATCAGCAATCAACCCCCTTCTACCACCAGTCAACTTGAAGGGGCCTTTATAATACCTCTGGTTGGTTACCCATTCCTTTGCCTGATTTGCAGCTGAATCTTCTTCACTAACACTGTCACCTTCATCCAAGTCGTCACTCACATCCAAATTGGGTAGTAGTAGTGGGGTTTATGGTGCCTCAACCACTAGGTTATTTGCGCCAATAACATATGCATTATTAGCAGCTACAATTCGTCATCAACCCTACTTCCTGCCTGCAGGACAAGTCCACAATTCACTAAAAATCCACTTAAAATATCAATAATAAATATATAAATATAAAAAACATTAAAATCATATAAGAGATCTCCCGCAGTTTATTTCCACCTAAGTCAAGCCAATTTTTCTGCCATTTCTGATGGATCTTTTCTCTGAGCATGATTCATAGGTCATAGGTAGTGAGGTATGTGGAGTCGATATTCGGTTTTAAGAGAGCACTCTTAGCCGCTGAGTCTGCCTTCTCATTCCCAGTTATGCCAACATGTCCTGTTACCCAGCAGAAAATTACTCTGATCCCACGTGAGTGTACAGCTATGAGAGATGAATGAATCTCCTGTACGAGGGGGTGTATGGGGAAGAAGGATGTGATAGCTTTTATGGCACTTAATTAGTCAGTGCATATGAGGCCGGGCCTGTCACATAACTCCATTTGCTGCACCGCTGTCTTTATAGCATAAAATTCTGCAGTAAATATGCTGCATTTTGGATGCAATTTTATTTCCACCACTCCGGAAGTGGAAGAGACAACTGCACAAGCAACATCTGAGCCAGATCTTGATTCATCAGTAAAGATAGGAGTGTGTCTGTGGTAGTGAAACAGGATCTCAGCAAAGCTTTGCTGGTATAGCTAGCTATGGTGCAGCTGTTGATGTTTTTGGTAGTCTGGATAACATGGTCAGGGATTTGGGGAAAGGGACTTGCCAAGGTACATATTCTGGAGGTCTACTAGCATATACTAGTGGTAAATCTACTGGAATATTTTCTAAAAGTTATCTTAGTCTAATTGGCAGGGGTTTAGTTGCCCTTTGTCTATTATTAAAAAGTGTTAAAAAGCTTGGGTTAAAAAGGTTTTGTGGCAGGGGTGTGTTTTCAGGGATAAAATCTTGCTATTTTAATTACTCATTAGAATCTCTCTTCATATTGCAAGTAGCGGTTCTCCTGAATCTGCATAGAGGATGACAATTGGGCTAGTCTGGAAGGATCCTGTTGCCATCCGTAGACCAATATGATGTATGGTGTTTAAAGGTCTTAGGTAGGACATACGAGCTGAGGAGTATAAAAAGCATCCATAGTCCAATTCTGATCGCACTAGAGCTCGATAGATCCCAAGCATTGAGGTTCGGTCAGCTCCCCATGAATAGTTGGCAAGATGGCGTAAAATATTTAGAGCTTTAAAGCATCTGTCCTTCAGATTATTGATGTGCGATTGCCAGCTCAGTCTTCTATCTAGGTCCATTCCCAGAAAGCAAACAGTCTCGGCAACTGTATGTGGTGGTTGCTGAACTTAAGAGAGGGTTAGCCCTCTCAGCCTATGAAAATGGACACATTCTATTTTCTCCCTTGAAAATCAGAAGCCGTTAGAAAGAGACCACCTGTGCAATCTATTTAGCATCAGCTGAAGTTGTCTGTGTTGTGTAGTTTTGACGATCTGCAGAAAATTGCAGGGTCGTCAACATAGAGTGACGCTATAACTGGTGGTCTAATGGACTTGACAAGATCACTGATAGCAACTGTGAACAGAGTCACGCTCAATATTGACCCCTGGGGTACTCCATTTTCTTGTCTAAAAGTTCTTGGTAGGTTTTTCCATATTCTTACATTAAAAAGCTGGTCACTTAGAAAATTTTGTATGAAAATTGGTAGGTTATCCCAACAACCCCACTGGTGTAGCGTTAGTAAATTTTTATGTCGCCATACACAATTGTAGGCCCATTCCATGTCAAAATGTTCCATGGCCTCCACATACTCCTTGTACCACCATGGGACCGAATGTTGAGCTGGTCAGCCTGCTGTCTTTGGTATGCTATAGCTCGTGAATTATTGCTTATGTATAAGCCTCAATGTTTTGTAAGGTATCACTTGTATTGTCAGAAAAGCTAAAAACTGTTTTAAAAACATGCCAGTTTGTCTTACGTAAAAGCCAACTGCCTGCATGAGTAAAAAGTTCTGGTTTGTAGCCAGGCTTTTCCAGAAGTAAAGGGAAATGGTCACTGCCACACAGGTCTGAGTGAACTGAAAGGTTAAAATATGTTGCAATGGAGCTGGAGCATATTACTAGGTCAATCATAGAAGATTCACAAGAGTTAAAACGTGTCTTTTCTCCACCATTAAGTAAAATTAAATTAAAATCGTTTAAAATATTCTCAATAAGGCAACCTCGGCTATTGATGTCATTCATAGTGTCCCTCCACGGAGTGCTGTGGGTATTGAAGTCACCATGGAGCACAAAAGGTCTCTGCAGTTCTTGGATGAGACTCTCAAGGCTTTCACGAGTTACTGGTGCCCACTCGGGGAGGTAGATGTTGCAAAACGTTACCCTTTCAGGGATGCAACATCTTACTGCAACAGCCTGTAGAGGTGAATTGAGTCTTACCTGGGAGGTGTATAGAGTCTCCCAGACAGCAACTGCCACCCCATCCTTAGCTATGTTGCTACTCAAGTCATCATGTCTAAAAAAATTAAAACCATTGATACTTCCTTTTTCAGTGACCTTAAAATGTGTCTCTTGGAGACATACGAGAGCAGGGTTAAAATCTTTCATTAAAATCTTTAGCTCCTCATGATGGGAATAATATTTAATAATAATAACAATAAAAACAAAACAGTGTTGGCGTTTTGCAAGTCCCTACCCTGTATTTTTTGTGCTTTAGCCAAAGCTTGTAGTTCCCTGCTGATGGCGTACACTTTTTCTGGTGTGGTTGTTTCCATTCCAGGGCTGGCCAGTGGATGCAGCGATGCAAAGGAAGAAACATCGAACTGAATGATATTCGGCTGCGGAATCTCAGGTGGTGTCTGGACCGGAGGTGCAGTGGTAACTGGTTGTGGTATTTCTGCACCTCGAATGGCTAAGACCGCGGCCTGAGCTGCCAGCTGCACAATACACTCAGTCTGTTTCTGATAAGGTAAGTGGCCTATTGCTACATGCTTGCGAGGGACCTGCCGCACCCGTTTGCCCCTCATCGGAGCCAGACTCGGGTGCCGCGTGAGGTGACGTTGGAGGGGAGAGCGTGGGTCCTCCCCAAAACTTTGAGCACGTGGTCATGACTAAGTGCCTCCTGACACCTTCTAAACTTGAACCAAACAACCATTACAGTTCCATTGCAACATTAATAAAGAATTCATGGTGGTGTGTGGCAGAAATTATCTGCTAATTTTTGACGGACTCCCTTTCTTTCTGTTTTTCAGAGATGAGATTTTCTCAGCCAACTCCCCTTCTGAGATGTCCTCAATGTCAGAATGAAATAACAGGGACTTGCAGAAAGGAAGAATGCATTGTATTGTTTACAGCCTCAACAGGAATAGCAAGGCTCAATCATAAAGGAGGTGTAACTGCACATTCCATGTTTAGACTGCCCCTTTACTCTTTCAGTCCAGATACTTGTGACATAAAACCAAATAGTGAAAGAGCAGAATTAATAAGAAGGTCAATTTTAATTATACAGGATGATGCTTCCATGGCTCAGAAACAGTCTTGAAACATAGGAGAGAACCTTGAGAGATATCTGTCAAAATGAGCTTTTGTTTGGGTTTTACCTGATGATGAGACAGGGCCTTGATACCTATGTCATAGTGTTATTTTTTGTATCGTTGCTTATTGTGCTGTATCTTTGCCATAACCCCTCTGTTCAATATCTCCACTCTCAATATTTCTGTCTCATTTGAGCAACTAATAAAAAGAGAGAAAGAGAGTAAGTTAGTTGTCCTGTCCAAAATCACTGCTGATTACAGCTGCTGCTTCTGCTGGGCATCAAAGAGACACCAGTTATAGGCTGCTGGGTGGATGGACCTCCTGATTTCTGAAGCGACAAGATCAATTGCTTGATTACCTAATCTTTGAACATAACGGTGCTGATAGCTTGGGTCACATGATCAAGACAACCCTATCCCCTTGTTTCTCATCTTTCTGTTGGAGGAGACTAGGAGTAGTTGAGTTTTGGCACCAGTTGTCAGGAAGAATACAGAATCTGAACTTTTAGTGAAATTAGGTGTTATTGGTGCTAAATTATTCTTTTGTCTGGACTTATTTAAAGACAATTGAAGTTTAACAAACACTGGTAATTCTTCTATTTTGGGAGCTAATCTCAGTATTATTTTGTGATATTGGTGTGCCTCACCATATTATTTCGTCGTTTCTTATGCTGATATTTGCTTGAATTTCTATGGGTGGGTCAATTATATGGTGTTTATTCCTTTATAGTTCCTTTGATGTTGATTTCTCTTTGTAGTATTCCCCCTGTGTCTCCTCAATTGATCATAAGAGTTTGAATGCAGCTAACTAAGATAGTATTTTGTCTTAAAACTGTGGGTACTTTCTTGAGTATGCTGCAATGGTGAGAAACCTTTAGATGTAGCTGATGGTCAAGTTAGAAAATTAGTTTTACAGAATATTTTGCATGGACCTTAAGGAGTTGATTAACCAATGCTCCATGAATGGATAGTAAAGTAAAAATCTGCAGGAAAGAGTTTACAAAACAGACTTGTGAGTTAACATGCATTGATCATAGGAGATATAGGCATTAAATATGTAGTTGCAGTAATAATGTTACCTTAAAATCTAGTAGGGTTGAAATAATAACACAGTGATTTCGTATTTTCTGCTATTATTAGTGTCATAGTAATGTAGAAATAGCCTCTTCAGTTAAGACTGTTACATGTTTTATCAGAAACTTTTTGTGAAAGCAAGACTCATTTCTTGGAAAATTTATTTTAATTCCTGATGTTTGAAACTCAGCATTTTTCCTAAATATGTGAGTCTGAAGACGGATAACACTTTCCTGCCTGCTTTGAGAGCTGTCCATTCAGCAAAAATCCAATGGCTTAACAACGAACTATGACATTGGTACGCTGTTTGCAACAACTTCCTCTAGTATGTCTTCCTCCATCGGATAGAACTCACACATAGCCTACATGAAGAAGAGGGAGAATTCTAGATGATGCAGTTAGACTTCCCATCGGTGAAGTGACGAAAGGAAAACGAGTGACCCTTAACGCAAAATTAGCCCAGCTCACCAGTAAGTTTGCTATGGCCTACACGGATCCACATCCTCCAGATACACCTACTCCACACCAGTTCCATAAAAGAACTCTCAATGTTTCACACCACCAGTTCTCCAAAAAGGAGGATTTTCTTAGCTTTGGTTTAAAATATTCTCCTCCACTCCCCCAAAAAAACAGATGTTTATTAATTTAACCATAGATTGTGATATTGCCCTCTCTAAATATCCCTCCTTAAACCTAGGTTGTTCAAATATGGTGTTCTCTCATATTCAATCCATAAAACCTCCCTCATGGAGTGAAATTAAAAATCTGAAGCTGCTCAAGAAGATCCAAAAAACTGAGGTCAAAGAAGAACTGATTATTTAGAAAGCAGACAAAGGGAACTGTTTAGTGATATTAGACAAAAAGATTATTTCCTAAAATGTGAAAATATCTTTTCCAAGAATTATATCTGTGTACTTTTGAAAGATCCAACTCTCCTCTATCAATCCTGAGTGAAGTATGCAGTTCATCATTCCATAATTTTAGATGATAATATCAAGCCCCACCTAATTAATATGAATTCTCTTTCCCCCCATTTCTTTGGTCTCCTCAAAGTGCATAATGTGGACGTGCCAATTAGACCTGTAGTTTCTTGTATTTCTTCACCTTCCCATTAACTTGCCTCCAAGTTAAATGATATATTAATTAATCTCCACCTGTTTCAAACAAAATATGGCATTAGAAGTTCTCTCCACTTGTAGGTATCTTAAAAACTTTAAAACTTCCATCTAATACTAAAATGGTCTCCTTTGATATATCCAACTTATTTACCCAAGTTCTGCTGGACAAAACCTTGTCAGTGGTACAGAAAATGTTAACTAGTGTTAGATAGTAAGATAGATTTTAATACATATAAGACCTATTATTTTTATGGCAGTACAGATCAGAATTTTATCATGATCAACCATAAATGTTACCTCTGACATTGGGAATTGCCATGGGCTCACTCTTACCACCCTTATTAGCTGATATTTTTATGAAACATTGTGAATGTTTAATTTGCATAATCCTCTGCTGCGTGTTCACCTGTTGTTCACCTGGCAGAGGTATGTTGATGATAATCTATGTATTTGGACTGGTTCTAAAAGGCAACTCAGTTTCTTAATTTCCTCAACTCCCTCCATCACCTTCACCCACAAGTTGGAAAAAAATCTCTTTCCTACCTTTCCTTGACTTCAACTTGAGTATTTCTGATCAGAAGCTTTCCTTCTCTATGTATCATAAATCCACATCCACAGATCACTTAATCACAACTTCTTCTAACCACCATCATTCTCACAAACTGGCAAGTATAGATTCCTTAATCAACTGGCTCCTTAAGATTCCCATGTCCATGGATTATTTTATATCTGAACACCAAATAATTTATTATTTGGCCACAAAAAAGTTATTCCCGCTCCCTAGTTAACAAATTAATTGCAAAAAAGCAGAGTAAACGTGTAATATCTCTACTTTTCTCTTCTACTACCGATTCAATCACTCCTCACTGGTCCAGGTTAAATTTCATTGACTCTTGCAGTTATAAAGTTTTGAAAAAATTTTCCCACAGATATAATTAAGCCAGCCTTTTATAGCAATTTTAATATCAATTCTCTCCTCAGAAATGATAAAGATGAATTAGACACTATGCCATGGTAGCTGTAGTACCAAATGATGCTGAACTTTTAATGAGATACAAGAATATGATTCCTTAAGATATATAAGTGCTTCAGAGACAATTTTGCAAATACTAGAATAAGATGTAACTCATTTGTATCCCACTGTTGTGATGTTGCCAGTGCATCTGCAGAATAAAGAATCAGTTGTATTTCAGCCAGGCAGGGAGATTGAAGCCCTAAAGGATAATGTATCTAAATTAATACTTTATTTTCAAATCTCCATGGTTGGATGAATTACAAAATTTAACGTACCAAGATTTCTATGAACAGTATAATGTTGATTGTATACCAAGAGTAAAGGCTAAAGTGCCAGTTATGTCACATCCTTCAGGTGTGCATTGGATAAGGAAAAGAATCATAAGAAAATGTGTTGCATGGTTACAATGGCTGTTACCCACCTTAGTTAAAGTTTATTATCTTAGGAGGTTACAGTTAAAATTTCCTGTTTATAGTTATGAGGAACTTACAACAGTTGATAGCCATTGTTATAGTATGTTCCAGGAAGTATCCGTAATTAGCCAAAGCACAGTCTCCTGGAGAATGATATAGAATACAGTGAGGCATTAGAGGAAGCAAATATTTATAAAACCGGTAGTGGACTAAGGCAATTATTCTCATGTTTAGTGATTTGTGGTGCACTGGCAGGAATTTTATGTGATGAATTCGAAAATCAGTAAGCAGAGGATTTCTTAGATGGAGATGCAGCCAGCTTAGACAGCTTACAATTCTGCATTGTTAGATATACGGAATAGACTTAGAAATCATGGTAGAACTCTAGAGGAAGTGGGCCTTCCTTCTACTGTTGATGACACCACTGAAATAAGTGGGGAAGTAATGAGATGGCCTGTAGAGGAATTAGATTTACATTTAAAACAGTCATTACCAATGCTAAATCAGAATCAATAGGAGATATTTGATTATGTCTGTGGTGTCATTGAATATCAGAAATTAGAGCCTCTGAAGCCCTTTTGGAAGAAACTGGCCATAGAAGTTCCTTTTCTGTGAATCTCCTCCACAGGTAGCCAAAGGGAAGAATCTGGTAGCCTTAGAGATTACAGAAATAACTTGTTTGGAAAATCCAACCAATGAAGTCACCTTCCTCAATCCTTCCCCTTCCCTCCAAACCGTCTGTATATAAGTGAATGCTCTTCTGATATGTTACCTGATGATGGTTTGTAGCTGAAACCGGTCGTAATGAACTTTAACTTTGTGTATATTACTAAGTTGGTCTTTGTCCTTGTAGAATGTCTTTCCACGAAGTCTGGCTAAAGAATCTAGAATTTATTCGTAACACGAGTAAGGCAACATTGGCCAAACTGTATCAGAAATGCAGTATTAGATTTAGAGCAGTTACTCAACAGATTTTTCATTAACAAATACAAAAAGTTAGGCATGTTTCCTAAATTTGTGGATATCAAGAATATGTTGCCTGCAGCCCTGAAACATGTACGTGCGGCAAAGATTATTTGGTTGAAGTCCAAGATGAAGATGTAGTGCTCACAGAGAGATTCTCTCTCCCATTCCTAAGCTTCGTTGCAGATTGAGCTAGCGACCAAACTTCATTTTGCTGAATGGACCCTACTAGATGACAGTATTCTGGAAGAAGTGAGTTTGCATTTCTCAAGTTTAAGAAAATGCAGAAACAATTGGAAAATCTGAGTGTGGTTCAACTTCCAACTAGTCCCCAAAGCTCTCAAAGTGACATCTATTTTCATAATTTCCATTTGAGAGTCATAAATTTGTCTCAAGTTGCAATATTGAATTTAGTGATCTGCAATGTAACTCAATTTAAATCCAGATATGGGATTAACTCTGAAGACATTTCTAAATACTTCTTCCCTCAGTTTTCCCAAAAGTGCTCTTTTTGTCTCCTTTGAAGTGTCAAAATTATTTCCCTCTCCAGTGTGTGACACAATAAACCTACTCAGCTCATTGCACTAAAACAGTGGTTCTAGTGATGAGATACACATACAATCGGTCTACATCAATGATTTACACTATCCTCAAAAACAAGGATAAGATTAAGTAGATTGATACTTCAAAGGGTGTCACAAGAATTTCTACACAACGGCCATGTATTCTCGACAATGTTGAAAGATTGCTTCTCATATGGATCAACGAGAAGCAAATGCAAGGCGACACTATTAACGAAAACATAATTTGTGAGAAGGTGAAACTAATATTTGCCAACCTCATTAACCCTTTGGCTGCGGAAAGCGGATATATCCGCTCTGCCTAGTTACACCTTTGGCTGTGGAAAGCGGATTTACCCCACGCCCGTTAAAAAAAAATCTGTCCATATCGTATGCTTCTTTCATATCTCTGGAGAAGATTTCCGAAAACAGATGTACGATTGAAGTGTCTTAGTTTAACTAATCCCTCGAAAAGTGTGAAGTGGACGCACAGGACACAGATGGACAAGAAGGGCACTTCAAAGAATAAGCTCTGTGAAGGACTCATCTCGGCGATTGCTCTTCTATTTCTTAGGCTTTGAAGAGCTTCCATTGGTTCTCTCATAGAGTAACAGGGTTTCCTTGGTCCAGGATGTCCCCTTTTTATAGCCCTGAAAGCGTCTGCAAACTCTACAGTATGTTTTTCAGAAAGGAAATGTCAGTATCCAAGTTTCTCTCAGTGCAATCGGAAGTGTGCGTTTCTGTTTTTCTAGAACTTTGGTTGAGGTTTTCAGCTTGTAGTTTCTTTACATCCAAAAGTTAGTATTTTATAAATTCACCATTCTTAAAACTGTCCGTTTGCAAATAATTTTTAATTTCTGTACATTTTTTCATGTTTGAGGAAGAACAATTAGAGAGCTTTTCTTCTTCAGAAGATTCTGATAGCACAGATGATGGCCCATCAACTTCTTATTCCAAAAATGAAAATTGGAAGAAGGTAAACCCTAGGCAGAAAAGAATAGTGGAGCTTGATTCCATCCCAGAATTTTCAGGCAATGCAGAAGTGAGAGGCTTAGCAGGTCTTACTCCACGCGAATGCTTCGAAAAATTCTTTCCTCGGAAATTGTTCTTACATGTCGCTAATGAAACAAATAAGTATGCTGCCAGTTTTCTTGAGAAAAGGTCTCCACTCACTGCTAGATCCAGATTTGCGCAATAGAAAGAGGTGACGGAATCAGAAATCCAGGCCTTTATTGCAGTAGAAATTGGAATGGGCTTAGTAAGGAAGTCATCCCTTGAGAGTTATTTCCAAGACTCATATTGGCTTACTTATACTCCAGCCTTTAGCACTGTTTTCTCTCGAGATAGGTACCAAATAATCAGGTAATTTCTTCATTTCGCCGATAATGGTAAAGACTCCCGAGGTGATAGACTCTGTAAAATAAGACCTATCATTGATGCTGTAGAGTGTAAGTAGTGGACGAGTGATTATGCTATCCACTGTAGGGAATACAGGGATAAGGGAAATCGAAATTCAATCTAGAAAGGGAAAGAAAATGGTCAGGAAACCTTCCATCCAAATATTTTATAATAAATATATGGGTGGGGTGGATAAATTCAACCAGTTTTGTTCTACATATCCTTTCAACAGGAAAGCAATGAAATGGTACCAAGCATTATGGCATTTCGTAATAGAGGTAGCGCTTGTAAATGGATGGATATCATATAACATACAAAATAAAAGCCAAAGATTGACCCAAAGAAGATTTAGAGAAATGGTAATCGATGGTTTAGTGGAGGGATTCAGGCAAGAAGATCAGCCTACTCGTAGTTTGAAAGTTGCGTCGCCTCTTTTGCCAAGACTCATAGAGCGCCACATTCCGAAACAATATATAGATAAAAAATACCAACCTAACTGTCAGGTATGCAGTATTTTGCCCTCTCAATGCTCCAAAAAGGGTAAAGGGGATTGTAAACGAAAGCAGACTACATACTACTGTGATCAGTGCTTCGAAAAACCAACATTATGTGTGGTAGGATGCTTTGAGGCATATCATACTCTAAAAAAGTACAAAAGGTACTGTCAGTGTTAATAACATTTTGTAAGTGACCTGTATATAGTGTAAATTATAGTAAATCTGTCTAGTTCAAGTTAGATCTGGTGATTTCTTTGCGAAAATATTTTGATTTTGAGTGCTGTAAAGTTTATAAATTTATTTCTAGGGTAAATATTGTTTATAATTATAAGATTAACTTTTCTAAGTAGTATGTTAATTAATATTCTATTCAATTATGTCAACTAACGCTAATTAAATTTAATATCTGTAAAATACTATTACAGCCAATTTCTGTAAATACTATTTAAATTGTATAGTTTTGCATTCATATTATTGTTGTGAAACTTGGTTTACATAAAAAAAATTGTTAAGTATTTACTGAAATTAATTAATAGAATTTATTTTGTGATTTTTGTGCATTATAATATGATATTTTTCACTCAAAATATATGATATTATAAACCCTATTAATTTAAAAATATAACAATAAAAAATATCTAATTGGTTTAAATATAGACTTTATTCGTTAATTTTGTTGTTTTTAGTTGTGTAATGAGCTTAGTATTCATAGCGGAAAAGATCCTCGAAGACAAAAGAAAATAATTTTTTCATGGAGATTTGACAACTTTTGGGGAATGTATTAAATTGAAGCCCCGCAGCCAAAGGGTTAAAGTTTCCTTTGCATTTCTATCCACTCTTTTGTTTCCCCTAATTCNCACCTCAGCAAAGATCATTTGGCTGAAGAAGGAGTTGAAGACCTGGTTTTCACGGAGAGATGCCCTCTCACACTACTTGTGCCTTCTTCACACCGAGATTCTTCATTCTCTGCATTGGACCGAATGGCTTCTTCTCGACGATTGGGTGAGATCGAAAGTTAGTGAATTCTCCCTCGACAAATTCAAAACCTTCTGAAAAATATATGATATTATAAACCCTATTATTTTAAAAATATAACAATAAAAAATATCTAATTGGATTAAATATAGACTTTATTTGTTAATTTTGTTGTTTTTAGTTGTGTAATGACCTTGGTATTCATAGCGGAAAAGATCCTAGAAGACAAAAGAAAATTTTTTCATGGAGATTTAACAACTTTTGGGGAATGTATTAAATTGAAGCCCCGCAGCCAAAGGGTTAAGAAGATGCCAGGATCATGGGCGATTTGAAAATTAAACTGCTGCACATTTACCATTCGGACAATCCACAAGATTCATGAAGTATAAAGTCAAGAAGAGCAGGCTAAACGTCATGTGGAGGTCCAACAACAAGGCTTGGGTGGCATGTTACCTTTTTACAGATTGGATCAATGAAGTGTTTGGTCCATCTGTAAAAAAATATATGTTTGAGAAGAATTTGCCACTCCATGCCTTGCTTGTTATGGACATGCTCCTGCACATCCTCCAGACATAGAAGATGAGCTCCTTGAAGAATTTAAATTCATCAAGATCCAGTTCCTAACTCCCAACACCACTCCTTTACAGCAGCTCATAGACCAGCAGGTCATTTCAAATTTTAAAAAGCTCTACACTAAAACTCTTCGAGCATTGTTTTGAGGTAACTGAAGGAACCAATCTCACTATCCCAGAGAGTTTTGGAAAGACTGCTTTCACATTGTTGCCTGCCTCAAGATGATTGACAAGGCATGGGAGGGGGTCACCAAGAGAACCCTTATTTCTGCATGGAAGAAGCTTTGGCCAGGCAGCATTGTCGAACGTGACTCCGAGGGGTTTGAGCAAGTGCCTGCGGAGCCTGTAATCGACGAGATTGTGTCTCTGGCCAAGATTATGGGGCTAGAGGTGGATAGCAACGACATCGATGAACTAGTAGAAGAGCATAGCAAGGAACTTTGAACTTGTGTGTGTTGCAAAACTATTTTCAGTTTAATAACCAGTTCTTTGTGCAAAATGATGGTTCGGCTATAGGTTTCCCTTTAAGAAGACATGGGCGACCGCACTCCTGGTCAATTTCTGCACCATCTAAGAACCTTGGCTGGGACAAATTTGCCAGATGACCTTTTACGCACAATCTGTCACGCTTGACAAGATCACGCTTGCCCGTAACTATGCAAGTGATTCTCGCCACCCAGAAGTCGACAACACCATTGGATGAGGTCGCCACTCTGGCAGATAGTATCCATGAGGCATCCTACCCTCATCGCATTGCAGCTACTGGACAACTTTTTCAGTTGATTGGAGTAACGCCTGGAAAAACAGGACAGAGCTCTAGCTGATCTGACCCAAAGGATAGAATCGCTCGTGCGGAATCGCTATAATCGTTTGCACAGCCAGTCTCACCCTTGAGATTCGTCACGCCCCAGCCCCAGGCGGTCGCCATCGGGAGCCAGCTCCACAGTTTGTTGGTACCATCACTGATTTGGCTCAGAAGCCACACGCTGCACATCACTGTGCTCGTTCCTCACCACCATTCAGGGAAATGCTCCAGCAGGGCACCAATAGCGGTGATTGGATCGGCCACCCCCCTACACTTATTTGTAACCGATCCCACAACATGCATCTGATTTTTAATTGATACAGGATCAGATGTATGCGTTTACTCGCACAGCTTAGTCTACTGACCCAAAGGCAAGACTTCCTTTGAGCTCGTCGCTGCAAATGGAATACAAATAACCACGTACGGCTACACACAATTGCACCTAGACCTTGGTCGAGATTTTTTGTGGAGATTTATCATCGCTAATGTCTCTGTGCCAATTATTGGAGTAGACTTTCTGAACCACTTTCCCCTGATGGTGGACATTCGCAATCGACGTCATCTGGACGGTGTTACCACACTCTATACAGATGGGTCTTCCACTCCCCTGTCTGTCTCCTTGGTCCATATCCCTGGCCTCTGTTTGGAGCCATCGCAATTTATCGATCTATTCGGAAGTTATAGAAACCTCACCCACCCAGCTGGTACGCCTCCTCGGACTCCGCACTCGACCGTGCACTACATACCTACGACTCCAGGACCTCCAGTCTTTCATTGCCCATTTCATTTGCAACTGGACCAGTTTCGAGTTGCCAAGAATGTCTTCAAGGAAATGGTCCAGGATGGTTCAGCATGTCACTTGCATAGCTCATGGGCATCACCGCTCCATATGGCTCCCAAAAAGGATTCTGGTTGGCACCCCTGTGGTGATTACCACACCCTTAATGCACGGATGATGCCTGATCGCCACCCTGTTCCGCACATCCTGGATTTCACCCGCTCTTTATCGGGATGCACCATATTTTCCACCTTGGACGCCGTAAATTTCTACAACCACATCCCGGTCCATGCCAAGGACATACTAAAAACAGATGTAACACCACCATTCGGTCCTTATGAGTTTCCTCTCATGCGTTTTGGCTTGCGAAACGCCTCACAGACCTTCCAAAGGTTCATGAATGAAGTTCTTCAAGGTGTTGACTATTGCTAAGTATACATTAACAATATCCTTATCGCCTCTCGGATGCCTTCCGAGCATCTAGAACATCTACGAACTGTATTCCAATGGCTTGTGGACTACGGTGTCTGCCTCAATGCTAGGAAGTGCCGCCTTGGCATTTCCGAATTGGTTTTCCTTGGACCCAGATGTCCAAATCCTGCTACTATCATCCGCAAGCCAATGGCATGGTGGAGAGATTTCACAGAGATCTCAAATTTGCCTGATTAGTCATCATTCTCCTCGCTGGACAGATTCCTTGCCGTTAGGCCTCCTGGGATTCCGTGCAGTGTCGAGAGAGGATCTGGGTGCTTCTTCGGTGGACCTTGTATATGGAGAGCCACTTCATCTTCCTAGGGAATTCTTTTCTGCTGGCGCTGCCCTCACTGCTCCTACTGCAGAGTTCAGCGACACCCTCCGTCGCTGCCTTTTGTCTCTTCGGCCAGCTCCGCCTTCTCATCATGCTGCAAAAATATTCGTGTTCTGCGACCTCACAACCAATCCTGAAGTTTTTATCCAACAAGACGCCCTTTGTGGTGTCTTTGAGCCACCACACACTGGCCCATACCGAGTCATCAGCCGTACCGACAAGTATTTCACCGCGGACATAAAAGGGAAACCTGTCAATGTATCCATCGATCGTATGAAACCGGCTTTCACCATCGCACCACTCCGGCCTCTATTACCACATCCTCCTTTGTAAAAATAATCCATAAGTTGATTGCTTACAGGATAAACAAACAAGTTGTTGACTGGATAAAATCAATTTTAGGAAACAGATCGCAGCAAGTTGCGTTAATACCTGGAGTTTTCCATGTGTAGAGCCTTCTCTTATGATTCTGGAACCAAGTTTTAGCTATCCAAAACTGATGTCGTTCACAGAATTCTATCAATTTCTCTCCTCTTTCATTTCTTGTTCCAAGACCGTATAACTGTATAACCATGTGGTTCATCCGCCTTTAGGATCCATTTCTAGATCCATGGGCAATCCACGGTCTCCAGTGCCGCATTAGCCACCATTAGGTGCCCATCCCCCACCACGAGGTGGAGGTGTGGTTAGATATTTCCCTTATTTGAGGTCTGGGACCTTAACAGCATTTCCCATCCTCTCCAGTACTTGGGAGACATTCTTCAGAGTACTTCAAAGCAGAATCCATTAGGCTTAATTTGAATAAAACAGATTTAATTAATGTGCTTTTTGAGGACAAATATAATGTAGTTGAGAGGTTTCTTGAAAGTACTCTGGAGAAAAACCATTTTGAGAATCTCACAAAAGAATTCTTTGGAGATTTAGACTTTATTTTTGATATTTTGAAACAGTTTGTTTTCAAATCTAAATAAAAGTTATATTATAATTTAAATTTACATTTTTCTTTTGCTGCTAAAATAGTGAAATGTTTATTTGAAATTTTTGAAGAAAGTGTTGATTCAGAGATGTTGAATGAGTTTGAATCCATAGGGACAGCAGAAGATTAACACTCGATCGGTCGCGTTGGTGTAAAATTTACACCATTCACAATCTTTCAAGAATAATTCTTTACCTGGGTCACTCACATTCCTCAGTTCCCTTTGTATTCCATCGCGGTCATCCCCTCCTTCCGACCATTGCAGTCCTTGGAATTTCCTAGAACTTTTCAGTAAGCTATTGGCCTTAATTGGGAGCGAAACCAAGAGCGAATGCTTCCTTCATAGTTTTGACTCATTTAGTAGACGCAGTCTGACAGATCATGGCAAGAAAGATGTAAATATATTTTGTTTAGTATTGTTTATTATTTCTGTTATCTTTTTCACTCTTCTGATTACTAATTATTGTTATTTGTTTATGTTATAAATAAAATTTCAGGTCAGAGAAGGTTCGAAGTGAAGGCATTTCGAGGGCTTTGTTGGAATTAGAAGAAGAGGAAGATGAAGCCTTACGACAGGGTGGAATTGCGGAAGATAGTGACAGTGATTTGAGTGACGAGTTGGTTGAAGAAAGTGATCATGACACGGAAATTGAGTGTGATCCTAGTGATTCCGAGAGTGAAGTGGAAAATGGCGATCAGGGCCTGCCTCCTAAATTTAGATAAATGTAAACATATTGTCTTCTCCAAAAAGAAAACCGTAGAAACCTCTCTGTTCTTCCTTGAAAATAAAATAATTAGGCAGGTGGATCTACTGAAATATTTAGGAGTAACCATCACAAAGGAATTAGACTGGGGTGCCCAAATAGATGATGTGGTCTCCAAAGGTTATAAACACCTACATTTTATCATGAGAAATTTAAAGGGGGCCTCAATAAACACAAAAAACTTGGCATACCAAACGTTGGTAAGGCCAGTGTTAGAGTATGCTTCGCCAGTATGGGATCCCTTCCACAAGAAAGATATCTTCAAACTGGAAATGGTTCAGAAGAAAGCAGCGAGATATGTTTTAGGAAGATTCAGGAAGGAATACAGTGTAACAGAAATGTTAAAAGAACTGAACTGGGAAGCGCTCAGTGACAGAAGGGAAACAAATAGTTTGTTATGCATGTACTGGACATACACTATTGAGCCACCCTGGAAAGAGCTGGGAAATAGGATAATGCCTCCTTGTTTTTTGAGAAAAAATTACCATGATTTTAAAATCAGAACCATTGGTCACCGAAGGGACGTTGGAAAATTTTCCTTCATAAATTGAACAGCAGTAAATTGGAATGGCCTACCCAAGGAAATTTTCAGCCCCTTCCCCCAAAACAGAGATATTTTTAAAAGAAATTTATTAAAATTTAAATATAAAAATGATTAAGGAAAGTATGTATAATAGAAGCTTAGTGGTGCTTGGAAGAAGGACCACCTCCCGTGGTACATTGCAGATGATGCACCATGTTTCCCATCTGCCAAGATCCATGACCTTCTATGAATGGAGCCCATCCTACATAGAATGACAAGGCTCAAAACCTTTGAGAGGCTAAGTACCTCCCTCCCCAAAACTTATTCCAGGGTCATGGCACCGCTATCCCTCCTCCTTCCCAAGCGGCCCAAACTCAAACACCCTTCTCCTGTTAGGTTTGCAGCCATCCTCGTTTCAACTTTATTGCAACAAACATCCCTCACCCTCCCATCTGCATCCATTTTCCCATCCCCTCATCCCTCCTGCCCATCTCAAGGATCCTGCCATGGCCTCTGAGGAGAAGAAGGGAAATAAGATCTAACTAATAGGGGAACTCTGGAAAGAACGGGACACTTTTCTCAACTGGAGGGTGCTGTGGCCTGGCGTAGAGACGTTGAACAATGCCTACAGATGGTCGGAAAGACACAGCAGCTATTTTGACCAGTTTGAACAGTGCCTTCTGAGTGTACAGATTATTTGTGGTGTTCTGATGTGTTTTTTCTAAGTTTTTGCTGATTTCTATGCAAGGTAAGCTTTTAACTGTTAATTAAATGCTATTGTGTGTTACCTATAGTTATAGTGCATGTAATTAGCTACAAGACACTCGTGTAAAAAGTATAAATATGTCAGATTTTCAGTTCAGTAAACACTCATAACCCAAAACGTGCTCTTGGAGCGGAACGGGATGGGGCAGAACGGGATAGTATCCCGTTCTGCCACGTCATATTTTGATGAGAATAGGTTTGTAAGCAATTTTTTTTATTCCAGATGGTTCGAACGTACAATAGGAAGACTGATAGACAAAAATGGGATATCAATGCAATGGAATTGGCTGTGGAAGCGGTGTCATCGTCTAAAATGGGGTTTTTGAAGGCTTTTAAACAGTTTAACATACCAAAGTCAAGTATTGAAAGATATGTAAAAAAAGCTAAGAACAATCCTGACTATAAAGTTGATAAATCAGATGGAAAATATAAAAATGTGTTTACACCAGAACAAGAAGAACTGGTATCATATCTTAAGACAATGTAGAGCAGGCTTTTTGGTTTAGCTATGAAAGATCTTAGATCATTAGCCTATGAGTTGGCAGAAAAAAATGGGCTAACGCAAAGATTTAACAAAGAAACATGTCTAGCAGGGCAGGATTGGATTAAAGGTTTTCTTACTAGGCACCCTAGCTTGTCTATTTATACTCCAGAAAATACAAGTGGCGTGCGAGCTATGGAATTCAATAAGGTTGCAGTTTCAAAGTTTAACTCTCTTCTTAACTACGTTATTGATAAGCACAAGCTGACTGCTGGCAAAATATTTAATTGCGATGAAACTGGCATGTCGGTTAATCCAAAAAGAAGAAAGAGAAATCTGAATCCAAACAATGTGTTGCTGATTCTCTCATTCATTCCACTGAAGAGTTTAACTCACGACTGTAAGTCTCCCCTAATCTCCAATGGATGCATGTCACCCGAGACATTAAGAAGTCGCTAGATTCGGGAAACCTTGTCATCCAAAAAGCAGACAAAGGCAATTGTGTTGTGATCATGGGCAAATTAGACTATACAAAGAAATGTTTTGATTTCATCAACAGTGGTGATATAGAACGAGTGCCCCAAGACCCTACTACCGCATGCCAGAGGCAAATCAGAGAAGTGCTCTGCCAGATCACCAACATCCAAAGCAGTGCACATTATAAATACATTGCGAGAAGGTCTATCTTCACCTATCTAATGGTTTGTCTTCACCAAAACTATTTCATATATAATGGGGAATATTACAAACAAAACAGTGGTCTGGTGATGGGTTCACCTCTCTCCTGGAATTAATTCCTAATGGCTGACTTATTTATGGATAATTTCGAAAAGAAACTTTTGGATTCCAATTCTGAGTGCAAAAAACAAATCCTATATTGGTATAGATTTGTAGATGACATTATTTGTATATGGACTGGGACTGAATGCACCCTGGACAGTTTTTTCAAATTCCTGAATTCAGTCCATAATACAATCAAATTCACCGTGGAAAAGAGCACCAACAGCAGTCTCCCATACCTTGATTTAAATATCTCCATAGTTAATGGACAACACGTTTTCCATTTATAGGAAACCTTGCTATACTGATTGCACAATTAGCAGTGATTCCTTTCATCCCCTCTCCCATAAGTTGGCACCATACCACAGTATGGTCCACCGTTTACTAAGTGTTCCCCTCTTGAAACCTAACTTTAATAAAGAAGTGGATATCATTAAGCAGATCATGTTTAGGAACAGCTTCGACCCAAGAATTATAGACAAGATCATTGGCAGTAAAAGGAAGAAAATGTCACTAAATGACATTTTCCATGTGTTAAATTCTAGTGAAGAAAAGTGGGGTTCCCTTAAGTACATCGGAAACATTTCGTATTCCACTGGCAATAGTTTTTCAGAAAAGTTTAAGTGTACCTTTAAAACAAGCCCCAAACTTAAAGACGTATTAGTTAAATGCAAAGACTCCGTTGATTTATTTAGAAGAAGTGGTGTGTACAGACTGAATTGTAATGATTGTGAGGGATCCTATGTTGGAAAAACTGGGAGTTTCCTAGAAAGACAGAAAGAACACAAACATGCCTTCATCCACAACAATCCCTCTGCCTCCCACTTTAGCCAGCACTTACTTGATAAGGGACATTTGAGTGATTTTGATATAACTGTGCTACACTTGTGTGATCAAAGTGCAAGGCTAGACACATTAGAGACATTGGAAATAGTGAGAGGCCCCTCTTCCTCGAATATTGTTAATGAATACTTTTTTCCCAACCCTTCTCCCATATTGAAAACCATTATTTCCTAACTCCCACCCCACAACCCCTCTCCTTTCATGATGTTGTGTCAGCCTTGGCCACTGTTTTTTAACAATGTACTTTTGTGCCTTTCTTGGTAGTTGTTGCTTGCTTCTTTCCTTATCTTACCATTAACCTCTACCTAACCCTTTGACTTCCACAGCATGGTCAATAACCATTGTCGTGTCGTAGTAATTTCATGTGGTTTAGTAAAAGTCACATTATGGAGCTTTTTAATTTGTGAACTTTGCCAGGAGGACAAGTAGTGTACTTTTTTATGGATATACAAAATAAATTGATTTTCTATTTCCAAAATGGCAATGAGATTATCACAAAAAATCACTAATTTTTATCCTTTATAACTTTTCCAATGATTTTCATATTTTTACTATTATTAATTTGTGAACTTTGCCAGGAGGACAAGTAGTGTACTTTTTTATGGATATACAAAATAAATTGATTTTCTATTTCCAAAATGGCAATGAGTTTATCACAAAAAATCACTAATTTTTATCCTTTATAACTTTTCCAATGATTTTCATATTTTTACTATTAATAATCAACGAGCCAATCTCGTTTTTTAGGTTTTAGGCAATAATTCCAATTTTTTTTAATGCCAGAATTTAATAAAAAAACCCTATCCCATTGTGCCCTGTACATGGGATAGGGTCAGTCTGCTTGTGACCGTCGAAGAGTGCGGATGTGCTAGCCTTCTTTTTAAGAGCTCTCCATTTTTTAACCCCAACTCTCAACCCTTAGNTCCTGAGGTGATAGACTCTGTAAAATAAGACCTATCATTGATGCTGTCAAAGACTCAAAGTCAAAGGTATACTCTGGTAATAAAGAGCTGTCAGTGGATGAGACCATGGTCAAATTTAAAGGAAGATTATTTTTTAAACAATATTTGCCATCAAAGCCATCAAAAAAATGGGGAATTAAGGTATGGTCTTTGTGCGATTCTAAGACAGGATTTCTACTAAAATTTGATGTTTATACTGGCAAAGATACGACCAATATTGAGGAAGGAGGACTGGGAACAAAAGTCGTTCTTTCTTTATTAGACGGCTTCGAGAGGAAAGGGCACATAGTGTACATGGATAACTTTTATTCTAGTGTAGCTCTTTATAATATCCTTAGGGCAAAGAAAATAGGAGCAACAGGAACAGTAAGAAGTAACAGAAGAGGATTGCCAGAGGAGATGAAGAAAATTAAATTGAAACGGGGTGAGGATCCAGTTCTTTGGCTAAATTCTTCTAAAAATATGCTCGCTTGTACTTGGCAAGATAGTGGACGAGTGAATATGCTATCCACTGTAGGGAATACAGGGATAAGGGAAATCGAAATTCAATCTAGAAAGGGAAAGAGAATGGTCAGGAAACCTTCCATCCAAATATTTTATAATAAATATATGGGTGGGGTGGATAAATTCAACCAGTTTTGTTCTACATATCCTTTCAACAGGAAAGCAATGAAATGGTACCAAGCATTATGGCATTTCGTAATAGAGGTAGCGCTTGTAAATGGATGGATATCATATAACATACAAAATAAAAGCCAAAGATTGACCCAAAGAAGATTTAGAGAAATGGTAATCGATGGTTTAGTGGAGGGATTCAGGCAAGAAGATCAGCCTACTCGTAGTTTGAAAGTTGCGTCGCCTCTTTTGCCAAGACTCATAGAGCGCCACATTCCGAAACAATATATAGATAAAAAATACCAACCTAACTGTCAGGTATGCAGTATTTTGCCCTCTCAATGCTCCAAAAAGGGTAAAGGGGATTGTAAACGAAAGCAGACTACATACTACTGTGATCAGTGCTTCGAAAAACCAACATTATGTGTGGTAGGATGCTTTGAGGCATATCATACTCTAAAAAAGTACAAAAGGTACTGTCAGTGTTAATAACATTTTGTAAGTGACCTGTATATAGTGTAAATTATAGTAAATCTGTCTAGTTCAAGTTAGATCTGGTGATTTCTTTGCGAAAATATTTTGATTTTGAGTGCTGTAAAGTTTATAAATTTATTTCTAGGGTAAATATTGTTTATAATTATAAGATTAACTTTTCTAAGTAGTATGTTAATTAATATTCTATTCAATTATGTCAACTAACGCTAATTAAATTTAATATCTGTAAAATACTATTACAGCCAATTTCTGTAAATACTATTTAAATTGTATAGTTTTGCATTCATATTATTGTTGTGAAACTTGGTTTACATAAAAAAAATTGTTAAGTATTTACTGAAATTAATTAATAGAATTTATTTTGTGATTTTTGTGCATTATAATATGATATTTTTCACTCAAAATATATGATATTATAAACCCTATTAATTTAAAAATATAACAATAAAAAATATCTAATTGGTTTAAATATAGACTTTATTCGTTAATTTTGTTGTTTTTAGTTGTGTAATGAGCTTAGTATTCATAGCGGAAAAGATCCTCGAAGACAAAAGAAAATAATTTTTTCATGGAGATTTGACAACTTTTGGGGAATGTATTAAATTGAAGCCCCGCAGCCAAAGGGTTAAAGTTTCCTTTGCATTTCTATCCACTCTTTTGTTTCCCCTAATTCNCATCCTCGTTTCAACTTTATTGCAACAAACATCCCTCACCCTCCCATCTGCATCCATTTTCCCATCCCCTCATCCCTCCTGCCCATCTCAAGGATCCTGCCATGGCCTCTGAGGAGAAGAAGGGAAATAAGATCTAACTAATAGGGGAACTCTGGAAAGAACGGGACACTTTTCTCAACTGGAGGGTGCTGTGGCCTGGCGTAGAGACGTTGAACAATGCCTACAGATGGTCGGAAAGACACAGCAGCTATTTTGACCAGTTTGAACAGTGCCTTCTGAGTGTACAGATTATTTGTGGTGTTCTGATGTGTTTTTTCTAAGTTTTTGCTGATTTCTATGCAAGGTAAGCTTTTAACTGTTAATTAAATGCTATTGTGTGTTACCTATAGTTATAGTGCATGTAATTAGCTACAAGACACTCGTGTAAAAAGTATAAATATGTCAGATTTTCAGTTCAGTAAACACTCATAACCCAAAACGTGCTCTTGGAGCGGAACGGGATGGGGCAGAACGGGATAGTATCCCGTTCTGCCACGTCATATTTTGATGAGAATAGGTTTGTAAGCAATTTTTTTTATTCCAGATGGTTCGAACGTACAATAGGAAGACTGATAGACAAAAATGGGATATCAATGCAATGGAATTGGCTGTGGAAGCGGTGTCATCGTCTAAAATGGGGTTTTTGAAGGCTTTTAAACAGTTTAACATACCAAAGTCAAGTATTGAAAGATATGTAAAAAAAGCTAAGAACAATCCTGACTATAAAGTTGATAAATCAGATGGAAAATATAAAAATGTGTTTACACCAGAACAAGAAGAACTGGTATCATATCTTAAGACAATGTAGAGCAGGCTTTTTGGTTTAGCTATGAAAGATCTTAGATCATTAGCCTATGAGTTGGCAGAAAAAAATGGGCTAACGCAAAGATTTAACAAAGAAACATGTCTAGCAGGGCAGGATTGGATTAAAGGTTTTCTTACTAGGCACCCTAGCTTGTCTATTTATACTCCAGAAAATACAAGTGGCGTGCGAGCTATGGAATTCAATAAGGTTGCAGTTTCAAAGTTTAACTCTCTTCTTAACTACGTTATTGATAAGCACAAGCTGACTGCTGGCAAAATATTTAATTGCGATGAAACTGGCATGTCGGTTAATCCAAAAAGAAGAAAGAGAAATCTGAATCCAAACAATGTGTTGCTGATTCTCTCATTCATTCCACTGAAGAGTTTAACTCACGACTGTAAGTCTCCCCTAATCTCCAATGGATGCATGTCACCCGAGACATTAAGAAGTCGCTAGATTCGGGAAACCTTGTCATCCAAAAAGCAGACAAAGGCAATTGTGTTGTGATCATGGGCAAATTAGACTATACAAAGAAATGTTTTGATTTCATCAACAGTGGTGATATAGAACGAGTGCCCCAAGACCCTACTACCGCATGCCAGAGGCAAATCAGAGAAGTGCTCTGCCAGATCACCAACATCCAAAGCAGTGCACATTATAAATACATTGCGAGAAGGTCTATCTTCACCTATCTAATGGTTTGTCTTCACCAAAACTATTTCATATATAATGGGGAATATTACAAACAAAACAGTGGTCTGGTGATGGGTTCACCTCTCTCCTGGAATTAATTCCTAATGGCTGACTTATTTATGGATAATTTCGAAAAGAAACTTTTGGATTCCAATTCTGAGTGCAAAAAACAAATCCTATATTGGTATAGATTTGTAGATGACATTATTTGTATATGGACTGGGACTGAATGCACCCTGGACAGTTTTTTCAAATTCCTGAATTCAGTCCATAATACAATCAAATTCACCGTGGAAAAGAGCACCAACAGCAGTCTCCCATACCTTGATTTAAATATCTCCATAGTTAATGGACAACACGTTTTCCATTTATAGGAAACCTTGCTATACTGATTGCACAATTAGCAGTGATTCCTTTCATCCCCTCTCCCATAAGTTGGCACCATACCACAGTATGGTCCACCGTTTACTAAGTGTTCCCCTCTTGAAACCTAACTTTAATAAAGAAGTGGATATCATTAAGCAGATCATGTTTAGGAACAGCTTCGACCCAAGAATTATAGACAAGATCATTGGCAGTAAAAGGAAGAAAATGTCACTAAATGACATTTTCCATGTGTTAAATTCTAGTGAAGAAAAGTGGGGTTCCCTTAAGTACATCGGAAACATTTCGTATTCCACTGGCAATAGTTTTTCAGAAAAGTTTAAGTGTACCTTTAAAACAAGCCCCAAACTTAAAGACGTATTAGTTAAATGCAAAGACTCCGTTGATTTATTTAGAAGAAGTGGTGTGTACAGACTGAATTGTAATGATTGTGAGGGATCCTATGTTGGAAAAACTGGGAGTTTCCTAGAAAGACAGAAAGAACACAAACATGCCTTCATCCACAACAATCCCTCTGCCTCCCACTTTAGCCAGCACTTACTTGATAAGGGACATTTGAGTGATTTTGATATAACTGTGCTACACTTGTGTGATCAAAGTGCAAGGCTAGACACATTAGAGACATTGGAAATAGTGAGAGGCCCCTCTTCCTCGAATATTGTTAATGAATACTTTTTTCCCAACCCTTCTCCCATATTGAAAACCATTATTTCCTAACTCCCACCCCACAACCCCTCTCCTTTCATGATGTTGTGTCAGCCTTGGCCACTGTTTTTTAACAATGTACTTTTGTGCCTTTCTTGGTAGTTGTTGCTTGCTTCTTTCCTTATCTTACCATTAACCTCTACCTAACCCTTTGACTTCCACAGCATGGTCAATAACCATTGTCGTGTCGTAGTAATTTCATGTGGTTTAGTAAAAGTCACATTATGGAGCTTTTTAATTTGTGAACTTTGCCAGGAGGACAAGTAGTGTACTTTTTTATGGATATACAAAATAAATTGATTTTCTATTTCCAAAATGGCAATGAGATTATCACAAAAAATCACTAATTTTTATTTCTAATAACTTTTCCAAATATTTTCATATTTTTACTATTAATAATTGACAAACCAATGTTGTTTTTTAGGTTTAAGGCGATAATTCCAATTGTTTTTCAATATTTTTTTAATGACATAATTTAATAAAGAAACCCTATCCCATTGTGCCCCGTACATAGGGTAGAATGGGAAATATACAGTTTTTTAAATAGAAAAAAATTAAATGTATAATTATAAATACTTCTCATGTCACAAATGTAATTTAATATGAAGTTACGTTTTATACCTTCATTAGGTGTTTTTTTAATTACTTAATTATTAAAAAATTGTTAAACATTAAGTATCCTGTTCTGCCCCGCTTTCCCCTATATATCTCTCTCTTCCACAGATGAACTAAGACACCAGTGTCAGAATGGCCACGTTTAAACTCATTTACCCAATTGTAAACAGTTGCAAACACAGGGGCAAATGTGTAATCAACTTCATCCAACTAAGGTTTGATCTCTTTTTGTGTTAAGCCTTTTAAATATAAGTGTTTAATCACCGCTCGAAACTCACTTGTTTCCATTTTTCTAAATAAAGAAGTTTTAAGTTTCTTGCTTTATTCGACAATAAAAATTAAACTGTGATGGATATAACTGAGACTACCAGATATCTAGCAAGTAATGCTTACTAAAAACAAACAATTTATGGTACTATGAGCACCACCTCTTAGATTTTCTAAGGACTTGTTGAACAACCCTCCCAACTCTTCTTCAAGAAGAAGACATGCTACATGCATGCATGTGATGTATCCTCCATGCATGCATGTGATGTATCCTCCATGCCATTCACACAGCAACTAAAACAAAAACCGTGGGATTGGAACTTGAACAAGCAACTTGGATTGCAAGGCTCTAGTCTCACGACTGAAGTCATATCAGTTGTTGCATAGGAACTGGACTTTTAGAAGAAAGTTTACCCACTGCAAATGCCATGTCATTAACAGATGTACTTGTCTCTTATTGGCCAAATTTTTTCATTGTATTCACATATATTCTGAATTGTAATCTGTAGATTTTTTCATTTCTGGAGCGAAGATCAGTTGGCCCTTGAGCAGTGCAGTTAGTGTTGATTCACACAAACAATAATGAGAGTTTTCACAAAACAGTAAGTGTGTTTTGATGGAGTGCCAAAGTACACTTTGTGTGGTGCCAAAACTATAGAAATCGTGGCTTTTATTGTCGCGTGTATATCTAATGAAGGATTCCGTCTAATTCTTAAAATTATGGACGTCATGGGCATACAAATTGGTGTGTATGCCAAAATTTTTGCTGCGACTTGCAATTCAGAGCACCTGATAGGCAGAAAATCTAGCTGCCTACAAGTCTCACGAGCAGGGTGGAGCAAAACATTTAACCAAATGGAGATGCATGAAGAAGTATAAGGGTTATTATACCATCCTGGTACAGCTAATTAAGAGTATCAAAATGATTGCGTTATTTGTAAAAATATTTTACCAGAAAATATAATTGAGTTTTTCTTGAAATCACAATTTTCAATCTTGCGCACAAGACTGAACAAAAACCAATCACTGAATCAGTCTGAAATTTTTTGTGCTTGTAGAACATTAATGTGCTATTTGCTGGTCAAATACCTGAACAGATTCACCCAGAGCAACTTCTAACAGATTCACCCAGAGTAACACATTATATAGTAAACATAGAAGGTAGAAAAAAATGTATGTTAGTTGCATCGTGAATAAAAGGTTAACTCCTGCAGAAAACAAGATATAAACAACATGTAAGTGTAAGAACTGTAATTTTCTTTCATACAGAGTTGGCTGCTATCTGCAGTATCATCAAGAAATCAGGTTAGAGATACCGCATTGAAGGGAAAACTTTTCTAAAGATTAAATCATCAATTGTAAACTTTTGTTAAAAGATATCATCCATCCCTTGGTATGGATTGAAGTAGTGGCAGCTCTGGGCAGTTTATGAGGGAAAAGGTTAACCCAACGAAGCGATTTCATGTGTTGTAGAAAACACGACATACAGGGTAAGCATATGGAGGGAGTAGATATTATTGCCCTGAATGCAACGTGGCATTATGTCACTCCTTGTTTAAAAAATTAGTACACTTTAGAAAACTATTAAAAATTGAAGCAATTACCCTCTAAGTAAACATATATGTGCACTCTTAAAGTGCAGAAAACAATGGGTAAAAATAAGTTCTAGTGTATTTGAAGAGGTAAATATTACGTTGGGAGTGCCACAAGGTACCATCCTTGGGCTGTTACTTTTCCTTGTGTTTATAAATGATTTTCCATGTAACATTAATTTACATAAGACTTTTTGCTGATGACTGCCTTTTGTATAGGACAATACGTATAGTAAATGATAGATTTGTACTTCACAATGATATTGATACTCTCTCTAATGGCTAGATTCTAGAATGCAGGTTAAAAATTACCCTCTGGTTCAAGTAGCTAGCCAGAGGTTAAAATGGAAAGTGTTGTTGTGCACAACAGACTCACAGGCTGAAGTCATCTTACTTGGGTGCTTTATCATCTTGAAATTACGATTTTTGCTGAACTATGAAAAACATATTTCCCATCATTTAATACTGCTGCTTTGGCTTCCTTCCACACAAGTTAGCATCAGGTCTGAACTGTAATATGGTGAATGTTTTCCATAGGTTAACAGTTTAGGTGGAAAAGTTAGGAAAAGAATGTACTTTTCATAGTTCACTACAAAGTTTAATCTTCTCCTTTCTGGATTTTAAGATGTCATGACTCATTATATTTGTTTTCATTAATAATGTCTGCAAAATGCTTCCCATAATTCCATTATCAACACTTACTATCAGCGCTACCATCTAGCAGTATGTGCAAACGTTAGTTTTCAACTTTGTTTTGCATTGCGGAGTTTTGGAATTTTCAGTATGATGCAATGAATTTTTGAAAATTATTCTAGCGGTTCCTCTGATGAAGAAGTTTTTGAAGTCGTGGAATGACCAAAAATATTTCTAGAAATGTAAAAAATGAATTTTCTTTGCATCCAAACCTGAATGTATACTTTTCGTTTATCAATGTAAATATGATGCCACGTGTCATAATTATTTTGTTTGATTTCAGGCAAAATCAGTTTGAAATATATTCTGAAAAGCAATTTATAGAGCAGTACAGATTTTCTTGAAAAACTGTATGTGAGATACTAGAGAAAATTGAGAAGAGGATAACGCCAGTATGCAATCGGTCAGAACCGATATCGCCAATGAATCAGCTACTGACAACTTTGTGATATTTTGCTATCTGTAGCTTCCTAATCATCATAGGAGATGATATGCAAATACATACTACTGTTTGCCCTATACTGCAGAAGATTACAAATGTTACAGCGGAGCTGAGCAGCAAACACATAAGAATGCCAACTGGGGAGGAATTGAGAGAAGTGAAAAGAAAATTTTACAAAATTGCAGGGTTCCCCAATGCTATAGGTTGTGTGGATGGAACCTACATTCGAATTCAATCTCCTGGGGAAGAAAATTCTGAACTATTTCAAAATAGAAAAGGATATTTTTCCATCAATGTTCAGTGTATTTGAGATGCTGAGCATAGAATCCGTGATGTGGATGCCCATTGGCAAGGTTCCATCCATGATTTCATGGTGGAAAACCAGAGGAGATGTATACAGGTTATCTGCTAGGTGACAGTGCTTACCTAAGCAAATCGTATTTGTTAACTCTGGTGCTAAACCCTAGGACTCCAAATGAGCAGCAGTACAACAGTAGTCACATAGGAAGCAGGAATACTATCGAAAGATGCTTTGGTGTACTTAAAAGGAGATTTCCTTGTCTTTCACATGGACTGAGGCTACGCTTAGAAACTACAGTGACTGTGATAGTAGCTTTTGTTCTTCATAAAATTGCCCTATCTGATAGTAATAGAATAGAGGACAATGCAGTGGAGTTGGAAGATGAAGAGCAGCCTGACCATGCTTATGACATAGAGGAGGATCTTCAAGAAGTTGCTGCAAGAACAGGTTAGTAATAATCATTTTAGGTAAGTAGTAAATGGAATCATCTATGTAGTAAAGAGAAATGACAAAATGATAGATCATGAAAATAACTTCTTTATTTCAGCCGTTCTCAAGCATTTTCTTTTTTATTTGTAAATTTATTTTTGAACTCTCAGAGTCTGTTTGGTTCATTTTTGCTTTTGCCGCAAGGTGGCGGCAACGATTGCTGGCGAGAGGATCCGGCCAGCTATACAGACTCGTTCTTATGCTTTTTTTTGTTCTTTTGTTACGGCGACGGACAAACGTCAGTCTGCCGGCAGTACGCAATCTGTAAATACCTACAGTCCACTCTGTATCCTTACGGAAATAAATCGTCCACTGAACAAAGTGATTATTACTGAACACTGTCTATTATTGCTTGCTCTTTCTTTTTAATTTGGAGTTCTATGCCCAAAATCTCCATCCTTTTATGGTCTGATCTAAATCATTTTTAATTCTTTTTCTCACAATATGGCAAATGTATAAGTGTGGTGGAGACTATGAGGAAAAATAGCCAAAATATTGTATTTTATTATGACATCGAATATTTTGTTTCTAATCAAGCTCCCCTGTAAAATAATGATGGAGCTTATTTTTATAATGTGCCTTGTAGTAAAAAAAACCTTTTCTATTAAATGGCTCTCAAGAAATGAGGGTTTTGCTACATTTTAGGAGGGAGACAAGAAGGATAGTTCAGTTCAGAACTGATGCTCTTAGGGGAGAGGCCCAGATCTCTCTATGGTCACGACACATACCAGTGTACATACTTCACCGGAGCACTTACCAAGATCAATGGCTAATCAATCACCTTCTCCAGGACCCTCTTGTTTTCCTCCGAGGTCACTGCAAACTAATTGAAACAGCCCTCAACTCTTCAGAAAAGATCCTCCTCCATGGTTTAGTTAGATGTTGGAGGAAATGATAGCTGGCCCACCAGGTTGAGATACTATTGAATACCTCCTTGTCTACAGCAGGTACAGTCTGAACGCAACATTCAATACTGTCCCAACAGACCTTTGAGGGGCTTAGGGGCAATTGACTTGCCGAGGAAGATCCATCCTCGGACTTGGTGTTGCAGCTGGAATATTTAGTAAAGAACATGATTAGTACCAGAAAACTGTGAATATGAGATATGCATGAAGCAGACATGGTGACACAGTGCATATCTTACAGGACCCAGCTGCCAGCACCAGTGAAGGTGGTCCTCTACTCATACTTTAGACTACTTGGTGTAATGCTGGGGTTGCTAGCATACCTTCCCTAGTTACCTCTTATCCCACCTTCCCTTGATTAGTGATACCTTTTCCCCCTTCCCCCAAGGCAACAGCGAGAGCAAGGCAATCACCAAAAATTTTAGACAATTCGGACGGTTCTACCATCCGCGGAAGCTGTTTACCGCCCGTGGCCCATCATTTACTACGGGATTTCAATAATATGTTTTTGAAATGAGGGGTTGTTTTTAATTTTTGGCCCTTCAGGCATATCCAGTACGCCTGCACTTCTGCTGTTTTCTGCGGAAGTTGAAACATGCTTTCGGCCATCCTTCAGATGTGTCTGCCCCCACCCCTCGTAGTACCTTGCCCCTTTCATTGGGCAAGAACTGGAAATTTCCATCCGCGGCCACCCCCAGCATCTTCCCTGCACTTCGTACCTTTTGCGCACGGCCTGTCTAAGTTAGTGTCCCCCGAAAATGCCAGGATATATAGGCCCTTCAGGCAATTGTTAAGTGTTACTCTCTTACGCTCCCTTACGAAACCTCTGCACCCGAGACATCTGCACGCGAGCACCCCAGCACCAGTAACTTAGAAAGGTAATAAATACTGTATATTTTTTTAAAAGGAATATTTTGATTTCCCTCCTTCCAATCGTGACGGCCAAAGGCAAGGACCCTCTTCTTTTTTTATTTATGGTGACCGATTACCTCCCTCAGAGGTGCCGGCACTACATTGGGAATTACAAGAGAACACAGTTGAATGGTGGTGGGTGGTGTCAGCTGGTTCCACTCAGGACCTGCTCTGTGTGCCTCCACAAATTCTAGCAACACAGCCAAATATAGTAGTCAACATCTGACACAAAGAAATTATGGCCAAAGGACACAATCCTCTGTCAGAAGAACAACCAATGTGGTATCAGCCTAATCAATTGGCACTCCTAATGAGGCCAGGGATTGAGGGGACTCAAAGGACTTAGGCAATCAGACCAGACTCCCAACTCGGTGGAAATATGTCCCTTGTAATATTAAATGGCTCTCAAAGAATGAGGGTTTTGCTCCATTCTTAGTTAAGTATAAGCATGCAAACAAAATATATGCTTTTTTTCTAGTTCAATTATTCAAAACATTTGTCAGAAGAAGAGGTTAATTCCAATGTAACAAAGTTAAAAGATGTGCAGTTTTATTCCCAGGATCATATTGATTTTGTCATATCTTGACATGAAAGCTGTATTTAATTGGGGTAGGGGAGGCCTGAATAGCCCCATTATGAAAAAAGCCACAAGAAACAGAAAAAAACTGAAGCATCAGTCACAAAATAAGGCAAAGAGATCACCAAAGGAATCACTCCAAGAAGACCATCCTCCTTCCAATGAAGAAGCAAATATACAACAAGAATGAGGTCAAATGAGGTGAGAAAGAAGTGTTGAGTAAAATGAAGAAGGAGATCTAGGTCTTTTCAGTATAAAATTGCTATTGAGAAGTTAAGAGAGAGTGAAAATTATGAAATGTCAAAATGATATCCTCTTTCCACTATAAACAGCATTCCTTACCTATATTATATGTTGATGCAGCAACAAAACCACCAAGAAAAGGTCAAAAATGTGCAAAGCAAAGTACTTGATAAGTAAACTGTTTGGATACTGTAATAGACATTACAGGCTTGGTGGTTTGGATTGTGCCCATTGTGTTGTGGAGTAGACAGCTGTTCTTACATTTTTCAATGGGAGGTGTTGCTGGTGGCACATTCAAGGAGCTAGCCTGATTGACAACTGGGCAGTTCTTCAGTTGGTGCTGCAATATCAATTGGCTGAACACCTAATCGGCTGAAGCATTCAATGCTGTGTAATCTACTGGTCAAGGAATAGGCCATTTTGTGCTCCTAATCTGCTGGCTGACCTCTTCATTCTATTATTTTTTCTTACCGTTACATAATTGGATGCCAATGTGAAGATATTCTCAGTAAATTGAAACAAGACTTGTATAGTTGGAAACTAACTTGGGGAATCATTTTCAGTTTTTGTTGTAAGAGAACATTATAACATGATGAATAAGGTTGCCAGG
This sequence comes from Ladona fulva, assembly GCA_000376725.2. Classification (NCBI taxonomy): domain Eukaryota; kingdom Metazoa; phylum Arthropoda; class Insecta; order Odonata; family Libellulidae; genus Ladona; species Ladona fulva. Next base: position 702,056 of record KZ308842.1, on the reverse strand, counting down.
TGAAGCTGGATAGGGTAACAAAGCAAGGTGGAACCTGTTGAATAAGAAAAAGAAAATTAAACTTATACCATGACTACTATCTACTTAAAGGTAAAACTGATTATGTATTTTATTACTTAAAACATTTTTTTCATACAAATTTAACATAATTCTCCATATTTTCCATACCCCTTAATCAGAAATTTGTCAAAAATCATAACCTTTGGTTTTGGGGTGCTACCAGATATCTCCTATTTTGGAATCTTCAAACCCTAATCTCGAGTAAGGCTAATGGGTGAGCTCTGTGTACCAATAATCTGTGTACAACAATAATTGCAATTTTTTTGGGATTCTTTATTTTACCAAATTTTGGATTTGTAAAAAAGTAGGTATGGGTTCAAAGAGAATCCATCTGTCTTCCAAGGGATGATAATTCATGCAATGTAGGAATAATAAATATTCATTTAAAACTCATTTACCATAAAAATTTAAAATATCCATAACTCATATCACATTAAGTCCATCATCCAATACTCTTGAATGATCATAAGTATGCTAAAAATTTTAAAGTAATCTTCCTTCACATTCTCTGATACCCTAAAACAACAGGTAGTATTAAGGAAAATTATGCAGCTCATTTTAAGAGTGACTACAAAAATTTTTATCTCAGGCACTTTTACCGTACACCATACATGTGAAATTAAAAACTGCAGGTGAACCATAAGAAAGTGAGTTATCTTAAAATTTTGGAAAATGATGGAAATAGAGAGATGAGATTCTCATCTTTCAGATGTCTACAGAGAAAGGGAATGAATCATACATGAGCAGTAAAGTTAACAGTGAAAGGTGCAAAAAGCTCTTGGAAGGTAGCCTGAACCACAACAAGAAATTGTTTTTGAGCCACAAGTTTCACTGTATGTTGTATCTGAAAATATAATTTTCCTTTCCCATATTTTTCATGGCCAAGATAAATAATAATCTTGCTGGAACCAATTGATGATGATGCATGATGTTTTAACTACACTGTGGAGACTAATTTGGTCAGAAAGATGAGCTTAAAGAATATTCATTTTGAAATTTCCTTATGCTTTGGAGTTTTTATGGTTTAGAGCTAACTAAATAGAACATGGTATGTCCTACAAAACAAGAAACATTCATCATACAATTAATTCACTCTCCCTAAGAATTTAATCTTGAAATACCATTTCCATCATATAAAGTTATTTCTCAATAGGACAACTTCTATCAAAAAATTATCTGATGTCACACTCCTAATTACAAGTTTGGTTTCATAGCAGTGCATTACACAATTCTTCAAGAAAGTTTAAGTTTACTTTTGGTGTTCAACTGCTATTGATCGTCTTTGCCCATTCTCTTAAAGTTCCACGTATTAAAAGAATTTGTTTTTTGAATAGCTGTTTCATTATTGTTGCGTCAAAATTTGGAACTGGTTTAGTAAAACTATCACCTGTTCAGGCGCTCTAAATTCCACGACTTTGTACTGGCACTGATTGTTAAGAACCAGTTTGTTAATAGTTGAAAATAATCATTCAACTGAAAACAAGAAATTTCTCATCTTAAAGCCAATTTCATCTACATTTCCATCACGTGGATCATGCACCATATACTAAAAATGTATGCTACAAAACAATCTTAACACACAAGTCAAATAAGATCGCAATAATACCTTCACTTCCGTCCTCACTCATCTGACAAAAAAATTCTGCCAAAATTAGATTATTTCGTCCACATGGAAATGGAAAAACTTTTTATTGAAAAGCTGGAAGCCAAAGGAGAAGGAGAAGGAGAAGAGCACTGTGTCAATGAAGTATGGGAAAACATCAAAAGTAGCATGAAAAAAGCAGCAAAAGAGATAGTTGGTATAAAGATGAGTAAGAAAATAAGGAAAGAATGGATCACAGAGGAGATGATGGAAAAAATGGAGGAAAGAAGGAGATGGAAAAATGTCAACACAGAAGAAGGTAGAAGACAATATAGGAGACTTAATAATGAACTAAGAAGAGAAACGGATAAGGCCAAAGAAAAATGGATGTATGATAAATGTGCGGAGATAGAAAAACTAGAGAAGGAAGGAAAATATGATTTGATGTATAAAGAAGCGAGAGAAATGACATAT
>KZ308842.1:675131-696027 GCA_000376725.2 Ladona fulva | reverse complement strand
ACTGTAATGGAGGGCACGATAAAAGGGAAAAGAGGACGAGGAAGGAAGAGACATACAATGTTAGATATAATTAAGATTAAAGGGAAATATAGTGAAACCAAAAGATTAGCAGAAGACAGGGAAGCATGGAGGTTACCATGAGAGAACCTGCCAGAAGGCAGAAGAACCAATGATGATGATGATCGTCCACAAGAAAATTGGTTAATTATGATGTGATAAGACTGCAAGCAAGCAAGGTGATGCACATATAGCCTCTCCTGTGCAATTGTCATCCCCTTCACGCGTTGTAGCTAATTTGGTTACACAGTGAACCCTGTTATCACTGACGAGGCTATGGCATTAGACATGGGGATACAAAACCAGGAAGAAATGGAGTGGCAATAATCTTAAGAGGAAAATGGAAAGATAATATTATAAACACATATCACCTTAGTGACAGGATAATTATGATTAAACTCAAGGCATGCCCTGTAGACTTATGTATTATAACTATATATCTACAACAACCAGGAGTAAATATGAAGAAGTAGAGTGACTGTTTGAACAGATAGAAGAACTAATCAAATTAGAGGGAGAAAAAGATAATCTTATTGTAATGGGTTATTTTAATGCATCATTGGCCATACCAATGACCAAAAGTGGGTGGGAAAGTTTGGATAAGGAAAAAGGAAAAGCAGAGGAGAGAGATTGCTCGAGTTCTGTGAACATTACGAAATGATAATTACTAATACATTCCTAGAAGTCCCCATCAGAAGAAAATATACATGGAGAGCACTAGGGGACACTAAAAGACATGAAATAGACTATATAATAGTCAAATAAAGATACAGAAATCAGATTAAATCTAGTCATTCATATCCTGGGTTTGACGTAGATAGCGAACATGTTCTGGTGATGGCAAAGTGCAATGTTAGATTTAAGAAATACGAAAGAAATCTACCAAATAAATGGTGCTTAGAAAAACTGAAAGAAAAAGAGATAGCTCAAAAGTTTGCAGAAACTACAGATAAGTTGATTGAGGTAAAAGAAGGATGGGGGCATATGAAAGAATATATCACATCTGCGGCAGAAAATATACTAGGCAAAAGAAAATTAGAACCATAAAAGCCATGGATCAGCAAAGAAATACTAAATATTATCGAAGAAAGAAATAAGAAGAGGAGGAAAGATTTTGGAGAGTATAAAAAGTTAAGAAGATGATTACTCAAAAATGTTGAGAGGAAAAAGAAAAATGGATGAAAGAAATAAGTGAAGAAATAGAAGAAGACTTGGTGAGTGGGAGATCGGACAAAGCTTATGCAAAAATTAAATCACTGCAATTAAAGCTCAGAACCAGGTCAAATGTGATACGAGACAAAAATGGCAATATTCTCTTTAAAAATGTGGGTGATAGAATAGAATGGAAGAATTATACTATGGAACAGATGTACAAAACAATCATGATTACATAGGGGATGAGAAATGTATAGACAAAGAGGCTGGGTCCTTCAATATCAAAACAAGAATTTGATTTTGCTTTGGAAAGTTTGAATTACAATAAAGCTACAGGCCCAGATAATATACTGGGAGACATACTAAATAAATTAGGTGAAACATCAAAAGTACAGTCGTTCAAAATTATTAATGAATGTTATGAAACAGGGAAGGTACCTGACGATTCTACTAACAGTAAAACAATTACAATCCCCAAGAAAGGTAATGAAAAAGACTGTTCTAACTATAGAACAATTGCTATTACATCACACTCATCAAAAATTTTTTTGAACATAATGAAAAACAGACTTAAAGGAAAAACAGATGGAAATTTAGGTGATGACCAGTTTGAATTTAGGACAGGAAGAGGTACCAGGGAAGCAATATTAGTGCTATGACAGATTTTAGAAAGAAGAATTGAGGTGAATAGAAAAACATGTGACCTTCATAGACGTAGAAAAAGCCTTTGACATGGTGGACTAGAGATTACTATTCAAAACATTAACGAAAATTGGACTTGATTGGATAGGAGGATAGAAGGTTCATTTTACATTTATACAAGAAACAGAAAACAGAGATTGATATAAATGGATACAGGAAATTAGCAAAAATAAGGAGAGGTGTGAGACAAGGTTGCCCCCTATCGCCATACCTATTCAATGTATTCATCGAAGAAACAATAACAATTATGAAAGAAAGGCAAAAGGTATTAAAGTGAATGGAAGACGTATTCACAGTATCTGCTTCGCAGATGATATAGCAATAATAGCAGACTCTGAAAAGGACATGAACAATATGCTTAATATACTATCCAATGGCCTAGAAGAGTTTAAACTGAAAATCAACAAGAAAAAAACCAAGACAATGGTGATACAAAAGAGAAAAGGAAATGCCAAAATTTACATAAAAATAGACAACACTACCATAGATCTTACAGTTAGATACGAACATTTTTGCTACCTAGGGAGATATATTAACAACGAAAAAATACATGTGAGACAGAAATCAACAGAAGAATAGCCTTGGCAAAACAATTATTTCAAAACAATAAGAATCCATCAATTAACAACTATATAAGCTTGGAGAACAAGAAAAAGTTCATCAAAACGTTTGTTTGGAGCGTGCTGTTGTATGAATGCGAGACGTGGACATTCAGAAAGGCGGAAAAAATTTAGCTTAAGGTAATGGAAATGTGGATTTGGAGGAAACTAACGAAAACAAGCTGGGTAATAAGAAAGAGCAATGAAAAAGTTTTAGAAGAAGTGAAAGAAAATAGATCGATTTTGAAGACGATAGGAAAAAGAAGGGCTAAACTGATTGGACATGTACTAAGGCATAATCAGTACCTAACAAACACAATTGAAGGCAAAGTTGTGGGAAAGCAACCAAGAGGACGTCCCAGAACTTCTTTCTTCAAGAACATGGAGATGGGGATGGATTTGACATCGTATGCTAGTCTTAAGGAAGCATAGATCAAAAGAGAGACGCGGCTAATACGACAAGGCACTGCCTTTAGTATTTGATGATGAGACTGCAGGCAAACAAACGATGAAATATTTTATGAATTAAGTTCAACATAAGGAAAGAATTAGAAGTTCAGTCTTAGCACTTTCTACTAACCGAAGCATCACACTATCTCTTAATACTGCGATATCTGTTACCAAGAATTTCACAAAATATGCGGAAGACTGCCACTACAATAGCTTCCACGACAAGCACATATCTTTTAAAAGATTAGAAAATATGTAAATGGATGTTAACAAATATACTTAACATGGCTGAAGTCTCTAACAGCTGCCCCTGACCACGCCGGGAATGGCCTTGTAGTTAGCTGTCGGCACCGCCTGAGGGCAGCTCTAACGCGAGCCACGCTGACAGTATGGAACTTGCCCCTGACTTTCAAGTATAGTTTCCGTATTTCCGCTAGGTGGCAGATGAGTTCTCTCCATGAGACTTTCTTGCAAAGATTTTTCTCTGATTGTTTTATCCGCTAGGCGGCAGATTTGAATTACCGTTGTGAAGATATATCAGAAGATATGTACAAGGCGATCTGGGCGACGGTGTATCATAAGAGCTCTACCGATGATATGCCAAAGGACCATTATTGTCCTGAAGGCGCTGATTCCTGGTGCACTTGGCAGAGAGCAAATGCTGAAGGATCACTTGCTCCATATAAGCATAAGGATGCACTTCCTCAAATAGTAATTGATGTAATAACTCCTATTTATGAAGACCTCAGTAGGAATGAGTTACTTGAGAGATGTCTGGGTGGTTTTACGCAGAACAACAACGACAGTTTCAACTCTCTCGTGTGGAGAATTGCCCCGAAAATTATGCCAGGCAGTGCAATGATTGTGCGAATTGCTGCATATATTGCTACTTCCACGTTTAATGATGGAGCAGGAACCTATCAAAAAATAATGAGAGCAATAGGAGTCAATGTGGGGAAGATTGCTGCTGAATATTGTAGTAGAGAGGACCAGTGGCGCATCAGTGGGGCAGGACGTAGAACGCAGGATGCTACGCGGGAGGGAAGATTACGGAAAAAGCAAGATAAATTAGCGTCTCCTGAAGCTGTAGAAGAATATTTATATGGTCCTGGTGCAGATGAATTTTGGTTAGTACGGTTTTTAATTAATTACGAATAATATATCAAGTGCAGAAACTTTAATCGCCATTTTCTCAAAATGGCATTTTTCAAAACGGTTGGCAGGATATCTCAGCAACTATTCGTCATAATAGTTTGAAATTTGGCCTAAATAATTTTGATAACATTGTCTATCGCAGGTCGTAGGTGTTTTTAGATATCTTGATTATTTTTTAAAATAAAAATTTTTAAGACAGTTTTTTTAATAGCAAAATTTTAAATTTTAACTCTCATCGCCGCCATTTTGTTAAAATAAAGTATATCAAAAATCCGCTACGATCAACGATAACTACAATCTTATACTTTTAAAAAATGCTTGTCGTTTGAATTTCAGATCATTTGTTCAAGAGAAAAGCTGCCAACCATGGAGAGCTGTCTGAGTTGCACGGCCCCACAACAACAATTATAATGTTGTTAATTATTGCTGAACATTTTCATAAAAAATATGAAAAGCATCAGCAATATACATCATTACTGAAATTAACTTAGAATCAAAGAATAAAATAATCTCTTTATGTAAAATTAAATCTGAAATATTGACCATTTTTCCTGCCTCTGAACTACTGTACCCCCTTAACTAGTTGTGTGTGATATTAGCTATTTGCTCAGTATTACATTTTCTTCCTTTTGAAATTTTTCTCCCTTATTTACCCTCACGCACCCTATCTCCGCTACTACTTGGGAGGGTTTCTTCTAAACCAATCGAACCCCTCAGGGGGAGCCTGGTCCCCGAAGGGGTCGAGGGAGAGCACAGGCGCCGTCCAGCAATGTGAAAACAACATCCAATGTTAGCAAGGTAGGGCGGCAGCCCCGTCACGAGAAGATGGCACACTCGATATTGACACGTTCGCATTGTGCTGCGGAGAAAATATAAACGCGGGGGGCAGCTATTCGAGACTTCAACCCTTAGCATATTAAATGAAGATATATATCAGGAGTAAAACAACTAATCGTCGATTCTTTAGCTGATTCCTCATATCTCCTCATCAACTGCTTCTGCCACGATGTAAACACAAAGCCCACGAAGAGATGGCGGGCAATGTACGCAATTGCGGTAATCTCAGCTCAACTTCTCGCTTTTTATCTGATACCGCCAAATCAAAGGATCCAAATCAAGGTGTTTCACTTCTAAAGATTCAAGATATTTCAAAGCCTACAGCTGTCAACCGTTCTCATTTTTTTCCTGGATATTATGTTCTGTGATTTTTTTTTACTCAGGAGGTTAATTTGCATTGAGAGCGGCCGCGACGGATAACTCGATGGCCTTCATTACTCACTGCCATAGAAATAATAATTAGTATTTTTTCCAGCAATTAAGAGTATTTGTTTGTCGCAGGGAATTCTCCTACGAATTTAAACATTTTTAATTATGATATCAGTGAAGTACACCTTATTCATTTGAAACAGTTTTGTTGAACTTAAATACCATAGAAAAAAACTTGAAAGCAACAATATTTTTTAAAGTCTTGACTCCGTGAAGGATATTCCGGTAGAAAGAAGAGGAATGTCATTTCATAGCTCTAAAAGTAAAGTTAATGTTGGTGGATTGCTCGTTCCATACTACTCCATACTCTTAAGCTTAATTAGACTTGTTTTTTCAATTAATCAATTTTTTTACTTAAATATTGTCAATTTAATTTATAGACTAAGGTAATAGCTACTTGTGACAGATTTTATTGTTCTATAGTAATTCAACTGAAAAAACGGAACCTTCTTTCACCCTTTGGCGAGACTTTACTTTGTCTCAGGAAATAAATGTGACGCAAAAGGTTTAAGGGTTTGTGTAAATAATTTCTCTCAAATTTCTAATAAAATGGTATACATTTCCAAATTAAAAACAAAATTACACTTCGTCAGAACAATAGATATTACATAAAAATTAATAAATGCAATTACACAGGCCAGCAACGGCCATTATTCAGTCATAACCAGCCTCAAATTTTACGGCAAACATAGTAAATAACTACAGAGCCGAGGTGAGAGCGGGAGTACCACGGTACGTACGCCCAGGACGCGAATGAAAATGCAAGATAATAATCGTAACTAAGAAACTGTTGTTTACCGTGAAGTTGTAAATTGGATAATACAATAATTTCAATCGCCCATAATAGAATCTCGACTGTGATTTTTTCCTCTAATCCGGAAATGCTTCATCATAATGAAAGGATCATGTTGGTACATAATGGACTCTGCTGCGAAGGGCAACTGCAGTTCTCACCACAGCTCTGCGTATTTATATATATACACCATCTTGTACATATTTAGTACGCTAAATTATCTTACAGTATCAATTACGGCATTTAATAAGTGCAAATAACAATTTCAAAAAATACAATCTTCTTCGTTTTCAACTATATTTTGGTCCATTAAAAAAGCCTACAACTTGTAGGAGCAATACAAATTGTCATAATTTAAAAATGAAATAAATGGAATAATGCTGCAAGCGATAAATGGCTTAGAAGATGTGGGGATGGTTCGGTTTGATTATACATAGTAGTAAAGTGAAGAAATTTATGACTTACTTTTTAAAAATTAGTACATGTGGTTTAAATCTACATTCATCGGCAATAATACTTTGGGAATCTTCTTAGTGTCGGAATCAGGAGACAATCACTTTAATTTATGCTTCACAGATATATATTGAAAGGTTATTGACAGCGGACCATTTATTTATCAGGCGTTCCTAGTCAACATGATACAACTATGGGTTCCTTAAACTATTTCGGATTTGTTACAGATTTTTATTACTGTTGTGGTTGTTTAAGTAACTCTTTAATGATGCAGTAATGCAAGTCATCCCTTGTCCTGTATTTGCTTGAAGGATAATGATATCATCAATCAACTGTTCTGCTCTACTTAATTTTATTACTACCGCGTAGCTATTTATTCGTGAAATGTAGCTAAATCTTAGTTCCCAACGGCAATGAATTTCTTCGCGAAGCAATGAGATTGAGAGAAAATTCCTTATTAATTTCTATAAGTCGATGTAGACAACAAAAATCGAGAAAGTTTCGCAAGCATTATTTGACTTTCATTTTATGGAAGTTATGAAATGCTATCTCTATTACAAAAAGAAGTTTATAGTTGTTATGGTCGTAGAATATTTTGGATGGAAATATCACCAAAAAATTTTCAAGTCAGCCGAGCGATCGTGAAATGGAAGGAGTAGCAATAAATAAGAATGGCGGAAAACGAGTTTTCAATTTAATTTACGATCGAAGAACAGGGAATGTGAAATTGGAATAATAATTTCTTAATTTTAATAAATGTAACCGATGATCGATTCTCATTGTTGTACACATTTCACGATGCATACGAATGTAATAGTATCGCGGCCGAATATCCGTACTTTATCTCATGCACAGCAATTGTTATCGTTAGTTAAAAATGCTATCGGCTACAGGGACTGATAAAGGTCTCCCTGAAAAGACGGGGGTACATTTGAGCACAATAATCTCCTTACAACAATATGTACAACACAGTTGGATTCACAATCAATTCCAAATTTTATTTCAATGCATCAACTCATTCTCGCTCATTTGTTGAGCATGTAATCAGCACCGAGTATCCGCCAAAAGGGCGGGAAAATGAACCACAGCCATCAACTCCTCTCACTCTAGTTTCTCTTCAACTATATATCATTTTCTATTTGAACGGGACGAATCTGAATGGCGGGAAACACACATCCCTCTCGGATTACTCAAACGTTGCCAACCATTGAAAATTACGATTTCATTGTCTGGATATATAAAGAGAACCGCAACTAAAACATAACTAGCGATAAAAACAACTGATAAAAAACGATGAAAAAGTTTTTCGGAAATAACAATTAAGTGCATAAGGAATAGAGGAGTTTCCCTCAAAAACTGCATTAGCAGCAATTTCAGATGTAAACTGGGAGATAAACTTCTGTAGATCCGTGACAAATATTTTTGTTGGATCAATTCAGCTATGTATGATAACTGCAAAAATATTTCGTCACAAAGATTCTCCATGGAAACATTTCCATACAACATAATTCGCTACTACATAATTTTCATAAAATATCTTCGGCAAATGTCTCACCACCATGATATTCTACATCATCCTTTTCTAAAAAAGTATATTCTGATTCATTCTCACAAGACATTAATTTTGATCATAAACAAGTCCTCTACTTCATTATATTCAAATTTTAATACAAAAATAAAATCACTTATTACTTTTTGATTACATAGTTACAGAAAATTCAACATATAGACACTTTTTACAACTGTCTCTTCAGAATCACTGCAAAGGTTTTTACGAGTAACCTAGAATCTACCATACTGATGTTGTGAGGTTCCTAAAAGTGTTAAAAAACACTTTCATTTTGGGAATTTACGTGGATATGACTAAAAGAAACCACGATTCTCTTAAATTTCTTTGGCCCACACTTGTTTCCCCTCGATCCATCAGCCTGTATTGAATCAGCACATATACATAGTCTTACATCTTTAGTTTTACCGATCTTAATCATTTAACGTGTTTATTCACGTGTAAGACAATTGTTCTTCCTTTCAAACGTCCAATATTTATGGGGAAGTGTCTTATTTTAGTCTGTGAGCCAGTCGTCCCCCCACCTGGACCTCCAAGGTACAGATACCCCCCTGGGCGTCTGCCAAACAGTTTTTGTCAATGCGGAATTATTACCGACACCCTGTTCGTATGGGTCGGATTGTAATGAATTAGCGCACCATCTTCAAGTTCATGTTTAATTACATTTACATCGTTTTTTTCCTATCATAAATTTGATCATCATAAATAACTATTCTGAAAGACAAGTTCCACCTACTTGCTGGAAATCATTTTCACAGCCAAATAAACAGTTTTTTTACCAGCAGGCATCAGGAAACAAAAGTGTCACCAAATAATTTGCCACAGAAAATGCGGAAATAAAAATGTACAGCAAGCTTAAAAGTGGCGAAGTAAAATGTCGCAAATGAACCAGCAGGAAAATCAGCTGCGATCATTAAAAAAAAACTGTCGTCACAAAAAGATTTCTACAAAAAAAGAGTCAAAATGTTTAATATCACAGCGAAATATCTTCAGCGAATTGTTTTCTAGTCACTAGTATTTAAAAAAATATTTTAACAATTAAATTCATGGCAAATATTTCTAACAGCAAATGATGCTTTGAAACAATATTTTGACGGCAAAAATATAACCAGCCGGTCTTTGAGAAACTTCTGGAGTCTTCTTTCCTACGAATATACTTGCTTTTTTATATCTCATTTATAATATCATTATAAATCGCACCTTATCGTCACCTAAATCAAAACAGAAGCGTCATTTTATATTACTATTTTACTATAACTATCACTAACCTTAATTGACTCAATGAAAAGGCGTGAAGTTACAGATTTGTTATGAGCGCCAGTACCTTAGCGCGTTCATTCCCGATAGGGAGGACTTCAAACGTTCAATAAGACGTAAATTACGCCGAAAATAAAGCAATTTGTACATGGAAGAACGAAAGCCATTTTAGAATAAAATCATATATTTGCTTTTTATCAAAAAATCTCGTAAGGGTGACGAGATTCACATCTAATTTTGTATCAGCTGCTGAACTCTTTGATCCCTTTCGGAGACCTACCTAAGAAGTAGCCCGGGGCTCCCATAAAATCTTAGGGCCCCTCTTGGCCCTCATCCGTCCACTTGCCTCTATTAAAATCGAACCCTTTCAAATCTCCAATTTCAGAGACATTTAATTTGGTTTTTCATTTTTCTAGGCATCATGATGGACAAAAAGCAGTAAAATCGTTGAGAAAACAGAAAGAAGGAAACATTCACCGAGAAAAAATTCTTTTAACCGTTATATTTGGGAAAACGGGCTTCATTTCATCCTGGATATTATATTAAGAAAATAAGTTGGCGTTGATAATTACTCGTGGAAATTTTTATGACCGAAAGGGAATTATCATAACTTCAGTATTCTACCATCAGTGCTTTGATATCATAAGCTTACATTTAAAATGAATCATACGGCTGTCTGAGTACTGTAAAAACATTGCAATCAATATTCAGATATAATAACAAATAGGATTCATGAATTCAAACTAAGAATCAATGACACGTGAACTACAAAAAAATCAATACAAACTGTTTTTATTTAGGAAAAACTTTAAGAAGTGAGTCTTAAAATTGCATACAAACTTTATTTAATGCTATTGGAGGAACTTCAAAAACAGAAACTCGGTGAGGTGATTATTGTAGCATTAAGAGATTTACTTTCCTTGTGATGCTATGGAAAATATCAAGCATATATGTCTTATTTGAAAGATTTATAAATAAGAGGCTAATAGAAGCATTTAAGGTTAACATTAATTAAGAAATAGAGAAAACTTATTTACATTTCTTTAATTAACGCTGTAAGGGAAATAGCGCCATAATGAGATTAGATTCCAATCATATTCACAGTAGCAATCGAATATAGGAAGGGTTCTTTCGTGATCTGGATTTCTGAGGGTCATTTACTATAGATATGGGACCGAAAAAGAATTGAATATATTTTCTCCGAAAGACATATACTTCCATAATAAATAATTGTAAGATAACACCCCGAAATAATAATGCATTTGATACGCTGATGCAGCGAAATGGGGAATTTTAGAAACCACCAACGCAAGTTAACAGCGAAAGTTCCTTCTTAGCTTAATTATTCGGCTGATGACTACAGTGAGGATGGTTATCAACTATGATGGATTTCGGTTCATAAATAAAGCGCAAGCCATTATCGGAAAAATTGAGGTCCCACCAGGATCGAACCCATTACCAATTCCACTAAAGGCAGACACACTACCAATTAAGCTTAGCAGTATCCTAACTACAAGATCAATAAAGTCATCAAAGTCTCTTTCCCTCATATCTCAGAAAATATACATTCGTTTTCTTAATAAATCAAACAACCTTACGTCACAAATTTCACTTATGTTAATAGAGGCTTCATAGTTAGATAGGCAAATGAGATCGCCTTTGGTGAAAGCGGTCCTGAGTTCGATTTCCTGAGGGGGCCCACGTGCAAAATGATCTCAGTTGTCGAAGATTTTTTAACGATAATAATCATACTCTTCCAAATAGAGGTAACTTCTTCGGAACTCTTTTTCTAAAGATCAAGTGCAGGCCAAGAATATACGGAGGGCGAATGCCTTGGAATTGCTCCCGAATTGGAATCCCAATTCGGGAGCCATGGTGCAAATCACACCGCAATCCCTACCCAGAGGTTTCCCCTCCGTTTAACCTTAAGCAGGAAAGGGGCAATCTTTAATAAGCATATTTTACATCAGTGATGCGTCTTATGATAGGATGGAAACCGTTCGACGAAAAAGAACGAACTCTAAACTAGCAAGAGAAACTTAGGCAAACTATATTCTCAGTCTCGAAAGACCTCGTAAACTTTCTGCAACCACCCTGCAAAATAGGCCGATATGGTCCACTCATCCTCCAGAAAACGATACGTGACACTAACCAACTAAGAACATAGACCGAATGGAGTACGCAGAACCGGCCATACGCCGAAAGACGGCTAAACGGGTGCAGATATTGATGTAGATTCCATTCTTGGATCATAACGAATTTTCGGACGGTTGGCAACGCTTAGAGTTTTACAGAACTGAACGTCAGAGATTCATTACCACATCCTAAACTATCACCCTATCTGCAGAACTACCACCGGGACTTGCTTCTTTCGCGCAAGCACTATCATTCGAGCAACCACATGTCCTCACGCAACTCCACGCTACTCTAGCCTTTTGGAGGGCTCCTGAGATGGCCCTCCAGCCCTCTGTCCCGTCCGTCCTCTCCTCCGTCGTAGAGGACGTCCCTATTCCTCCATTTTCTCCAGCTGTCGTCACAATTCCTGCCGTTGCCGTGGTAGTGGTGGTGGTGGTCGTTGGCACGGCTGCCGCACCACCAACGGGCAGTGCACCCGCTCCTCCGCGTCCCCCGCAGGTTCCTCCAATTCCCTTCCCTGCAGAGGCCTTCGACCTCGGGGCGGGTAGAGCTGACTTAGATCCTCCTCCGGCGTTGGTGTCAGAAGGGCATCGGAACGTTCGGATGAGTGTATTGCGGAAGTCTTCGGAAAAGAGACAGTAGATGTAGAAGGTGATGGAGTAATTGGTGACCTCGAGAACGTTGGCGATGGCTCGAAACACTTGGTACGAGTAGAAGTTTAGGTTTCGTTCGGAGAGAGTGACGTTGAGTATGGCCATTGGAGAGACACAGACGAAGAAGAGGATGGAAGTGGAGCCAAGGAGAAGGACGAGGCGTTGCTCCTCGGCGAATTTGCGGGATTCTTCCCCAGAAGGCTTCAGAGTCATCTGCCGGCGCCTCTCGCAGGAACGGCGATACACCACCATTATGCGAAGGTTAAGGCCCGCCAACAGCAATGTTGGAGCGATCTGAAATGGGGAGGGGTTTTGGTCAGTGTTGGGTCAGGCACGAAAGGGCGAGCCTTGGGCGTCTTTCGAAAGGAACTTCACTAGAAGGCTTTTTTTAAGCTTTTATCGCTAATGTTCTCGTCCTCAGAAACTTTTAGTACACATTTATCGAGTTGTATGTAGAAACTTGTTGATAAAAGCTAAAACAATATAAATAATAATAATGAAAAAAAAAGTAAAATCAGAATGTAACCCTTCTAATTCGGTAGTATAATGGTATATTTAGAAGAAAGGTTAGAACCAAGGGTTTTCAATGTAGTCATTTTAGCTACCATCAGAAACAATCAGATAAACTGTAAAACAATCCGCAATAAGTTGAGAGCACTGTAAATCACAACAACAGCAAACAGCGGTAGTAAATTTACAACAAACAGAAACGGTCAGTAGAAGTAAAAATTAATAAACAAAAATAAATAAAGAAAATCAACAGCAACAGGCAGCCATTAAATTGCTATGACTTTCAATAAAGTGGCAACATTCGAGAACAATCGACGCTATCGACCAGCAACAATAACAATAAAAATAATCAGAATCAAACGAAAAGAAAACAGAAGAAGAATATTCGTTAATCAAGTACAACTATTGGTAACTCGCAATTATAGTCGACATCAATAGCAATCAATAGAATTAAGCGCCATAATCTCACTGCAACAAAAATACGGAAATAAAGAAGAGAATTAAAACAGGAGGCAACTCTAATACATATTCTTAAAATACAGCAAAAGAAGAATTTGCCTCTGTACGTAATCCGGTTAATTTTTATAATTTATTATAGAGTCGTTGGATGATAGGACCAAGAGCTATTTGAGTTAAAATGGATTTCTCACTATTTCTGCTGGGATATAACCAACAAAATCCATATAATGAACGGAAGTGGACGGACGGAAAGCTCTGACGAGATCAGTAAAATTTCAGGGATTTTTACCACCGTATCTCCACAGTGAAGTCGCATGCTGCAAAATAACGCATAAGCCTATTACCTGTAGTAGTACAGTATTTACATTTATTTACTGACCCTGCTAGCCGGGAGTGGTGTGGCTCAGAGTGTATAAACACCGATATCCCCATCTAACTCTCTGCTCTTAGCTTCTCTTACACTCCACGGGAGTGTATCTGGAGAGATACGTTTTTCGAATAGTCTCCGTTGTTTATCAATTCTTAAGCGAATCCCACACGTGGGACTTCATAGCCGAAACACTGCTGTCGAATCTGAAATCTGCTGTAGTAAACCTCTGCTTTACTCGTACGTTGATCCCTATCTAGATCGAAGACCAATCATACTTCGTGAGAATCTCCAATCGCACAGCAATATTCTAGGAGAGGTTGAACCTGGGATAAATACGCCATTTCTTTTTCTACAGAATATGCTATATATTCTGTAGAATAGTATAAGCCGCATGATAAACTATTTATGTACTCCGTGAGACCACATGAGCTTTATTTTTCCCATATTGCGCCTGGCTATTTGATGAATCGAAGTTTGATTAGATTGTAACGAATGACATGAAAGACTGAGATGAAGCCGACGGAGAGCATCAAAGATAAAACGGGAAAAGAGCAGATCCTTTGACGTCGTTCGAGGCCTGAAGTGATGCAGAAGTGCGTTGATGACGGAGGGTGAAAGCGCTTTTAAGTCGCTCGCAGAGCGAATGAGAGTATGGAGCCTATATATCCGAAAGAGGTGAGGAAAATTCGCATGTGGACAAAATAAATCTGCATATCTCATCTCATGTTCCATATTTCAGAGGTCGAATGATTTAAATATTTCTGCTGACTTCGATATACTGAAGATGGGAATCAAATATTCATTGATTTTCCTGTTTGCACTGCCTCATATTATGTGCAGTAACTCTTTGCTGTCGAAGTATTGTGAACATAGCAAAGTTTTGATCAGCAAACTTGGTCGACTAATCAAGATCCAACTATACAGCAAGTAATTTTTCCGAAATTGTGAATGTTTAATAGTTATTACTTTTTTGAAGGTAAATTAAAGTATAAATTAAATAAACATGACATATGAAATATGGGATTATCTATTTAACGACTCGGCCTTCGTATAAAGACAATCATCCATTTCAACTGTTTTTTATCAGAATCTGATGTACGTACATGATGTACATGGAGGTGCTTATTTAGTTGTAATCTATAACAACGAAAAAAGGAAACTATTATTATTATTTACAAGATGAACAAAAAAGCGAATAAGTTTCAGAACTTAGCTCCACCATCAGGAGAAAAACGTTCCAAAACCTAGATTCAGTTTATCTTGTGGTAACAAGTATTAATAAGTTTGTTTTCTTCATTTATTAATTGATTTTTATATCGCGAAAAACAATTTCACCGTATCTTTGTGTAATGTTTCCGTCTAAATGAATTTTATTTTAAATTTTAACCAATGTTAACAGTATAATAAAATTAAGGCAATCGTTGGAAGCTTCAATCCGATATCAAAGTTTGAGATAAATAAGAACCGTTATTTGCTTTTAATTTAGAAGTACAGATATTGGTGTAATTAAATGGAATGAAATGAAACCAAAATAAGACATGGCACTTTTCCACAGAATATTTAATGCACGACCGCTTCACTTGAAGATGCAAGAACGCTTGGGAAACCGGTTGCGATAAAATAGTGCTGTGAAAATGAAGAGAAATGAATCTGTAATAGTAAGTAATTTAAGTAGTGTGCCGGTAAACATGTATGTAAGTGAAAAAGGTAAAGTCACACATGTGTTCCTAGGGTAACACGTAACCTCGGTTGATCGAGACTCCTCCGTATATATATACACATTCTCTGATAATGTTTCCCATTTTGATAATTTTTTTCGCGTTAAATGAGACGATAAATTCTCATCCGGCAAAACAATTCGCTAATTTAGCCATTTGCTTCATTTATACTCGTGAAAGATATCTCTTAGTCCGTCAGAGTATTAAAACATTCGGTCATTGACATAAAGAGTTATTCGCCATTAAAGGTAATCATTAGAAATTTAAATCCATCATCCAATGTTTTGGATTGAGGTGAACCACTTTTGATGAATTAAGAATTGTATCGATTTCATTAAATGAAATTAAAAAGTAAATGTAAATTAGTGTAATTAGTGCAATATAAATTTGAATTGATATGACAACTTCTATTCAATGCGCCAATATGCCGATTGTGATGGAATCTTAAGGAGATATATTTTCCACCAACACTGACCTTGAACATCAGCTCCAGAGCGCACTTGTACACAGAGAAGAAAAGAGAGTGCAGGAACTTGGCATTGTCTCTCTTCTGGTAGATGAGGGTGCCCTTGTCTGTGAGACACCGTGTCAGCTGTGCTCTGAACACGTTGGGCAAATAGAGGATGAATGTGATGACGGGAATGAGGAAGGCCGCGGCGCGGGCGCGGTGCGGTGGTGCGGCCAGCGGTGGAGGCGGCGATCTACGGCCTGGCCGACACACGGAGGCGTACCGCTCCACGGTGAGGGCCAGCAGCATCATCACGCCGACTCCTGCAAACACCGAAAATACATTAACCTCTTCAAAATTTGTTTCCTAAAGTATTTCTACTAAAGATGTTCTGTATTTTCAGATCACCACAATCATTAGTGTGCGGACACGCACGCAGAGGATAGCTATTACTATCCGTAGCTAGGTGCACGATTTTCACACTCCCCTTATTAGTGGGTGTTTTCTTTCAATAGGTAAATTATTCCTTAGAATCACTTTATTTCTTTTATAATTGCTTGTTTGTTAAGTCATCAATACAACAGTTTACGAATGTCCTGATTTGTTCAGTAAGAAGAGGAGAAGAATGTATTTCTTCTGAGCAAACAGTTATTAGGCTCGAAAAGATCTTAATCGACTACGTCCTTAAATGGCAAAGCGGATGTAAATTAGGGCAAAATAGATCGATCTTTCACAAAAATGACTACGGATTTTGTAATTCAAGGCAACGAAAAAATTGGACTTCCTCAATTCTTCTCTCTTAATGCTTGCTCTACTACGGTGACTTCATCAAATTTACTTTTTCCTCGAAGATGTTATTTTTGATCTTTCATTTAAGGACTATTCCGGTGATCTGATGAATCGATGACGAATACAACTGAGTGCCTTAGCAACCCCTGCGATAATTAATCGCTCATCGATTTCGGACATCCTAATTAAATTTGCTCTCAATTCTTCCGTCCTTGACTGCCAATTTAACGAGCCTCGTTAAGATGAAGTGAAAGTGAGTAGCTGATTAAATTTTAACTGTGTCCCTTTATACTTTCTTCTTAATTAGGCGAGAAAATTCTTTTGATTCTTTGGGAATTGATGAAGTATCGTATTAAATTTTCTCCTCATCGTGTACTTGATGGTTCTCCATTATATTAATTTAAAACAGAAACTTTTAAACAGAAAAGACAAGCGTAAATTCTGGTTTTGATTTTGGAATTGACTGAACTTTTGACGGGCGAGGTTAGTCTGGAGTGAGCCAATCTTTCTCTTAATCTCTGAAGTTGATTTTTAAAAGCCTCTATTTATAATAGAAAAATATGTAAACATGTCAAGTTTAGGAAGAACTGTTTCGCAAGAATAATTGCGGTATGTATGACATTAAATTGATACTTCAACATCCGATGATTCGCGACATAGAATACAATTGTAATGTTCAAAAAATGATGTTCTTTATACTACCAGCAATTATACATAAGTTAATACTACCAGTTAAAATTCACAAATGATATTGGTTGGAATTGTATGTCCTCGAATATTTCTGCGTAATTAAATAAAAATTGCTAAACATGCGCTGTGAAAAGACCTTTTAATCAGCGCAAGTTATAAACTCACAATTTGTCGTATTGGTATTGAACAAATTACGTAAATATTTAAGATAGACGCTAAAATACGAAAGGTTAGAGGTAGTCAGTGCCACGTTATGTGGAAATTGAACTAATTGTAATTTCGTGGAAGGTTTTGTGCCATGAGAAAAACATGTTTCTCATTGACAAAGTATTTGAAATTTGAAAGTTGGACGAAATACTCTGCATGTGCGGATATATGCCAGAGACATTTTACGCCATAACCAAGACTAATTTAAATAAACATAAGCTGGATTGAAGGTAATTAATTAAGTATTGAGATTCTAGCATTAAGAGAAGCTGGTTCTCGATAGTCAAGATTCAACGACGGAATCAGATAAAAAAATGGATACAGTTTGAATGGTTAATTCTATTCCGGCATTGGTGTCTTAGAACCCTTATTAGTTTAGGGTATTAAAGGAGCTAATTTAGCTGATAGCTTGTTATTTGGCTGTTACTAACCGAGACATGCGTTTCCCAGAAATAACTCGAGGTGGGCGTGGTAGAAGGCTTGCGGTAGTGATGTCCAACCTCCAGACTCCCTGTGGATGAGGACTCTTAGGCCGAAAGGGATGGCGAAGGCAATGGCGAGAAGAGAGGCAGCCGAGTATCCTGAAGGAGAAGGGGAGCAAAATTAGCAAGCAAAACAAGTTGTTGTATTATGTACTCGGTCGGAAAGAGTAATGGACGATGAACTATGCTCAATTTCTAAGTAAAGAAGTATATGAAACTACATTGGCAATTCCACAGCAGGATCGTCAGGCCTGTCCTTCTATGATATTTTAGAAAATCTCTCCTACCCATCGACTACTGCCATTTACCAACAGTTCCGGAGTGTCACTTTGTCCTTCCATTTACTGTTTCATTACTTCCCAGGAGATGGCGCAAATGGCTTATTTTTAATTCCTTTTTAAGCCAGTGTTTAAATTCAACATTAATCTCCACTTGAAATGGCCAAACGGTGGCTACAAAGGAGAGCGTTAGTGAATACGCGTCTGTTGTAAGAAAGGGTGGCTATACTTGAAGAGCGACTCTCGATGGATATATCAAACAATTTTGTTGACTACTAGACGAACTTTCCATTGATTCTCAACGGGGAAACAGCTGTAGATAAATGAAATACTCATTGCGGCTTACTAGACTCACAAGAAAACATTGAAAGCAGATAATGAAACTAATGAGAAGAATGGCTTAGTTGTTAAATTGTCAGTTGAGTAAGTCAACAATTTGTCGTAGTTGTTAAATTGTCAGTTGAGTAAGTCAACAATTAACAAATCCAGTCACTATTGCCGAAGGGCGGCCGAGTATACTGCATGTGCAGGGCGGAAGGAAAACAATAAACCCATTGGAGATAATTTGTGAATATACAAAGTTTCGAAAGATTAGCTTGTTTGTTGACTGATGTACAACAAAGAAGTAAGTTGGCTGTGGGAAGTGCGTTCGCGTTGGCGCAAGGTTAGTATCTCACTCTGTTAATGTCTAGTGAGTGACGAAGGAGAGGGTGCTGAAAGAAACTAAAGCCGCATTTGAGGGATAAGTGATATAAGCGGATTAGATGTTTATGTGATGCCAACGCGTATGTGATGCACTCCCAATAGCTAACGTCTTGTTATCAACCTAAAATAGACAAATGGAGGCATTCGATGCGTGAGAAAGTGATCAATTATTACCATCATAAAGTATCTTATGTCTA
The DNA here is from genome assembly GCA_000376725.2 of Ladona fulva. Classification (NCBI taxonomy): domain Eukaryota; kingdom Metazoa; phylum Arthropoda; class Insecta; order Odonata; family Libellulidae; genus Ladona; species Ladona fulva. Next base: position 676,931 of record KZ308842.1, on the reverse strand, counting down.
CCTTTATTCATAAATATTATTTCATTGGAGGCTAAATTAAATATGTGGATCTCGAAAGATAGCTATCGCCTCATTAAAATTTGAGTTTAAGTCACTGTACCCATAAAATTTTCTATGAGTCCCCAATGAAATTAATTTTGAGAGTATTATGCGAAATCTCAGTCTTAAATGTAACAGAAAAATTGTTATTTAGATCAAAATCGTAATGAGCGTCATTAGTGAATATGTTTACGTAAAAATTAAGAGAGAGAGAGTGATTTAGTCTTACTAGAAGACAAAATTGTTTATCTAAGTAGATACATATGGATTAAAATTAAGTATGTGAATGAGAATTGATGTTCTGAAATCACGATCTTCAACCATTACCTCGGAGATCAGGTTATATATTTTATTTATTTATATACGTATTTAAATATGGCTGCAGTATAACCTATGTCAGAAGGGATCATTAACCTCTTCAACATCTACTCTTGAATCATTTACGAAATATGTACATACATCTCATCCATTACATGTGTTACCCCTACTTACGGTTTATACAAAATGAAGATTTGCAATACTTATTGGTACATACCTGCTGTCGAGAGTAATCATTTGTCTTATTATGTAAGAATTCATAGATATCGTAGTTCCATAGTTGTATATGCCTTCTTTAATAGGAAAGCGTGCGATCATTAAAAAAGTTTTAAGGGTAGACTAGGAGGGTAATAGATCTTTCAAGGAAGAGTAAAACTTATCAGAATCTCCTTTCATGTTTTATGAACGCTATTTAAGTTGAAATTTGAACAAATTGTTACGACATACGTAAATATATACTACACTTTGTTTATAAGACACCTAGCATTTGGCCGCTTTTCTTCAAGTGGATTATCAAAAAGATTTCATCACAGAAAAATTGTATGAATTGTTAACAAAGTTGTAGCCCCCTATTTAAACTCACGATAATTTTATAATCTTAAAGAGATATAGTCTCTGTGCCAGTGTCTTTAATTTCTTTCCATTTGAGCCGTTTGTTTACCTATACATTTTCATAGTGTAAATTTCAACAAGTTGTTACGCTGCTCTCGCTAAACGTGGCAATCATCAAAGATTTTTCCGAAATTTCCATTTCTTTAAATCAGTGGTTGCCAACCTTTTGGACTTAAAGGAATTCTAAACTCAAATATTTGAATCCCGTGGACCATTAATGCGAAGAACTTTAAAAAGTGCAAATATTTATAAAATAATTTTCTTGAAAGTTTAATTTTATCAATATGACATTTAAGTTGTTGCTCTTTTTTGAGTTTGTTACAGGAAGAGGATTCTGTATAAAATGAAAATGCGAAATAAACATAAAAAAGCAAACAATGTTAAGATTTCCTCACGAACTTCCTGTCACGGAGCAGAATCAGTTTCCCGCGTGGATGGCGAATGAGGCATTGCTCATGAGCATTAAGGCATTGTTCATACTAGATTCCCCTCAGATATTTATTTTTAGTTTTAAATATGTATTTAATGACTAAAGATAGGCAACTGGCGAAGTGATAGCCATTTTTGTGGAGGAAATAAAAATTCAAACACCCTGCCTGGATTTTACCCTAGTCGGGAAGGAAACCCCTGCAAAAAGATCCCGAAGGCAGCATGTCACACATTTCAATTATAAAATCTAAACATAAAATTTACAATTTCAGATTTTACATAGTAAGCCAAACCATTTATACAATCGTCCGTAATGATTTAGTATAACCACACAATTATTAATACATTTATTTTCCAATGAATAATGTCTCATTATAAAAGTTACCAAAATTTTCTTCATTC
>KZ308842.1:594507-675110 GCA_000376725.2 Ladona fulva | reverse complement strand
TTTAGTTTTAAATATGTATTTAATGACTAAAGATAGGCAACTGGCGAAGTGATAGCCATTTTTGTGGAGGAAATAAAAATTCAAACACCCTGCCTGGATTTTACCCTAGTCGGGAAGGAAACCCCTGCAAAAAGATCCCGAAGGCAGCATGTCACACATTTCAATTATAAAATCTAAACATAAAATTTACAATTTCAGATTTTACATAGTAAGCCAAACCATTTATACAATCGTCCGTAATGATTTAGTATAACCACACAATTATTAATATATTTATTTTCCAATGAATAATGTCTTATTATAAAAGTTACCAAAATTTTCTTCATTCTATTTATTAGGCAGTATACAAATTCTTCTAATTCTATTTATATAGGTACTGCAGGAAGGGGGAAAAGGTCTGAAAACTTCTTTAGGTAAATTAAGAAGAGAGATTTAGGTAAATTCAGAAATTAATATTTGCAAGTGTCAGTTCCATGCTTAATAGTGGAAACTTTATGTTCACGGTCGTTTCTTCCGAATAATATCTTAACTTTAATTCCGCAAATAGCTTTTTATGGGCGTATCTTTAATGAGCTTCATTCGAAGAGAAAAATCTCCAAATCCCAATCGTTTAGACGCTCACAGGGAAACAGAATCTATATTCACGTTCGCAGAATCAGCAAAGACAAACCCACGTCATGATAAGCGAGTGAGCTAATTGGATCACGGGGAGGAGACAACCACGCTCTTAAGTCTCGGCCAAATCTGTGCCTCTCAAATGACACATGCGCTGTCCACACGCCTCCAAGTGGGAGTTCCAAGTCTCCCGCTACAATCGCACTTCATCCCTAGAAATTAATTGGATGTTACAGGAAAGAAATCTTGGTATCTCTCAAGGTTAGGCAGCAACTGTCGGGTTATGAATTCCTTTGAAACAGTGAGCGGCTAATTACATTTCCACGAAGTAGGATTTATTTATTTGCTAATCCAAACAGGTAGGGCCCACAAAGTTGAGTTATAATAAAAACTAATAACTGCGTCAAATAAAAATAATTTCTATTGAGATAAAGATAGAACATGTGATACGAAAACGAACTTCAAAATGTAATAAAATGTAAAAATGGAGCAGATACTCAATACATACGTATATACACTAGATTATTAATGAATTGTAGACTCATAAAATATTTTTAGCGTTATTTCTATAGAGTCAACCTTAATGCTTAATATGTCAACGTTTTGCATTTCAATGAGAACAGCATTGACAACACTAAGCATCCTGGGGATTTGGGGAATGTTTGTACACTTCAATTTGGCAGGCACGGACATAAAATGGTAAAACTCCTCTTGTGATCCGAGCCGGAACACACTAGATGTGAAGAGTCAAGGGAATTTTCAGATATTTTATGGTTGGCTGAACACGTTTTAAATTTCCTCATTTTCCCATCATTTGAATTATCTCTAGCATTTGATGGCTTTGATGGAACACGTAGTTTCGAAATAATTTAAAAGGCCATGATGGGCTGACTGGAATGCATTGTTTCCATATTATCAAAGCCAGAGATCTTTGTATTGCCTCTGCAACAACAATCGTGTACATCTCAGTAATCTTTCAAATCTGTTTATCTAAATTAATTGAATATAAATTGCATAAAATGTTATATTGTTAGTTTTGAGTGAATTAAGATGATAATCCGAGAAATTAATTCGACAATTAATTAATTGCATTTGAAATTGTTAGTAAGTAGCATTGTTAAAAGCGATTCGACAACTTAGGCCATATCGTACCGATATCGAATCCGGGACCGCTTCCAGCAAAGGCGAACGGGCAGCCCATTTAAATATCAGGATACCCTGAGAATTTTTTCATAAAATCTGATGAATTATGCTGCGTAGGTATTTGAGGTTTTAAGTGTGTTGATTTGATTTAATGACAAATCAGGAGATCGTTAATTGTGGTATTTATTTTACAAGTTTTAAAGAAGTAGAAAAATAATTAAAATTCCACCAGTTTTAATTACTACTTTGCATGTATCTCATGTCTTGTAATGAGTTATAGACGCTATTCCCAAATAATATATAAGCTTCATTAACTCTTCTATATCATATATCAAAATTTACTTTGATAATCTTTCGCATAGCCTATCGAAATTGCCTGTGATCGTTGAAATATCTGCGTAGACATTTGGAAGAGGGATTAAGAGCAAAGTTCCGCTTGAAAATATCAAATTCGGCGGAATGAGTGATGAGTAAGCCTGTATTCTCGGAGGAACGCGTCTAAAATCCCAAGAGAGAGGGCTGCCTACAGAAAAACAACGGAATTCCGTTACAACTGTTTTTTTTTACTTTCCTCCATAAATTATTCCTTTAAAACCAGCTCTCAGTTCACAAGAGATTTCGGTATTACGTCTACAATAGCACTATATTGTCTTATATCTACGATTTAATGAAAGAAAAATAACATTACAATTGATAAATTATTTCAGTCATTATTGATTATCTCCCTCCTACTCTTTGCATAATACTTTCCCACTGTTTACATCATGTCTACTAATTTGCATCCCCTGAAACACCAAAGTTCAAATGCAACCAAACAGCTATTCCTAAGTGATCCTTTGGTTTCTCCCTGCATTTCAGTATTCAGACATGTTACGAAATCTGAAACATAAGAGGTCGAGCGAAGTTATCAATGAATAAAATCGATCACAGCCATCAGTGAACAGTATCAATCAACAATAATACATACAAATTTTAATTCATATTGAGTAAATGTACTTGCAACCATCGATTAACAGACAATTCTCAATTTCCAGTGTGTATTCGGGTTCAACTGGACAAGGAAAATGGCAGAAGAATAAGCAACAAAGATTGCCAAGAAACGTTTTCCGTGAATAGAATTTTTTAAAAGTTTATTGACAATAGAAACAAGGAACGAACTAATTCCTTAATATTATAAATTAGTATCATTTGTAAGTCCTTTTTGACGTTTTGTTAGAACTGACGAAGCTTGGGATTTTAATTTTTCAAAGAATTCCTTTTCTTTAATCAATTAAAGGCGAGAAATTCAAACAGGAAACGCTATTGTTACCGTTTTGTGTGATTGATCTAAATTTCCCTCGATACACTTATAACATAGACATAAGATTTATACTCAAAGCATCCTATATCACCTTAGTTCCTTTCCACTTAATTGACACGTTCCTTTTCTTTGGTTTACTATTGGAGTAAAGCTCTGTCTTCCAAGGAGCGATTGAATACTTCGTAAAAAAGAAAAAAAGAAGGGTCAAGGACTTCCTTTGTATCTCTCACGCGATTTCTCGAAAATGCTTTGTAATGGTGACCCGCTAATTCTATCCGATCTTCTTCTTTGTGCCTATCGTAAGTGTGGATGCTTTGAAAAGCTCAGCAGGAATTTTCAGTAGACCGCAGAACATCAAAGCTAAACCCCATATTCCGGAACGAGAGAGAAAATAAAATCACAATTGGATGTTCATGATTTTTTTTTTTCAATTTATCTTTCGACATGCAGCAGTGTCTCGATTATCCGAATCCCGCGGTTCTGTATTATCCGAGGTATATATTTGTGTTCTTTGCCTTTTACACTTACGCACATATGTACCGGCACGCCGCTTAAATTATTTTTACTGTAACTGTGCCATGCCAGTTTAATATAGGCAAGCAAACGTCAGCATAGTAATCTGAAGATGACAGGAGAAAAGTAAGTGAAAAATTCATGTGAACAATTGACGTATATATCTCGAAAGAATGGAGAAATATTTTATTCAAAACAGTTTTACATGAAAGTGATTTTTTGGTCGTAAATACTCGTCGCACTATGGCAAGTCATAAAAATTGCATGTTTATTTCTTAATTTACGTACGCAAGACGACCCTTCCGTATTGTCCGAGTTTTTTTATCATCCGAGGAGGCCCCAGTTCTCATTAACACGGATTATCGAAACTCTATTGTGCTTAGATATTGTGTAGGGATTTCATGGAACACCCTAAATTGCCTCAGACTAAAGGGAAATTAAATTCTTCTGCAAAAAATTTGTTCTGACTCCTTAAAGTTATAATTATTTACCAACTAAGACATCATTGGAGACTACTTTTCATACCAACTAACTGCAGCCCGTATCATAGCACTAGGAAATATAAGAAGTACTCGTGTACTCACAAGTTAACAAATAATGAATCTAGATCTATTTCAACAGATTATACATCGAAGGAGAGATACAATTATCCAAAGAGAGTCTTAATAAGACGGTAATTGAGTGTAATAATACACTGTCTACAAAATTGAAAAATTTGTCCTTTAATCAATAGAAGTGGAACAAGCATCTTCTTATCTACATTTCATAACAAATCATTTTCTCTGAAATTGAGATTCCACTTAATCACCTTGCTTTACTATTCTCACTGACTCACAATTGCGCAGGAAAGCAATGGAATTGGTGGAGACTACCCTTAGATTTTCTTCTCAGAATTTATTTATTATGTTATTTCACACATACGTTAAAATTGGATTACTAGTCCGGTGGTAACAAATCCCCATTCCTCTCAATACAAAAATACACTCAGACAAAATACAAATACCATAAGTTTACATATGTTATTTCCCATCCAAATTATCCAAACATTAAAACAAATTTTAGCCTAAATAAAAATAATTATATTAGTGCTAATATTTTACACCTGTTTCTGAATTCCTTTACAGTTTTTGGTAAGGGTTTAAGTGCTTCTTCAGGCAACATATTCCATTCCTTTATTCCTCGATTGATGAAGAAGTATTTAGCAATGTCTGTTTTTTGCTTTCACAATTTAAATTTTTAATCGTGATCTCCTTTCGCTTTCTAACTTGGTTTTTCTATTCTTCTTTTTAATTCCTCCCAAGCATCACCGCCTGTTCTAACCTGAAATAAGCCAACCAATCTGTAGACTTTCCTCCTCTTCTCTAATGTCTCCCAGCCGAGGATTTCGAGCATTTCACTTACGCTGTCCATCTTCTCGTGCCTACTCAATACATATCTGTCTGCCTTTCTTTGAACTTTTTCAATTTTACTTGTATTTAATTTGTCGTGCGGATCCTCGAAGAATTGCTTTTGGAAGGAGTAGATTTCATCGAACATTCCCCGAAGACAACGGATTCCTCTATAAATCAGAATAGAATTTCTGCGTGCCTCCCTCTGCGTATTGATACACATTGATCCTCATCTTTCACATAAATTGAAGATCGAGGGGCGTCTATAGCAGAGTCTGCAATGGCTCTCTGATATATTTCTATCAGTTGCGCCAGTTGCAATATTCACTGAACAACTGAAATCGGATACACTTAACGATTACGGAAAAATTGTTGTTCGGCAGATTTTTCATCATTGATCTAAATAAGAAGAATATAAATGCGGTAATTATACTGTATAGTTATGAATAAGGCATCTCATAACAAAACTGTGGAAACGAAGACATAAGCGTCTTTGGTGCATTGTGTCTATTAAGGTTGGGTTGGATGCTGACTGGAAGTGTTAGTTAGTGAAGGTGATGGATTATGATTTCAGCAGTAATTTCTACGACCAGGGTCCAGGGGGGAAGCCCATCTTGTCGTCAACCAGTATAAGAAAATTGGGTTCCTACCTGAATCGAACCTGGTACCGCCTTCACCCACCTTAAGGCTGACGTGCTACCAAAGAATAAATTTAAGCCACGAGAAATATAAATTAAGTCAAAATGTAACATATATTTAACTTTAAAATTTTCAAATTATTCATGACTAAAACTGAGAATTGTGATTAGGAATAAATCTAATACCTTAATAAATTATTGTAGTAGTATTGGTTGTAAGTGCTTCATTTCGCAAGTAGGCTCCCACCGGCAATCGAACCCGGGACCGCTTTCATCTTTTCAATCAAACACGTTGTTCATCTGGCTATCCGATAGCCCAATAAACGTATTTAAGTATTCAAAATCACTTTCACTGAATCTCGAATGCGAAATGTATGATTAAAGATATCTTAAGATCTTTATGGCCGAAGCAACAGTTCTCAGAAAGCAATTATCTATTCGTATCCATTTATCCTCACTATCGGACTCAAAGTTGTCTAAAATGTTCATAATTTTGGCTCATATTATTTTTCCAGAATGAAAACTGATAAATGCATCAAGGAAGGGTATTTACATCAGAATATCAAGCACAAGTAGATATTTGTATCGAGGAGTATACTTAAGGCAGAGTCCTAATTTCCTATAGTCATAGACTTCATTAACTAAAAAAATCAGCACTATTAAAAGATGCGCTTTACAAAATTTCAGCCAGTGGAAATGAGTGTTTTTTGCTTTATCCTCGATAAAAATTCGACGCAGAATTCATTAATCGCATCACGTGACGCGGACAAATGTTTTGAATCTGTTCGCCATCCGTTGGCAAGGCTGAATTCTCCCGCGACACGTGATCTGAATTATTCGCTCCGTGTGAATGGAATCACAAGCAGAAGGGGTTTGGAATCCGTAAGGGCGGCACGCAGATGAAATAGGAGAATTTCGGAAGAAGAGTGGATTGTGTAGGAAAGAGAAGGGAAAGAATCAAGCGTGGTGAAAGTGACACTTGAGATTTTGTCTGGTCTCTGATATTCTGAGCGGCACATGCTGCAGCCAGAGGATAAAATGGTATTAAAACGTCGTTGTTTTATTAATAAAAGCTATCATTGAAGTCGCTGGATTGGAAGTACAAGGTAGATGAAAATACGGCGGGCCTTACGTTTCAATAACCTGGAACGTAATATTTCATGAAAATTCTTGAAATTTACAAAAGTGCGTTTTTATTAAAAATAAACAGATATTAAATTCCAGACTTAAAATCAAAGACAGAATGCAGAGAGAAGAACGACCTACCTTATTTAATTTATTTTTATTTTGCTGTATAGTAGTGAATACACTGATAGAGAAAAGAGAGCAAAAGTTGTGGACGGGAGAAACTGAATTCTTAAAGGCAACTAAATGATTCGGAATGAGAGATAACGTCTTAACTGGAAACGGGCGAAAATAAATAATTATCAAACGATCTGAAGCAAATATACGAGAAGAATTTATCAGATCAACTAGTTTGGTTAGAGATAAGAGCAATACTAATAATTCACCCCAGTTTTAGACAAAATGACGTAAAGACATGGAAAAACCTAGGAATCTTTGGTGAACCAGTAAAGTCATAAAACAGATGATTGTGCAATGACATCAATAGGTACTGTAAATAAGCATGTGAGACAGGACCAAATTGGAGTTGAAGTGAATCATACAAGTACGAAAAATGCTGCCATAAAGCGTACTTAGAACTACGAATTGTATAAAAAATTTTCCGCCGCGGATAGACACAAGTCTGGTGACAGCTTAATCACATCTACATCTACATCTACATAAGTACCCTGCAAGCCGCCTTCCGGCGTGTGGCAGGGGGGATCACATAATAAACGCTTATTTAAAATACAAAAATACACTGGGGATAATCTCTACTTCAGGTTATAACCTTTACATTACATTTAATATAAATTTAAATACCAAATTTAAAACACCAATAGACTTTTAAACATCACAATGAACTTTACATCTTTTTCTAAGTTCTTATGTTCTTGTAAATTCCTAGGAAAGGATATTCAGGAAATCTATTCCACTCTTTAATCCCAATATTCATAAACGAATACGTTGCTAAATCTGCTCTTTGTTTCCTCAGCTTTAACTTCTGCTTATGATCCCATCGAGCAATATAAATCAGTTCTTCTATCCTATTAAAAATGTATGAGAAGTAAACGGTTTTTAATCAAGCATTAACGTATGGGATAGATCTGAACAAAGTGTTATGATTAAGAAGGGATGAAAACATACCCGATACTTTTTTTCGAGGAATTGCTCAGAATTTTTTAAAAATCTCTATGTATACTCTCAAAAGGTATTTTTTGAATCAAATAATAATCACTTGTTTCATGGTCATGGAAAATTTTACCACAAGCTTTATAATAATGCTTTATATAATATATAAGCATTATTAAACCCCGTGAGGAGAGAGGTAAGTTCAATTTTCTCGCATCCAATTCCACTGAAAGTTATGATAAACGAAAAAAGTGGAGTGAAACAATTACGATTTGATGAAATCATGAATGGTTGAATGTACTGCGTCGAATTGTTTTCAGTTATTAGACACTATTCAAGCACTCATAGGCTGTACAGGAGCAAGAGCGGGTGGCCTCTGAATAGCCGCAACCAACATTGCATGGAATCCTAACAACGCTTTCTCCTGCCGTGTTCTTCTCTTCAATAACCGCTCCTCTACGGCGACTCAAAGCAGCCAAAATGCCACAGGCATCTACGCTCTCAAAATGTCTACAATCTTGAGAAGCCTTATCCGCAGGATCTTCCAGGAGAGTTCTATCCATTAACTTAATTAATCAAAGTTTCCGCTCCTTACTTAGTCCAATATATAAATGTATTATATTCACACATGAGCTTCTCTTAAGATACTTCATGGAAATTAAGATGGCATACAGAAAATTAAAATGATAGTTCTTCTTTTTCTTCAATCTTAATTAAAGGCAACCAGAAAGTCGGTGCCATCACACCATATTCCATATTTGTCCATTCCTTCCCATTCCATTTTGTCCATTGTGAGTGAGTTGTTGTGATAGTGTCCTTAGTTACCTGTTGGTGTCATGAATGCTCCAAAAACTACAGCATTATCTCTTTATAAACATCAGAGTCGTTTTCTAGTATCATTACAATTTCTGCTATTACACCTTGCAGATTGACCAATAGGAAAGACAAGAACAACAGACACAATTGCTATACTACTCAGATATAGCGCGTGACACTCGGCGAATTGGGTTGGTCTTAATTATTCACATTTAAGAATGTGGAAAAGACGCGGAAAGGTAGTTTAGTGGTTAGAATATCTGCCCGAAAAGTGGAAGACCTGGGTTCGAGTCCCAGTCATGTCGCTATTTTTCATACTTGATATTTATTAATTATAATGCTTTGATTGGAGGACGATACCGAATTTCTGATAATATTCCTGATACAATTCCCGATACTACTTTAAACTTCAAATTCCAGTAGTATTCCCGATTTCTACGATGGTTAACTTTTATTATTTTTAGTTTCTATTGTATGAAAATAAATACTTAATAAACGATGTATATTTATCAATAAAACATTTAGTGGAATAATTAATAGAAAAACTTATGAAATAGAGTAGGATGTCCTTGTTATTGAAATGCTTAGTAAGTTTAAAAAACAAAGGGTACAATTTATATATCAAATAGCTATCGTATTTAGGTACCAATATTTAAATCAGCAATTTGATTTAATTTTTTAATGTAACATAGTTTTAATTAGAATCATAACAATAATATTAAACGAGTGAATGGATAATGTTTAAAATAGATTTAAAATAAAACCTTAATAACAAACGAAACAGTAAAGAATAGTAGGAATTTATGGATGGTTCGAGAATTGCGTATAAACTCAAAGATTCATTTTTCTCGCAAGAATAAGTGAGACAAGTTCACAGTAAATACCAGCTTTTAGGAATTATTAGCATCTGCGGATATCGGTTGATATATCTGTTAATCATTAATACCAGGAATGGGTGATAGAGTTTTAAACAAGACAACCCAAAGAATCCTGTTTGGAATTCTATGTTAATAATTCTCCTATTCCGACATCGTAGAAACGTCCGATATTTCGATTTCTAATTCTGATAACGAATTCAGAAATTATCCCATCACTAATATTAATACGCTTATGACGAGAATTCTGTATTTTCAGATAAAGTATAATCCAAAATATATATAGAATTTCCGCAAAAATGACGTTTCGGGTTTTTTTCATAAATTTTGAGTTTAGCACGATTTGCAATAACTTGAATCAATTTGATGACTAAAAATTCAATTAATTTCTAGTTTTGTATAGTAATAGCTTTCCTAAAGTCCCAGCTGAATTCTGTAAAATAGTTTGTCTATCAATGAACATTCACTTAGTACATCTTCCCCCCAAATATGAGCAGATGATTTCGTCACACATTTTTCAGTTAAGAGAAATAAAGGAATATTTTCGTAAGAAGATCAAAATAGGGTTTCTATCCAGAATAAAAATTTGTAAAATTTTCCTTAATTCTGGCTACAGTTTCGTTATGTTTTTGCATGACAATCTGTGTGGATCTACTCAATCGAGAAAAAAATATTTCGAAAACCAGCGCGGAGGGTTGAAGGTGAAGGACTTAGTACTTTATGTCCATTTGCAGACGCCGATGTCTGTAGGCGTAGTAACACAATGGAAACTCACATGCATTTACACTCGGTGTTAAGCGAATCCGCAAAACATACGGAATAATTGCTCATTTATATGGAAAATTGGACGGTCATTTGCATTTTCAAATACAGCTGACGGTCGAATCAAATATCACGGAATTTTGTAGAGCGACGAATGATGTCCGATGCGAAATGGTAATGAAAAACTGAAATGATGGGAAAGATGGGAAGGAAAGATGGAAATATTTTAGATATAAAGTGCGCCAGAGGGGAGTCGTATCTACAAAATAATTGAATTTGACAAAAAATTAAAAAATGAACGTTAGGTGTTCTTACTTCCTTTCTCGTAAACCCATATGAGCGTTAACGCTTTCCAACTTAGATGTTTATTAATTTACTTCAGCTATGGAGCTAACAGGGCGAATTGCGGTCAATTAGATTGCATTAATAAAAAATTTAAATTAAAAGCAAACATCCTCAATAGGATAGAGGATGGAAAGACAGAGGAAATGAAATGTTGAATTGTATTATGGATATTACAATTTCCAATTATTATTGATGTAAATGTTGAACATCATTGCCAACTTCACTATTTTACATTTGAGAGATGCGAAAGATATAACCCTTTTCGAAAGGGTTATATCTTTCTTTAAAGCTTACGAAACCCTTATGTGTGTCATAAAGTAAAAATCTGTCCTGATTTTCTGTTCGATTAACTTTTCAGAGATGTTAACGTTCAGTATCCTGAAGATAAGCAGTTTTATAACTGAAGCTTGCTAGATAAGTAAGAACCTATTATGTACTTACATAAAAACGTAATTAAAATCGATTTGTTACATTTTATTTAAACATGTGTAATCTTTCATGAGACGAAGAAAAAATGTAAATATTTCTTTTTTTCGTTTCTCCTTGAGCATTCTTAGATTTTTATCAACGTTTTTCATTTTTTAGAGCTCCAATTTATTCTGCTTTCTGTTATTTTCTTAGAATTAAAAGTAACGAATTTCAGTTCTAATTTTCACAATACATCTTGTAAGCTAATTATTTCAAGTAACTTAAGCTGCGTTGTGGATTCCTTTTCTAGAGAGACGGTTAAGCCAGACTTTCTCATGCGGTGTGCCGCAAACCACACTGGTAAGCTTCTAAGAAGCTTGAGAGGGGGGGGCTAGAGATTACTGAGAAAGATCACAGCATTTAACTTGTTCGATGCTTCTCCTAGTTCACAATATTATAAACCGAATCAAATACATAAACTTGAGGTATAATTATTTTTGAATGAGGAAATTCACTACAACATTTGGCTTCGGTTCGATAGAGGTCACTCACGGCCTTAGCGCTAAACCTGTGAAAAATTAACTAGGTACCGTATTATTCGGGATATAACACGCACTTTTGTCCCAAAAATTATGGCAGAGGTCCCACCTGTGTAATTCTGATACCTATTCGTACTCTACTTTTCTTATTTAAATTTAAAATAATAATATGAGCTTATCAATGTTACATACACATCTCTTGATACATCTTTTCAGTATTTTAAATTAAAGATACTTTTTAAAAGATATGCAAATGCCATGATATTTTAACAAATTTTCCTCCTAAAAATTATGCTGCATGTTATAAGGCGTTACGTGGTATACGCTGATAAATGTTGTACTAGCAAGGGCAATAAAACCGCTCTAAAATATTATGAAATCTAAAAATAATCCAATTTAAAGAAAGTAAGAGTTGGGTAGGTCGGGTGGCTAGGATATGTAAATAACTGCATAATTTCCACGACAGAAATAGCACTTTTTTACACGCTTGTGGTGCTGCAGTCGTGAATGAACTAAGTATTAATAATGGCGACTTTATTACGCGAATTTTAGTCTTAAGAGACCACTCTTATAATTATCCTTTTAGAAGTCACGAACAACCATGCGCTAGCCAGGATTTGAACCCGGGACCCCGGATTTGCTAGGATAACACGCTAACCACTTCGCCACCGAACCGACTAATAGAACCCGTTTCAAAATTTCAAACCTACAATTTTACACCAATGCTTATTATGTATGAAAATAGCAAAAATATAGCATTGTGATCTACCAAGCAGGGGATAATGCACATGATAGATGTATAGAGTTGTAGCTAAAGCATGAGGTACGCTGGCTGAAATAAGGTGAGAAGTGAATGAGTTGTGAAGAAGCAATTTTCGTGAAGTGGAAAAGAGTGCGGTAGAAGGTGGAAATGCTTATGAAACTCTGGAACGAAAAAAGGGGGCAAGGAGGATAGAGAATCTGCTTTATTTTGCAAAAAAGGGGTGCGATGTTGGCGGCGTGACAAGACAAGGCTCTACGCGAGTAAATGAAAAGTGAGCGTGGATAACAAGGGACATTCCAGCGGTGAAAGCGGTGGGCGGAAAGAAAAGGCAATGTGTGGGCGAATGACCACGGGACACGTGCATTCGCATAGTACATTGAAAAAAAGGGTTGTTGCTCCATGGAATTTTCAAAAAGTAGAGCCAAGTATATAAAGATTCATTCAATGTTGAACACGGCTCAATTCCTTCAAAATTTTGTGTCTGAATAAAGTGAATTAAAAGAGTAACTTGTCTTCATTATTCTTAATTGCTCGAAGCTAAAAATGCCCATTAAAACGCAACTTGTGAAAGCCCCCGTATAATTTTAGATAGGATTAACCACCATCTAATTCACTCACGTATTCATTCTCTTAATTTACTTAAACATTTGACTGTATTCCGGCCAGGTACTCGGGTTTTTCTTAGGTTAGAGTACCTAAATGGGAGATCTGGGTTCGAGTCCCAGTTGTGGAGACATTTTTTCATTCTATTTCTCTTTAGGTTTTAACCCACACAGCTATCCTCGTAAAGAAATTTCCTATTCTTATTCTCATCTTACAATGTATCGACCCGAAGATTGTATGTAGTCGAGTGATATAAAACTTTAATTATTAGACTTGGCTTCATGGGGAAATTTCTGTAATGTATTCCTGTAAACGCTAATTTTATTGAATCCAAACTTATAATCAATTAATTCTGGCGATATTTGGAGGAACTTAATCATATTTAGTTAAAAATACAACATCTGACTACGTTCACAGAAAATATTGATATATAACATTCCAGACGGGGCTCTCGTATAGCCAAGTGGGCAAGGCGTTCGACTTCGGTGAAAGTGGCCCCGCGTTCGATTCCCGGTGGGAGACCATGTGCGAAATGACCCAAGCTGTCGAAGCACTTTTTAAAATACTACTCCAGAAAACACGACCGGATCGAGGGTTCTGCGTCATCTTCAGACAGCCAGAAGAAATTCAAGACAGAATATAAACGCTCATATAGTTGAAAGAAACCTGATCTACAGCAGGTTCACCTTAAGTTCTCCATGAGCCTTGTTAATGAGTATCTTTTCGCTGAAAATCAACCCATACTATTCAGGTCCGTACTTCCTCACTGACCCCCTCCTCCACTTGCCTCCTGCTAATTCTTGTCCGGGGAAATTTTCTCCTATTTACTTATTTCCCTCTCTCGTTCGCTAATATCGCCTTTTTTGGAATATGAGTGTATACATTCTGCTCTGCATTTCTTCCGGTTGCCTGAAGCTGAGGTAGAATCCTCGACATCGGCCGTGTTTTCTCGAATATATTTTCTGTGTTCGTAGTCAGGTTTTGTTTTCCAAGAACTTAATCCAAAATTAGTTTCTCCTGAATGCTGAACTCTGACTTGTAGTATTTTCAACCCGAAATAATTCGATTAGATGGAAGTGGAGGTTGTGACTGGAGAGAGTGTATCAAATGGAGTAGGACGTGACCGAAATATTTTGAGAGCGCAATTCCATTAACTAATCTTCCCCTAATTAACTATTCGTATTCCGCCCTAAAATCAAGATCTCTTTTTTCCAGAACGAGATGAATATGGAAAGAAAACCGCATGAATTATTACATTGCTCACGAAATTTATATTCCAAGCAAAATCGTCGATGGGAGCTTGACAATCGACACAGAAAAAATAAGTAATTTGACACAACGAAGTAATTCATTGATGTTATTTTTGGATTAGTAATCATATCAGTGAACGATATCTTCTTCAGTTCTTCTTTCGAATTGATTATGAAGATGAGGTTAAAGTGAGAGGTGTGCTAAGAGATACTGTTATAGGTGATACTCTTATAGAATTATGTTAAAAAGGAAAAAAGGGTGGGAATTATAATTGGATCTTATTTCATATTTTATCCAAGTAGAGGCACTCTGAGTCTGAGAGAGATATTTTGGAGGCTAAAGTCAAAGAAAATCTTCCGTCATTCTCTGAGGGCAGACTGAGAACCGGAGGAAATGCGTGGATAATGAGGTTTGACGAAGATGAAAATGTTGGTTAAGACGAACAGGAAACTAGAGGACAAAAGATAAACTCGGAATAAAAGAAGTCTAAGGGAGTCGAGAGGAATCTTAAAGAGGCTTTTAGAAAATAGGGTTTTACGCTAAAGAAAACAGGAAATGTGAATGAAATGGATATTTCTTCTTTCTTTCTCTACCTCTGGAAAATCCAAGCAGAAAGTGGTGTATATGTGATACAATCTTAAATAAACGTAAGGGGTATTTTTGTTAAAATTAAACCAAAATAAGGATGGAGAGAAAGGAAGATAATTAATTCAATATCATTTGTACTACTAATTATGTATTAAAAACTACCTTACCCCTCAAGACTTCATAATTTCATCGTCTGAGGCCATTATAAGGCTTGTAGGGAGTAAGAGTAGATGTAGAAATATATATTACGGTGAGGAATCCATGGACCTGTAGAAACGAATTATTAAATCTTCATCGTGGTGAGAATAGGACGGACAAGATGCTGCGAAAGAAGGAAACCATCGAGTTATGCGCGAAAGAGGAGGAAGTTCTTTCGCGAGACAAATAAGGAAGATTCTTTCTTTCCGTGAGAGAGAGAGAGAGATGAATTCATCCAGAGGAATAGGGAAAAGAGGGAAAATATGTTAAAAGAAGGGAAAGCTTCGTTGGATAAGAGAAGGAAAGTGAAGTGTGGCAGTTAAAAAGGGAGTGCACACAAGAGCAGAGGTTAGATACGACTGCAATGGAATTCGTACCATAAGAACTCCTTTAAGTGAAATTTCATGTATAAATCTTGGTATTAGTTTGACTGTAACGGCATTAATATCACATCTTTAAAATCTAATTATATTTTTGCTCTTTCGCTATATTTAAAGTCCCAATCAATCAGGGTCCTCATAGGGCCTGAAATGAAATGTATTCTGTTATTATGGCAAAGAAAGAAATTAATCTTAACTATCTTTTTGAGTTGTGGCAAAAGCTTACATGTATTCCATGGTTAAATGTGGACGAAAACGAAAGCAGGCTAAGGAATTTCATGTTTATTCGTGGATAATTTATTAAGAATTTGAAAATTTGCGAGGTGATACAGAATCAGAAATGAAAAAAAGAGCGAAATGCGTCACAAAATAAGAGACTGGAATAGACGCACACTGAGTGCTCCAATTCAGATAACAAAAGTAAAAACTGACGCTCAAAACGAAAGGTAAATGAAATGCTGGATGGTCAAAAATGAGATAGGTGTAAAATTCATAAAGATGAAGTAGAAATATAGTCTTATGTCTTACGTGTAGAGTAAATTCCACAATAAAAGATATTATTATTGCGTGAAACCACTAGGATAATAACTCAGTGACTGATGCAACAAAACAATAACCTTCCTGCATTTCATTTACTGATGCAGTAACATAATATTTTTGTGTATAATTATCTGAATATTAATTATGATAATTGCCAGCTTACTTAAGTATAAATCAGTTTGTAAGGATTATAAGTAGATAAATAGAACAACACTTCTACGCTATACCACAAAAGGTTTTTATTACACGACCATGGTTACAACCCGTTGGGTCACCATCAAGTGGTTTATCTTCATGATGGAAGACTACCACGAAGTCGAGGCCAAGTTATTGGATTCTATGGATTATAAGTAGCGATGCGGATGGTTTGTATTGTGATAAAATTCACCAATATCTAATTGAAAGTAATATTATTTTAATCCAAAGAGTTTTAAACACATAACTTTCAGGATCTGCAGAATCTATCTTATGGAAATTTGAGATGAGAATTTAGTTAGCATTTATTTAATTTTCTTTGTTTTCATCACTTTTTACTCCTCTTCTCTGTACGTATGCAACTTGGGATTTCCTGTTCGTCCGCTTAAAGGGGCGAACATTCTTTTTATTCATTTTACCCTTTCGAATTCCACTAATTTTTGTCAATTATATTAAAAAGACGCACGAGGTTAGGTCCTCCTTAGGTTACGAGAGACCCTCTCAAGCCCAATCTCGCCAAATAAGGGGTCAATTTAATCTGATCTTACGACAAATTCTCTTCCAGAAGAGAGAAAACCGCGTTTAGAATCGAATTACTAAAAATTTTTCTCAAGAAATCTAAGAATTATTTAGTAAACTTGATTTTGTATGCAAACTGTTTCAGCTGATGCTCAATTACATATATTATGTGCATCATGTGTTTTTAAAATTTTACTATTTTTTTCTTGTAATGTTTCTTGCAACTTAGACGTTCATTTTATCAACTGCCTAAAATACTGTACTGTTTCTGCATAGGAACTTTTAGACATGGACATCGTTAACAAAAGATTACCAACACACGTCAATAGAATGAGTGCAATATACATTACAGATTATGAAAACGGTTTCATAGGAAAAGTGAACATTGCCAAACGTTATACTTGATTTCATAGAACGTATACATATTAACATCCTTAGTTTTTTATAAAATATATACAATAATAAAGAATACATAAATTTGCATTAACTCAGCTATTAACATATCTCTCATGCTATATGATTTCCTGAAAATTGATGATTTAGGAATTATTTGCTTGGACCGTGACTTCGTGGTAGGACTCCGTGAAGGAACAAGGAAAAGTAGAACATTTAAAAACCACGATATTAATTGTTTATTGCAAAACGACCGTGACTTCGACACTGAGTCATCATCGGGAGACCTGATGATGGGTCGAAACCATGGTTCTCTTGCAATAATTATTAATTAGGGTTTTATAAAAGATTGACTCTTCCTTGTTATTTATGGCTTTGTTAGATAACTTTCAAAACTAATTCAAGATGTACTTCAGAAAACGCGATTTATATTTATAACAATACGTATCGCCAAGATGAATCGAGGAATTATTTGAGGGAGAATATGGAACGGTGGCTGAGGAAGGTTTAATTTCAGTGACATCGCTTACAAAAGAACGGAGTGTAACAGAGGCGTGAATAGACGGATGAGCGAGCGAAAATGAATCAGAGGCGTATGCTGCAGCTGACATGGCAGTGAAAGGACGAGAACTAGCTGCAGCTCTTTTGAACAACGACACAAAGCAATAAAAAAGAATAGGCGGCGGGATGGCTCGCGAGAGGGACGGAAAGGGGTACTAAAACAGAGGGAATTTAAAAAAGAAAGTGTGCAGACGGAGGAAGAGAGGATAAAAAATCTTGTGAGTGCTTACACGCGAGTGGTAGAGGCTTTTTCTCCGCGGCCATTCGCCGTTAATTTGGCTCATTCGACGGAGGTACATTTCGGAACCTCTGCAGGATGAAGAGGAAGGTGTCAAGGAACAGGATTACCTTTGTTTATTTCTCTCCTTTCCTGCGATGTTAAGCCAGCGAATGAAAGAGAATAAGGCTATTTCATGTTGGTTCACGCCTTCGAGTCCTTAGGACGAAAGGGCTTTATGAGGAAAGGTTAGTAGAGGCGATGGTGGGATAGGTGCAGTCTGCGTTCTCCAGCAGATCACCACGCTAAGGATCGCTATATTGCTCATTACTGCTTCATTTAGTTTACTTTTATTCTCAAACACTTTGTGACTTTATTGTATTTTTTATGACCCTCTGCCCATTGACCTCGTAGCTGATAATCACGAGCTAATGCTGACAACAGTGATCTCTATGTATGTATGTAAAATATAATACATTGTATGTATTTGTATATATTTTTACAGCATCATCATTAACAACCGTTTGCAATCTGACGTACGTAGAATGTTGGCATACCGATTCGTTTCTCAGTTTTGAATTTCTCGTTGCAAGGTTATGCCAAAGTACTTCATTATGCCTCTATTACATTTTTTTGAATTTCTTCTTGGTCTCCTTGCAAATCCCAGTTCAGGACTTCTACTCTTCAACGATTGACTTTTCTGCTCGACCTATGGCCTGCCTATATCTCACATACATTGGTTGAAAACGGCTGGTGAAACTTCTGCAGAATTATGTTTTCCGCGTTAGAATCATGATTGTGTCATTCGAGCAACAAGATGCGGTAATCAGCAAATACAACGGAACACATATTTCATGCACTTCCATCATGTTCGGCTTGTTTCCCTATTATATTCATACGCAAGTTCTTCTTCATTCATTTCATCATAATCACCACATACTACAGATAGCCACAATATTAATTAAAGACAGGAATTTACTTCCTGGAAATTTGCCGCAAGTTCTTAAAATTGCGACCTACACGCAATGTAATAATACGCAATGTAATAATACGCAATGTATAACGTCACCGTTTGAACACCCTGACTACGAACATTTCGATTAATATTTGATACTATTTTGTTTGATGAAATTGAGGTTGAGCAAATGCCAAATATACCTTCATTTAGTGTTCTAAAATATATCGTTGTCGATAATGAATGTGCGTGGGACAAAATTCCTTGAATTTTAATATACGTCCCGTTTTCCTTTGCTTCCATGATTCCTTTGAAGCTGCGGATTGAATAGAAAATTACGAACGAAGATGCTAAACTAGAGGAACATTTATAACGTCGTCAGATGGTAAAGAGAGAGGATTGAGGACGATTGAGGAAGTGAAGTGAGAGAGGAAAACATAAATGCCAAAGGAAGGGAATTTTTGCCAAGGGATAATTAAAGAGCAGCTGGACAAGGAGTCTTTTAAACATGTGAGATGGATATAAATTAATGCCATGCTTGAGAAAATGTAAAATTACCAACATAGGAAAACGTCTCAAGCGGATTTTGAAGAAAGGAAAACTACGGCGTCGTGAAAAATTATCAGCTTAGATTTGTAACCCCAACAACCGAAGTTTGTTTTGGCCACCTTCTTCTCTGTACATTTGGTGCGATAGATAAAATCAAGATGAACTGTTGCATCCAAAGCGATGCCTTTATTTCATGCACTAACAATGTATTGTTTTGATCGGTGACCCGAAGCGATGCCGTGACAAGATTCAACCATTTAATCGAACCGGCATCTCTTTCGTGAAATTGCTACTCCTTAAATGGGTCGAAACTCTCTTCACTATTATAAAATGATCTTTTATTCCCTAAAGGAAGGCAATAGAGTGCTTTAAAAGAGAAAGTAAGCGAGAGGAATGGATTGGAGATTTTTCCCTGAATGGAGAGGTTCGATGAATAGCGAAGTGATTGGGAAACGGAAGGAATCCGGAGGAAAACATAAATTCTCCGATCGCAGTTTAAAAAGGGAAATAATTCCTCTCTAGATCGAAATTTTGAGAAATAGCTATATGTATCGGTAGATTATTTATTTTATTTTACTTTTACTCGGTGAAATTTTCCATCATCCAGTAATATTCTTTCAAACAGTCATTCTAACTTCTTCTGTATAAGCAGGATCGTTGAAAGCCATTGAATATTACTCGTATAAATGTACTCATCGCGATACCTATAAAGCTATCTCGGTAATTTTTATTATAATAATTTATTTCCTGTGCTGTTTATGAAAGAGAACGAGTATAATATAAGAAAATTTAAGGGAACATTTTCATTCTCGCAAGCATATTCTTCAGACATTTATTTCAGTTGAAAAAGATATTATATAATCAAAAAAGAAATTAACTCTCAATGTAAAGATTTTTCCATTTCTTCGATATCAAGGCTAAATCTGTCGCAGTATTTACAGAAACTCAATTAAAATATTTTTAACAATATAGGTTTCGATGTATAGATAAACCGCAACATACTACAAGCACATCTAAACTAAGATTGCCAGTACTTTCATTTCCGTTAAAAAGCAATGGAGAAAGTAAATAACTAATGAGGAAGTTTTAATAAGCGAATTATAGAGATTATTGGAAAATTTGGTGAAAGGAACTGGGGAATTGGCTGGGCTTACCTTCAGGCATGGCATTATATTGAGGTTGGTATTGGAAGGAATAGTGGGAGACGTCGCAGATGAAGAATAAGGTTAAATTGTGAGAAGCAGATAATGATCAGTCTTACGGTTATAGACTATAAGGGAACGAAGTAAATGCAAATTTTCTCAGACGCTGGGTAGGTATCCTTGAAAGAAAGGAGATGAGAAGCTAAGGTGCGATTACTTGATAAGTTCAGAGAAAGTACATCTGCAGAAGACGTAATCGGTAATAAGCAAGCCATGCTACTTCGGCCGATCCGACAATGAGCGTAAAATAAGAGAAATACGTGCGAGGAAAAGTCGTTTTAGGGACTAATGTAGGGTATTTTTTAGATGTAGATGTAGAGAAGCAATTGGTGGAGGACAATATGGCTTAGAAGGAGCCGCAGCAAATGAATCCTCATTCTGTTGACCCTAAAGTTGATTGATTTATATCTACAATACAATACCTACAATAACCTTCCGACCGTCTGAACGCTTGTATTAGGGGAATGATATTTATCGAATAGTTACGTTGGCATTGTGAAAATTGTCAATGCTCTTCAAGAGCTAAGATGCCAAATAAAATTAAAAAATGCTGTAAGATGCACCCAAAAAAGTAGCAAAATATCGATAAAGACAGAAAAATATCGCTATATAAAAATCGCCATTGAAAAATTTACTTGCTGAAATTCACTTCCAAAAATAAAATATTTAAACGGTAATAATGCTAATCAACTGTAGAATACGAATATTGTCATTTACCAGTTAATATTACGTTTAGCCGATGAAAGACTTTTTGCCATTTTGAAGTTGAGAATCACTCGAACGTGTTATGTTACGACGACGTAGTTGAGGGTCTTCATATCACAGCATGTTCCACTGAGTGCTGAAGAGCGGAAAAGTCTCTAGATCTTGCGACAAAATCACTTAATTAGCAACTATACTCAAAAGTATGAAAGTAGGATAGTGATATCTCAGTCACGTCAATATGAGTCACATTATCAACCAAGCAATCAGAATCGCAGCAGATCGCGCCGGGAGATAAATTGACCTCTCCTGATGCGAGTGAAAGTCAACGGGAAATAATTGATCAACGGAGGCTGATGTATGTCTCTCATCACAGCCTCACATTATTCCCCCGTGAAAATTTGGAAAAAGACGCTCGTATTTCAGTTTGAAAATTGGGGAATTTTTCAATGGCGTTCATCGAGGGATGGCGTCGTTAATCGTGCTTTCCAGGAGTCGCCTCAGGTGCCGAAGGGAATCGATGACTCTCCTTAAACACGTCGATTTCCGAAAAAGGGGACGCTTTGAGAGGGATTACGAAGACGAGAGGAAGAGTTTTAAGAGTGATGTGCGCCCCGCCAAAAACTTTTATGTCGGATCTTCTCCCGTTTCTCGAGAGGCGTGAATTGATGGTGCTCGGTAATGCGAAGACTTCACGAGTTCTTGGATTAAGAGGAGAATATTGGATCCGATGAAAATGTTGGGTATACAGGAAGTAAAGGAAACTCAGGATGTATTGGGTAAATCGGTATCTCAACATCCGTAAGTTCAGCATTCGCGAATTCAGATATTCGTATCTCATACAAAGTCCATACTTCAATATTTACATTACAATTTACTTGGAACTTAATAAGTGGAAGGCTGAGAATGACATCTTTTATTGCTAGTACGCTAACCACTCCACTACTGCGGCCGGTGTAGATTTTTGTAGAATATTAACGCGACATATAATCGAAATAATATTAATAATGAAAAGAGTAATACTCGAACACCCGCGATATGTGAATGTTTCCAGTCCCGTGAATGAAGAGAAAAATTCAAATAATAAGAGTAACAATAATAATGATAATAATAAAACCACACGGAAATTTAAATTTCGATGAAGATAAAAATAATAAGGATTCCAAAGGAATAACAAGTGTGAAAAATAGCGACACGACTGGGACTCGAACCCAGGTCTCCCACTTTCCGGGCAGGTATTCTAACCACTGAACTACCTTTGGGATTTTCGTAGGTTTTACAACTTACTAAGTTACCTTCCTTTCCTTTATCCTTATAATAAGGATTCATTACTTTACAGGATAAAGTCCTGCGGCTGATCCCAAAGGAACAACAAGTGTGAAAAATAGCGACATGACTGGGACTCGAACCCAGGTCTCTCACTTCCCAAGTCGTTATTCTAACCACTGAACTACTATGCCTCGTCTCTTTCACACTGTTATGTAAATATGCAGTTCATCATACCACTCAAAATTAAACATAATAATAATAAAAAATATTCTGAGCAATATCAACTTTTATTAGCGTAGATTTTGCTTTACTTTACAAGAAACTTATAAAGAAATACAATTGAGAATTACGCGATATTGGAGAAGCAATGAAATAAAAAAAATTTATAATTTAAAGTATTATTGAAATATGAGCACTTGAGCATATACCGTTCAGAATACCTGGAAGAAATACGGTACTGCTTATTTAAAGAAAAGGAAGGCAATATTTCCAATTTAAATAGAGTTCATGCAAAATCATGGAGATAACATCAGATTTACTAAGCTGATTACTTTGCTACATATGTTTATTTTGAAATAGCAGGATCATCTCGTACTGAAAAGTTCCTCTTCAGCCGTCAACAAAAATAGGAATTTACATTCGAATCTGAACATTGCGTTATGAAAGCGTGCGATGCATGAGAGCTTCATTTCTATGGAAATTTGACGAAATTTCATCTTTGAAAATTTCGTTTACTAAACTTTAAGCCTACATCATGTTATCCTCTCGAATTCTGAAGCTGCATCAGCGTGTGGCAAAACGGGAGGAGAAAACAAGAGAGTTCTGATAAAATAAAGCTCCAGATTTTGGGTATCTTTATCTGCGGACCTTGTCCTAATCACCCGAATGCTGTAATCAGAGCTACTATCTGGAGCAAAATCTGGGTCGCGCGAGAGAAAAATATGAAAATTTCCCGAAACTCTCGCTCAAATGTTCCACGGCAGTGTATTCGCCATCATACTACGCCGAATATGACGGAAAAACGGGGTGCATGAACCTCGTGCAAAAACGCTGAAAATATTCGCCATCTGCTGTTAAATGAAGAACTTAAATTACCTTTTTGCTGTGTGCCGTGCTTGCCCTTCTGGGTCGTAATTTTCCATGCATCCTAGTGGATCGTACCCTTGTTTTTCTCCATTTCTTATGCTGTAGTCAGTGTATAAGCCTTAATTCGGAAATGTAGATAGAGAAATGGACGAGGGAATGTAAGTCGATAGACGAGTGCGTGATCAGCGATTAGAGAGTCTTCGTAAGAAGAAAAATGGCCGCTAACAGCTCTAACTTCAACTCGCACCCACAGTCTTGCGAATATCGAAATTCGTGGATTATTACTTTACTCTGATAAGTTTCCTAGCTCAATTTGTCGTACTTCTCATTAAATACGTCAACATTTATATTGCACCTTATTTGCTGTTCCACTTGTTTGTATAGATTAGACGACAGTTTTTCACTCGTTCAGACTATGATTATCGCCAAGTGAAAGCTGTAAAAAAAATCCGTGGAAATATTTTCGGTTCCACCTTTTGATTAAGGCATTATTCGAAAATTTTCTGTAGTAAAATAACAAATAAATACTACTTCAATGCTTTATATGCGTATATTTTTTATTTTTTACAGCGTCGCAAAAACCAGAATACATCGGTGCTCAGCGGATATTAAGGATGCGATGTCTGATAAAACATCGTAAGTAAAATGGACGGATTGCTTGCTTAACAGCGAGAAAAAGGTATACATGTAGACATGCACAAGATATTGAGAATTTAATTTGTGATTTTCCACTATGTATTTATTATACATACGTGTGTATATGGATGTACCTACCCTTTTACAGTTTTGGGAATTTTTTTATAAATGATTAGTATTTATTTTGTACTATAGACAAGAAATATATTTGCTCATTTTTCAACAATCTTGACGCCGCAATTTTGGTATTTGTCGTATCGAGCAATGAGGTTTTGTATGCCTTTATCCAGGGGCGTAACCAGGATTTGTATCTCAGGGGAAGGTTCTGAGCCATGGAGTAAACGTAAAATTGGCTGCATTCATGGGCAGGCAAACTTCTGCCCTAAATGAAATAAAGATTTTATCAGATTCATACAATATATTTCCTGCGAGTTACCAGATGTGCGTGTAACTGTAAACATTTAAAAAATGTCAATATACCTCTCATAACCTCGATCTTTTAAAACACATTTTGACTTTGGGGGGGGGGTAAACACCCAAACTCACCTATCTACGTCATTACTTCATCTTAGAAGTCTGTCGGCAGTTCATTATCTGTGGTTCTTCGTCACTGTAAAACCTTTCTTCCACCTAAATAACACTTCAAGTGAGGAATCAGTCGCTTAGAGTCAAATCTGGGCTATACAGTGGATGATACAGAACTTTTCAACGAAAATGTTGATACAGAGTATGCGTATTGACAACAGTGTGGGGGTGAGTCCTGTCATGAGGAGACTGCGCACCAATTACCAGTTAACACAGCCTTTTCCGTGTACAGATGGACGGATAAATGTAAAAAAAGACATTTTGCGTATTGAGAAAACGATACACAGGCGGCGGCAACTTTTTTTTCCAAAACGTGTTAAACGCTGTAGTTAGGACGTGTGAAAGAAGCCAAAAAAATTTTTGGCTTCTTTCACACGTCCTAACTACAGCGAAAATACTGCAAAAAAGTCAGAACTTGCCCGGAATACGGGGAAAAGATGACTAAGGTTTCCTCTTTTGGAAGAAGTAGTAATTGTGCATTAGCACCTAATATGGCATGGATATTTTCCGAACGACCCACGTACAATCGGATAGTTAAGTGACATGTACAAGGACATATTCCATTAGAATATAAGTAAATAGTTATGCCTGCAAAATATCGCCCAAAGTCTTACTGACTAAAGAAATCGGGAACCTGAATGACTGAATATACGGGAGTGGCTATTTTCAATAAACTGCTGTGAAAGGCTGACATAGCCGAAACTCTAAAATCAACTCAGCATTTACCAAGTGTATTTACAAGGAAAGGAGTTTGATTTCCGTTTCCGAGTGGTTTCATACATCCTATCCAAACATTTGCTCATTAGTATTCAAACACAAGGTAGTAATAATAATAATATTAGAAGGGTGGCGCAAATGATATTTACGGTGTCTACCATTTTCGAAATAAAATGGGATTTCATTTGTTTCCTCTCTCATCTCGTTCAAGCAGTGCATATGCCGCCCGAATACAAAATGATCGCGTTTCATCCATTTGCATTAGTTTTATGGAGGAATAATGATGAACGTTGCCTCTTGCGGTTGCTTCTTAAAAAACGAGCAATTTTTGAATTTAATTTCGTAGAGTAAATAAAACCAGGATGATGAAGAGCGTTGGTTAGAAATGAGGGATGGGAGAAAAAAGAAGGATGGGCTAAAGAAATATGAAGAAGAAAACCATTTGTAAAACGAACCATTAATCATGGAAAAAATGGTAGTTAGAGAAAGATGCGTGCAAAAGAAGTGGATTATGAAGAGCGCACATAATGAAAATACCAAAAAAAAGGTTAAATAAAGTGTCGACTCACGCAGAGTTATTGGTATGAATTCTTAACGCATTCTGTGAAATTTTATCATAGAATTCAGTAATACTTTAGGTACCTAAAACGAGTGATCGTAGAAAATGATTGTAAGAAATACGCATTATTTGTCTATTTTTCCAAGTATGTTGCTGACACTTCCCATTTACTTATGATCTCCTCTTCTTTTAAATTTTAGTTGCCACTGTCAGTAGGCTTCGTTGGTTTTTTACGACCCCCTTCACGTTGTTGTTTTCCTGCAGGGTTTGAATTGTTTCAACAAATTTCTTTAAGTGCAAACTTAGGTTTTTTCAAACCACATAATAGTTCCTTCTTTTATGGCTTTTATTTAGTTCAACTTCCAATACCTTTGTCGTTCTATCTGTAATGACTAAGGGTTAGATGAAAGAAGAGATTAATAAGTCTCAATCTCGCTCTTAAATAAAGACTTTTAGGATTATTATTATTACCATGGTTCGCTCTTCGATCATATTCTTGACTATATGAACTCTGAATACGTATGACCTTCAATTCAAAACACCACGTCTTATCAATTAACCTTAAATTTAAAGAAAATTCGAGACCTCCCGGAAGTAAATTAACAGATTCTATTGATGAAGTACCAAAAGGAATTTTCACATCCTTTCTTATCGCAGAAATTAATAGTTGATTCAGGCAATTTCTCTGACTGCTTCATTGAGTCCTGTGTTACTTAGGTGGTGATAGAGTAGTTAGTTGCGCTCAGTGGTGTTGTGAAACTTATCCAATTCTAAATATTTATTTTCCAATGGATGAAAGCTTAGTATTATGATATATACTCGGCTGCAGCACATTTACCGAAATAATTCTAGTTAAGAAGCATCCATTTCCTACTCACTCCCTACCGCTTTTCCCACATCGAATGCGGTCGCTTCCATTGTCCCTTTCATCCCTTCTCAAAATCACCTCTCATCCTCTAACCACCCTGGCATCGCCGGTCCTTTCTTCCTTCCGTAAATTTGAATAATGGAATGTGATTTGAGATACAAAAAGTAAGCCACTAAGGCAGTGATAGGCATTCATGTCGTCTAGTAAAGAATTCTATTCAAGTGAAAATAATTTCATGTCCATGATTTTGATAGAAATACGCAATTTTAATGTATCATTGTCTGAGAAAATCAAAGAAAAAAAGATGACCATGCTTATACTAATTGACTTGTTTGTTACGCAAACATTACACATATTTTAACTTGACATCACATAACTTTATTGTTCGATTGTTACGAGTTTATATCTATTCAAAATATTGATTCCATAACAATTTTCATTCAATTAAAATATTAGCCTTCTTTCCATAAACTATTATTAATTCTTTTAGATAGCAACTAACCTGTAACCACATTCAACATGAATTGACAATTAACTCCTGGCGGCCACGCATGGTTCCGTTCGATTTTTTGTTAAATAAAATATTTGCGGAAAGATACCAGATATAAGTCCTTACTCCGTGAAGAAGTTCCCAAAATCTCGCTTCAAATCTGTGAGCTTCACCACCGAATACTCACCTAGCCGCAGAAGATAAACAAACCCCGCCGTTTTAACACATTCTATCGGCTGAAAATAATCTTCTGCAGCAGCAATTCGATAAGAAAACAGGAGGCTCTTGGGAGAGAAGAAGAAAGAGAGACCCCCTGTGGAGCGATGACTGCCTCTTAATCTTATTACCTTGGTGGGATTGGTAAGTGTTCCAGATGCGAGCACTTCCTCCCTTTCCATCCTATTACAACGTTTCCGCCCAATCTCCAGGGCCCTCTTCCTTCTTGCGTCCATTGGAAGTAGCGTGACTAACAGAATTCTCTTTACGGGAGGCTCTCACATTCTTCCATCGCCACCCTTCGATAATGCATCCCATGGATGTTTCCTATTCTCGGAAAGAATTTACTGCGTTTTATGGTTCCCGAGTCCCGAGAAAATTCGGTCGGGA
Source organism: Ladona fulva (assembly GCA_000376725.2). Classification (NCBI taxonomy): domain Eukaryota; kingdom Metazoa; phylum Arthropoda; class Insecta; order Odonata; family Libellulidae; genus Ladona; species Ladona fulva. The sequence goes on along the minus strand of KZ308842.1, from coordinate 647,101 downwards.
ATTCGAGAAAATTACGCTTGCAACTACGTAACGCCACCAAAATTGGACGAATAAATCCTAATCGTATCTTCCTTTCGTCTATCCTCCTACGCAGCTTGGTCCATCTGAAGCAGCTGTTGCGGCTGTCATATAAAAACACTGTACGAAACTAATCTTTGGCATTTCTTGGTTGCACAGACTTGGCCAAATGTAATAGCAAAATGCCTAGAAGCATGATATATTTGTATAAACATCAGTTTTTCTAGTCAGCACGGAAAATAGAAATTCCCTTAAATAAAATAGTCCACTAAATTATGCCCACAAATTTTATTCCCAACGGTGACCAAGGATAGGGACCTAGTAAATAACTAGGAGGTTCTGGTGTAACATATTTCAACTTAAGTCTCACCCAGACTGTATACTGAGATTTTTTGTTTTGCATCACGAAGATATACCTACGGATCTTACACCAACACGTGTAAGAACTTACTGCTATCTATTTTTACTATATTTGCCATAAATATGTTGTAAATTAGCAATAAATCTCTTAAATAACAATAATTTTGAATCGAATATGTATGTGTAAAACGTTTTCTTTTACCAATTTTGCTGAAATTCTACGACTAATATTATTAGTATGGCATAGTAGGTTCATGGGAGTAATTAACATCTTTACTCTCAGAGTATTGCGTAGCCATTACTGCAACGTGACCCAGAACCCCCTTTACAGGTAGAGCCAAAGAAAAAACTTAGTGGGCGCCAGTAGGGGTTTAAGAAAGAAAGGGAACGAGATAAGGAAAGGAACTTCAGCCAATAATGAAAGGCAAAGGATATACCAACCAAATTAAAATAGAATCTCACGAATTAAATAAAACCATGTGGATAACAAATTCACGAACTATCAATTCTAATTTCGCCAAAACTATATCTGAACAGCCTATGCGAGCTACACCTTTCCCGTGGCTGTCTACCTCGACCCCTTCCTTGCAATCTCTATTGCCCGACCCCCCCTCCAGGGTTAGCGCCACTGGAGGGACGAAGGGGAAGTAAAAAAAGAAATCTCCGGACGAACCTACTTAAGGTCTGCAGTATATTACAGACGCTGCTAGTTGCCTATTTGTTGCAGTGCTTGTTCTGGTGATAGTAGCAATGGGGTGGTCTTCTGTCATTTGAACTTCCTTGACATAATCAAGATAAAGATGCTGTTTAATTTTTGGGGTGAAATCATCTGACTGTCCTTCCTGTCTATGGTATTAATGGCACGAAACTTTTCCGCATTATCACCAAGGCTGGCATCTACCAAAGGGGGGTAGATGCCCGGGTCCTAATATATACTTGGGCCCCTTCTTACAAATATATATTTTACCTCTTGAAAAATAAAAAGACTCTTATAAAATGTTATCCTACCTTCATAGTGGAGGCCCATATTTTAGGCATTGATAGAACCCCCCCCTCTTGCCCGATCCTAATTATTACTAAGGTTCGTGGTTCACGTCAAGTAAAATCCTTTATACACAATAGTCTCCTCTGAATGTGTATTTTCAACGTTTCACTGCTTCTCACTGCACCAATCGTTGATGACGTTAAGTAAAGGACTTTTTCCGGCCAAAATTTGAGCGTTTGAGTTTTTTCTCTCTCGATATTCTAGAAGGAGCATCTCATCTTTATCAACCACCATAGCAGAGGCGTAGCCAAGATTTTTCTCTGGAGGGGGAATGGTTCTAAGCCATGTGGGTTAAACACTTGCCTACATTCCTGGGATGGTCTAACTTTTGTCCTACAAGTAATAAAGATTGAATCAGATTTTTCCTTGCGATTCACCAGCGGCGTGTGTAACTGTACACATTTAAAAGAATTACAATTTACCTTCCATGGCCTCGATTTTTTAAACTTATTGGATTCAGACGGCTTTAGGGTTTTAACACCCATCCCACCCCCCTGGTTACGCCACTGACTGCAAGCTGCCAATGGTAACTCAACTCCCTCTGGATTCTCTCTTTTAAGAAATATCATAAATGCTGGAAATAGACCAAAATATAGCATGAAAATCAGCTATCAATGCATTTGCTCCCTTAAAAATCATATTCCTCATAGCTTTGATGCTGCAATGCATAGATTAATCTTGCTTCTATACCACATCCCTGTAAGTGGTCTTTATAGAATGTTACTATCATCATTATTAGATCAACAAATGTTGATAGATTCACGGAAAGATGGTGGTGTATTCTGATAAAGAAATTTAGCAACACAAATAATAGTACAAACAAAAACAGAAACAACAATTCGATAAGTATAGCAAATTGAATTGAACCTCAGCTTTAGTTCTTACCTCGATAATAAAAAAATAAGATTCAGCTAACTTATATAAAATAGTTCCAGCAGTAGCCAAACAGTAATAAATATAACATTATTAAATATATAATTATTTCTTGTATAATAAGTCGTACTGTCTCGCACATAAATGCTTTAGACTGGCATTTGTGCAAAATTTGATACTATTAGTTATACCGAATCAATATAAATCGTTGCGATGCGTAGGAAGTATTTACCTTTACCTTACATTGCCCACGAAGGAGTATCAAGTCTTAAAAAAACCTTCCTAAGGTGGTGAGTCGTTGCATAACAATCCAGCATTGTTGAAATTCCAATTAGAGTAACATAGAAGTCAACCTTTGTATGTCTGTAGATGCAAATGTTCTAGCAAAACCTACCTGTTCTTTCTTTCTTTACCACTGTGTCCTCAGATTTATAATCTAACATTTCCAAAAGAAATGTTCCATTCAACATAATCTCTTTCCCCTTTCAAAATCGCATTTTCCCCAAAATCTTCTCTTCGTCCTCCGTTAATATTCCATTCTCATAAAAATTCTCGCTACTTCCGCTCAAATATTATTCGCTTCGAAGAAATCAGAATGTTTCATTAATTTATTCAAAGAAATACTTCCAATAGACCTCCATCTTCCCAAGAATTCGGTTTTTTCCTTCGCCGATCTCTTTATTCTCCAAATATCTCCACTCTCTCTTCTTTCCGAAGCATTTGTCACCGAATGCGCTCCCCTTCGCTTTTCCATTCATGTTTCCTTTTTGGTTTCCGAATAAAGGCTCACCAATGATTAATCAGAAATCTCTCGTTTACAATTACTCGACAGCAATTAATCGGCAACAATAACTCGCCAGACTAACGCAAAATTGTATTTCCTATCCATTTGTTTAGAGCGAGAAGGTAAGAAATTAAAATGACAGACTATCTTAAAAACTTGTTCTCCCAAACATATACTGTGGGAAACTTCGGAGAAGTATAGATAGTACACTAGACCCCCACTTTACTATGAATTCTCAATATGATAGATTCATATTACCATGTACTTTCATTAAGGGATTTCGCTTCACATTACGATTCCTGACTCGTCTTACGGTATCATCCTGTTATTGTTCCTTTGCGAGAGGTAGATACTCCAACAAAGTCCCGACTATAATTAATTACCTACGTTAATAAATTTTAATTAATTGAAGAAGTGAAACTCTATATTCCTTAAAAACCCAGCCATTTTAAATCAAATTTATATGGTTTGAACCGAATTACCGGCAATCAGTCTGTTATTGGGTTCAAAATACGACATTTTGGAGACTGATAATAGTCTCGAATTAATATAATAAACAAGAGTCCACTGTGCTCATAAATATATGGTAGCGTAAACTTTATGTCTGACAAGGCACAGCGTTAATTAATTCGTGGATTAAAAAGGGACATCTATATTTTATTGTAAGTATGAGTAGATAAAAACGAATAAATTTAACTAATTTAATGAATAAATCTTAAAATAAAGAGAATGTCATTGAGAGCAGTCCACTTTTAAATTGAATGATTTAAGGGTCCATGGGATTCAAACTCGTCTGAAGCTGGTGCAGCTTATATAAATACAAATCTACGAGCCTTAAATAAATGTTCATACTCTTTCACGGAATGATCGTTGAATTTCTAAGTATTCTGCTGCTAGATAATCAGAGAAACGCTGATCAAGATAACAAGATAGTTATTAAGTAAGCGATAAATAGCATAGACAAAGAAACCTCAATCAATCTGAGGTATCCCCGTTTACTCGCAAAACAAACGTTAATATTAGGTAAACGCTGCTTAAATATTGAGATGAAGAGGGGGAGAGAGAGAAAAATAGGGACTTTTTCGGCATTTTACACACTAAACCGATTTATGCGTTTGAAGTTTAAACTTCTATCCTCTTTCTCTCAAGCAGCAACTATTTCTGCCAGCAATTATCCATCGAGCAAGTTGTCGTTTTCAGACTGTATGTCTATGTGATTATTAATGTCTATATATTTGCCAGCAAGTCTATAGAATATTTTAAATAATATAGTTGGCTCAATTAGTAGAAAATATGAAGAATTAAATATGCTACGATTACGCTCTATAAGTGATGTTAATCATTTTCTTATATAGTGCCGTATCCAGGGGGAGTTTTGTGTGTTAACCCCCCCACAGAGCCCGAAAGAGGTTTTAAAAATCGAAGTTATGGGTTGTAAATTGTAGTAATATAAATATTTACAGTTAGTAATTACACACCATACTGGTGACTCGCGGGGAATATATGTAAATGTAAACCTGATTTGATGTTCATTACATTTAGGGCAAAAGTTTGACTACCCTGTAACGTAGGCAATTTTGATTTTATTTGATGGCTCAGAATCCCTCAGAGACAAAATTCTAGCTAGGCTCCTTTCTTATGCAACACCAAATTAAATAAAAATCTGAAATTAGCTTCCCAGAAAATATAAATGCAGAAATTCAACCAAGTAATTCACGATGGCTAAAAAGTTATTAGTAATGTATATACGGTAGGAGCGCGTTACTCGGGAGGAAGCTGTTTTCTTCGCCAGTTCCCTTTGGCGTGCCAAATAGAGAATACCTCACTTTTTGCTAGAAAATAGATGTTGCGAGTAAAGTAAAACCTATTTCCCTCGCACTGGGGATAAAAAGGTTTTCTTGGTACTTTCGATGTTATACCAAAGAAGAGATGCGGTACTTCCCAGAGTTACTCATGCGTTAAAGATAACTATTCACGAAAACTAGCTAAGTTAAATTTTGGAAGAAAAGTTGTCTAAGAAAAGTTATCAAAACTTAGAAAGGGTTAGGTTTAACTTTCTCTGCTGCTTAACTTCTGCCCCTCGGGTAACGTTATGCGGCAGAAGTAGTACCTCCAGAGATTTCCTGTTTAGCAATACTCAAAAGAACACCCATAGCAACTAACCAAATTAAATTACTTAGTATAGTAATAGCAAGGAATAGGTAGATTGTGAATTTCACTCTGTAATTTCTTGCGGATAAACGAAACAGTAAAATGATCTGCATCGTAATGTGTTGTGCATAAATAAGTTTATATTAAGTTAATGCACAGTAAAATATTGTGCATAAACTCAGCCAAGTTACAATATAATTATCTTTTAAAGTTGATTTTGCATCAAAGTCACTGTTTCGCACTAAAACAAAAAAGACAACCAAACTCACCCTTACAAGTCTGGTCTGAGAATGTATTTATCCTAAGAACAGAGGGATTTGGTGAGTTTAGAAGGTTCAGTTAGTTCAAAGAATAGCTTAAAGAATACTTTTTTTCGGTTCCAAAAACAAACGTTGCGTTATTATGTTTGGATGTTTTCCCCTCACATTCTCCAGTATAAATTTATATGGGGACTCTTTTCGTAATATCATTTTATCTTAGTAAGACTGACTATTATTTGCGTTGTTATTGTTTTAGATTCTATAAACCCATGTATCCATTAAAATGAACACTTTTAGGAGAGGAACATTTTTAACTACAGAGAATATTAATGTAGCTCATGTAGTCATAACTGAAGTTGCATCGAGTGTAACAAAAAATGCCAGACACGAATCACATAATTTCAGACAAATCGATATCTGACAAAATTCTATTGCACAACGAGGTCATTACCTTCAGGTGGCCTCGACTCATCTGAAGCTGTCCTGCATTACCCTTTACTTTCTCTTTTCTTTTTTCTACTTTTGCTGTGGGAGGACTTCCAACTTGGTCTATTCCTTCAGTCAATTTCTTTAGCCTGTCGACTACGAGCATTCTTTCCATTACTGTGCCTTCGATTGCCGTTGAATCCTTTAAGCCCAATTCCCACTTCTCTCAAACCCATCCGTCGGCCTCCATTTCATTTCTCTCTCCCTCCCTTTTATCTGTTTGAATTTATCGCGAAGGAAACTCCTGGTAGTGTCCAGGCACAGAATTCTAATTGCAGCAAATGAATTTTCTATTTCTGAAAAGATGCTAAAATGAATCAGTCGGGAATAAATCAGATCAAAGAAAATGCGCTTCAAATTCAATTAAGAGCGAGCGCGGATGTTATTTACATTTGAATGAGCAGTGACGGTTCTTAGCAGTCAAAACGTTTTTAAATTAATTGAATTCGAAATTGATTCTGGCATAAAAACAGTTTTTATCTCAAACCACTCTGGCTTAATCTGTATTTCATATGTTATGTCCCCTATGAGTATAGAAACAGAAATCACTTGCATGTTAGGCACTACAGCTATTCATTCAGATATCTAGAAGCCTTCAAAAATACAATGGCTATTTGATATAACTTAACTGAGTTAAAAGTTTGCAATCCACGGATTGCAAACTTTTAACTCAGTTAAGGTGGTGAGCTTGGTGAGCTTGGTGAGCTCACATATAGGGCTCCCTAATAGCCAAGTGGGCAACGCGTTCGACTTCGGTGAAAGCGGTCCCGTGTTCGATTCCCGTTGGAGGCCTCCGTGCGAAATGAACCCAGCTGTCGAAGCACTTTTAGCATCACTACTACTACGCAAAGTGATATACTCAATGTCATGAAATTTGTCATCACTGAAATGAGAAATAGGCGTCTGGATTTTTATGGACAACTGAAGGGGAAGGAATCGGAAATATTGGCGCATAAATTCATCATCATTAAATAGAGAAAAGTTCGACGCCTATGACTAAAATAGGTGGGAAAGGTCTAAAGGAAGGATATATAGCTTAAGATTAAGTTTAAGATAAGAAGAATTAAATTTTTTACGCTGAGGAATTGAATGATGACACAAACTATCATTTAACCCGCAGAACATTTCAGCGTAAAAATTGTATAAGAGATTCGTTCGGAAACTTTGGGGAGAGTATAAAGAAAAAAACCTAGGTTTGAGAAGGAAAGGTAGCGTATAATTTAAGTTTTCGAAGCCTGTACTGTCACAAGAGATGAAAGGCAGGACAAAAATTAATCGAAAATTAAAATTAAGTCTCCCCTTCAGAGTACGAAAAACGGAGGTCTCTATTATTATACCGACCACGTCTATTTTTAGTTTCTGCTTTCGAAGAGGGAAACGAATCCCGCCGGTCGCTTTTGTCTCCATACCACACATCTCTAGGGGAGGGAAAACACATTTCAATGGTCCCAAAGTCTCCCTTTTGTTTTCCATCGCTTTTGAAAATTAACTTAAGCGACGAAAAATAATGTCTCCTGTTGAAATATCGACGCAATCCGACGTAATGGACGAAAACCCAATTATCTTTGGAAAAAGACGTGACGTTTCTAGTGTTGAACCTGATTTGGAATGTTTGTCTTCAGATAAGGGTTCAAAAGACATCATTCGTTTCCAAAGATCGCGCCCCCTCCCGGCTTCTTCCCCCTCCATTACCCTCCTTCACTGCTTTACAGAGCTGCCAAATTACAACCTCAGGCATTCCCTATAGCCAGTTAAAGTACGAAAAACTTGTTAATGCAATATGAAAATAAATTCCATCGATCAGTCAAATAAAAATCACTATAAAGAGGAAAAAAATTATTTTGAATTTTTACTTTACCATTACGACAAATTTTACTTATGTAATGGTACTAATCTTTAAAAAAGATCGACTTGAAAATGTCTGTTGAGATCAATTTTCTTTCGTCCCTTCCAATGCAATATTTTTGTAAATGCGAAATTTTCAGTTTTGATTATTAATTATTATTTTTATTGCCTTTTCCTTCATTTCTTGGTACTGGTTCTGAGCCTGTGACGGGTTTACACCAAGTCATAGGTCCTTCTACATTATTCTTAGACGAGTTGTGTTTATTATTCCTATTAACAACTCAGATAATTTCTTGTGATAGAGTAGGTAACCACCGTTATAAATTTTTGGAGTGAAATGTATATTTTCGGAAACTATCGTATGTCCCTTTCGCTGCTGTGCGATTCGTCCTTTATAATTATAATTATATATATTTTGTTTTAATTTTTATTATTAAATTTATCAAATAAGCTACTAAATGTATTAGCAAAACTGTGAGAAATATTTTTAATGGCGAAGCGCAAGTAAAAGATAATCATTTTCACAGATTTAACCAACTACGGATTCCCGCGGAATGGAAAGATGAGCATGAAAAGATGAGCATCTAAATACATATTTAATTTTCACTCGGTCATACTTTAGGGAGAGCGTCCACCTAAGTGACGTGACAAATGAGTTCACTTTAGTTTAGTTTTTGCACAATGTGTAAAAATACATAAGAAGCAAATATTCAACGGAAGTTGCAAAAAATACATTCATTAATTGCAAATACAATGGTGCGACAATGTTGCAACACATTATAAAATCTACTCTCCTCTTTCAAAAATATTGATAATTGACGTTTTGGAAATTCTAGCTAATATCTGTTTGATTTTCAATTCCATGAGTATCCTATATGATACGCGAAGTTTCAAAGAATTTGCAGAATCAACTGCGAGTAGGAAAAATGATAGTACATTCAACAACTCGTTCTAATATTTTCCTCCTTTTTACAAAGTGAGGATTGAAGTGAACCAATGTAGTTGGGTCTCTCGCAGAATTTGGTAGTTATAGCAGTCACTTCCAATTACACAGACATTCTCGCAAAACGTTTTTCTATCTGCAAATTGACAATTTTTGCGCAAAGTGACAAACAAATTCCGCCAGTTGTAGCGGAAAAAGTCCAATTGGCAGCACTGTCCCCCTCCGTTTCTCTGCTCAAACAACCCCCTCAACTCGGAGAAGGCTCTTCAGAGAAGAGCCTTCCCTTCTATCAATCACACGCCGCCGTTTCCGATAACGGGATAACCTTCTTACGCTCATCGCAGAGGCCTTGAATGAACAGTAAAAGGAGGATGAGAAATGCTTCCCAGAAAGAAGAAAGAGGCGAGGGAAGAAAAATGAAAGTCGGAGATGAAAGGATGAATTAGGAAAAAATGTATTTAACGAAGGATGTGAGTAAAAGGTCGATCCATCTTTATATTTCCATTATGTGGGTCTTCTTTATTCCATTGAATGGGCGAGGGATCTAAACGTCCAGCCCGAAGTATACGGTATGGAGGTCCGGGCTATTCTGATTCATAGGACGAAGTTTTCTGGTTAATATGACAAGAGTCGATAGAACTGACGATATAAACTTGCATGGAGATCAGTTTTGGCAGAAGAAATATATCTGACGATCAATAAGTAACAAATAAAAATAAAAGCAATATGCAACGAATTTTCCTCGATCAAAATTTACGTAACTACAACTATAAATATGTATGCCCAAATATTATTCAAATACAAAGAATAACAAGTACGAAAAATAGCGATATGACTGGGACTCGAACCTATGTCTCCCACTTTCCGGGCAGGTATTCTAACCACTGTGTGCAAGAGACGCGGCATGGTAGTTCAGTTGTTAGAATATCATCCCGGAAAGTGGGAGACCTGGGTTCGAGTCCCAGTCACATCGCAATGTTTCACACTTGTTATTCCTTGGGATTTAGCCGCACAACTTAAGTGTGCAAAATTTAACACCTTTACCTCAATCCTTCTTGTCCAATTATTTTTTGGCTGTCACATAAAGATATATTTACTATATTCGTATGAACCAATTTTTCTTAATTTACCCATCAGTTCTTTAAATAGAGAAATATTACAATATAGATCATCTGAATGATTCCATTCACTTTAAAATTAATATCTTGTCTAATTACTCTCGCTAAGAGATTGATAGGAATGCTTCCGAAACACCTACGGACAGATACTTGTGAAAAAAGGTTTTGTCGAGCGAATCGTCTTTAAGAGAAGTATAAAAGTCGGTAAACTATCCCGCTTTTCGCTATATTTTTTCTAATATAACATACAGGCAGGCAACATCTGCACGTATGAAGAAAAGGTGCAGCGGAGAGCCCATGTTTTTCAAGGAATGGCTACGACGAACTGGCGAGCGTTAATGAAATGCCTCATGGTGTTTTATATGAGCTTTCAAGAAGATTAAAAATTGGTAAAATTTACTTAATAAATTTGGAGACGATTCTTGGAGGATATGATAGATATTATGCGTCCCTCATATTACATAGCCCGGTTAGTTACTGAGAGAGTTATGGAATAATCGATTTTTCTACCCACGTTAAACGACAGCAACGAGTAAAGGAAATACGTTGAATGCTCTATGCATACTTCGCATTTTATACGGAGATGAAGAAAGTTAATATGTTTCATGTTGTTGAATGCATTTCAAATGATTGTCTGAAACATGGCACTTCTCGCAGCACATTACAACAGTGCTTTGTTGTCAAAAAGACTGCCATTTCCCAAGCAAAATCTGTATTTGCGTCATTCTACATACTAACTCTATATACATACATTCTACATACGAATTCTACTACTCGTAACACCAAAAGCGCTAAGCTTCAGCTTTCCATTGTTTGTGAAAGCAGTATAGGTCCTTCCCCAAGGAGCCTCTCTGCCCTCGATTGCAAGGCGAACCAGAAATTTTAGGGCAACCCATTTTACGACTTGATTCGCCTCTGATCGAGGAAAGGGGTTGTTCAAGATATTGATCTAATCAGTGGAAAAGTGATCCTCCCAGTTCTATTACCAACGGCTAATAAAATAGATGTTAGCTATTCTATACGATTGGTCAGATAGATTTCTTACTGCCTTAACTACCAACTCTCTCATATTTGCCCAAATCATGTTCAAATATTTCATTTTACCTTCTTCATGTTTTTAGTTAGTGCTCGTTACAGCCATTTTTAGCTCTATTGGCCTCTGTCATTGATATAGTGCTCCTGCAGTACTAACTTAATTGCACTTTTTTCAATTTTCTGATTTTCTTTTAATTGCTCCTAACCCTTTTTCATTATTTTTCCTTCCCTTTCTTTCTCTTCCCTCAATACCTTTAATCATTCATCCAAGAAATAACTTCGAATTGCACATGCCCTAACCTTTCTAATAAGAAAGGATTGGAAGAGTAATTCTTTTTCCCGGTATTGCAAGATCTACAGCATGGACAAGACAAATCGAGATATCTGAATAAAATCGTGAGGGAAAGAAAAAGGTAAGTCCGTCACAGAAATAATAAAATATGTGTTCAATGATGATCCCATCACAGCATACTCGCTTGTGAGAGAATAACAGGAAAATAAATAATATTCATAGCGATACGAGGAGATGGAGAGATGGATAGAAACGAGAGGAAATAAGAACTCTTCAGATTTAGCGAGAATGCGGGCGAATGTTGAAAAAACTGGGAGAATGAGAGAATGAATATATAATGGGATTCCTCTACGGCATGAGCCACAAGCAAATAGCAGTCAAATTATGGGGGAAAACATTTGAGAAAACTATTCTAACGATGCTAATGACATTGTGTAGCTGTTGTGTAGTTGGAATTCGTGAAATGAATTCTCAGTATTAAAAACCAAACAATTATAATAAATATCATCCTTTGCTGAAGATGACCGTTTCCGGCTGACCTCATAAAATTAAAGAGAGTAAAGTTTTTACCAACCAACTATTCCGCAGTTATTCTTGAAGTTGATGAGAGCCATTTTAACCGAAACCGATAATCTCAAATAAAATTTGATGGAACATAATTTTCGCACGTAAGTTTTGACTTAACGTTGACTGGCTCACATTTATCGCTCGTATGAATAATTCGATGAGATGAGCAAAATATGGTGGAATAAACTCTCTGAACGTATTTATTTTACGAATGTAACTCTCGCAGAATCTCTAACTCTTAAATAAACAACGCTCCAAACACACGATAATTAAGTTACACTAAAAGCTTTCACACAATTGTTTCCTCGAATAAAATTCTTTCCGATCGCGTTGTTAGGTTAATTTTGTTATTGGATGCTGATCCGATCCGAATATTCCTCTCTTGCGGATGTACTCGAAAGGAAAGGTAAAATGAGATTCTAGCGGGAATAAGGTCAATAGGGAATTAAAAATAGTATAAGATATATTGATAAGAAAAGATTTTAATACCGATTCAATCTTTACTAAGCAATAACGCTCCAGATTATCCCATGAAAAGGCATTTTGGAATTAAACACAAGAAGAAGCGAAGTGAAAAATTAGAAAGAAGAGAGCCTAACTGTTAATAATTAATGTTCGTTAATTTTATAATCGTTTCTATTATTTGAATACAATTAACTTCAAGAGCTAGACGATGGATTTAAGAAAAGCTTACGCGGATAGTGTTCTTACAGAACGTTAAGTATTACATTCCTTGGCACATCACGTAGTAAATTGAATCCAGTATAAAGTCTTTCTCTCATCATTCTTCTTCCTTATAACCATGAAGTTACAAGTACTCAGAATAGTTGGTGATTGAAAGATCCATATACAACTCTTTAAGAGAACGATGAATATGTTGAGATGAAATTAGGTTTCAATAAAATCGAAAACATTACGAATACGTAGCAAAGTTGCACTGTGAAGGGCATTGCTTTACGTCTCGAATAGTTGGCAGCGAAATTCCGACCGATATATTTGAGTCGTAGTCGTAGTATTGATATAAGTGCTTCGACATCTCACACGTAGGCCCCCATCGGGAATAGCACCCGGGACCGCTTTCACCGAAGTCCAACGTAGATTAATGCAGAAGCGATTAAATGTGGAGTAAATTTTAATGGTAAGCTTTCACATTTTTCTAGTAGATTGCAGAGCAAAAGTGACATAATTCACATTTTTGGCGGAAGTTGCTTGATATCTAACCTTGATAAGTGAAATTAGGTCTATTGTAACCGAAGAAACAATAAAAGAAGTTTTATCTCTTTCTCAAAACGCATCCTATTCTAAAGGCCTCGAGAAATAACAGTGATCAAATGGGAAACATAACCGTTGAAACTGAATCGGAAAAAGGGCAAATGGAAGTCTTTGAAGAAGGTCAATTGGGTACTAGTTATGGGCAATCGAAAAAGCAGCGATAAAGAAAACGATAATGGAAAGAAGTAAAAGAATTGTTTTGTAACAGAAGTGGCTAAAATATCATGTAAAGGTCGTTGACAGGAAAATAGATATCGTGGGACATGAGGAAAATAAATGAAAAAATATTTCTATCTTTGTTTGCTCTTTTATTCCACTGAAGCTCAAACGTCAATTATCTTTAGACAATACTATTCTCAGTGATCTTGTAATACTTCTTTCTAAGGCCATTTTTACACGTGGAACGTAACATCTTGAGATATAAATAAATTTAAATCACCATGAGGAACTGAACATAGACATTCGATCAATGCAGGAAAGAGTTAAAAGATCTATAAATGCTAATTTGAAAAGGAAATAATGAAAAATATTCTTCCAATTTTTTAGTTGTAATTTACGATTATCATTTATTAGAAAATAGAGCATTAACGTTTTTGCAACATCTATTACTCTCAAAGTACGTATTCTAAAGAAAAGACAGCGAGGTACAAATATGTCATATTGTTCTTTCCATCGAGTCACCAATAAAACTAATTCTACTACTTCTACTATATGTCGTTTTTGTCTTCCTTTTTCCTGTGTTTTTATTTTCAGTCTTTCACGTTGAATTCCTTTTGCGGAGTGACTACTAAGGCTTTACTAGTTGTAATGTGTTTTGTTTTCATATCATATGTGTTTTAAACTTGCCAAATACCAAATATTAATGCAAATATGCATTGAAATTGTAAAAATTCTGAAGGCGTAATATTTCCCTTCTATATAATTAAATGTAGAAATCCCGAGGAATATTTACGGAAGCGCAACATTCTGATAGGTTTGTTTATGTTATGGCTGTCTAAGACTTATTGACAATACAGCAATGAGTTTTGCATATAATTATACATTTTACTACTTTTTCTTGTTACTTCTACTCTTCTTTTGTTGCTGAATTTATTTTACACGGCTAAATCGAAAGCGGTCCTTCTACCAAGTCTTCATGAATGGAATATTTTTCATTTATCTTTTGGTACGAGATTGAGAAAAATGTATCTTTCATATACATATTTCCATGGTACTTATTATGATAGAGCAAAAGTACAGTCCCAAAAATATAGATATGTCTTATTTACGGTATCTATCAACATTTTTGGAGTGTTTCAAAGCCAATTTTAAGATAACGAAAACATGGAAATGCCTGCAGTATGTAACCATTTCGGAATAGTGCGCTTAATTAATTCTTTTCAAAGAGATGTGACAAAATTGTTCACTTTCATTGATATTATTTAAATGTATATTGATTATAGACTTTATTTACATCTTACTAGATATACTTGGAATTCTGAATAGTTGGAAGGGAATACTATTTCTCACATAGGTTCCTATTATAGACGACCGACTTACAGAATCAATCAAAAATTAATCGTGTTTTTTTCAACGGATGAAACGTTATCGGTTTTCTTTTCCTCTTAATTAGTTTCATAAATATCCACTTTCTCAGTGGTTTCGCCAAATTGATTCACGCTAAACTTAAATGCATGCGTATCTAAATTAGAAAAATCATGTCATAGTAATGTGTAAATGTTCATTTTATTTATACATGGGATATTTGTGTCGCTTTCTTTTTCGAAAGTGCTCTTATTCGATCAATTAAAAATATTGGTTTAATTTCTTATATTGGATCATTTAGCTTCTAAATAAACACATCTTAAAAATATTCCCAACTTTTATACCTAAAATCCTACGAGAAAATCAAATAGTGAGTGTACATTGGAATTAAATCTACAGTCCTTTGCTAAATTGTTAATGTAAGTAGTTGACAATTTAATGATGCTCGCGGTAAGTCGACAATCAGATGAAATTCGAGTAAGAGGAAATGAAAGAAGCCACGATGGAGTCGGAAAGAAGTGCGGCAGAAATGAGACGACAAGGGAGTGGAAAGAAGGTCAGAGAGGTAAGATGGCCGAGGAGAAAGAGGAGCAGCAATTATAGGAAGGGTGCGAAGGAAATAAGAGAAAATGAAAGGTAGGAAAGGGGAGTCGAGGGTCATTAAAGAGGGCGGCTTTGAAAACAGGGAATTGGAAGTGGATAGAGCGATGAGAGTTGTAGACGTCCTTCGAAAACTGAGGACGGCGATCACCCGAGAAATATAAATAGGCGATGAATGAAAAAATATAATTGGACCGCAAGAAATACCGATTCATACTTATCAAGCGGTAATGACGCACTAAGCTGTAGCATTTAAGAATAAAATAATAAAATACTTAGTTAACTAATGGCCAGAAAAATTCAACGTGTGCCCACAAGAAGGAAGTGGTATTAAAGCAAAAGTTTTGCTGAATGATGAACATTTTCCAGGAATATCTTTTGAAAGAAATCCTTTCGAGTGATACATTCAGTTGCACTCGAATTGTAAACTTTTAAATTAAAATTATCATATTCTGGTGTTACTTAGTGAAATTCATGACGATACTTTGAAGAAGAAATATCGGTGAGTTACTCAAAAATATTTTTTATTCCTCTGCACGACCGGTTTCATTAGATAAAAGTAAAGTTTCATTACATAAGTAAAATCATCAGTGGAAATCATAAGAATTATAATAATTTTGTGGAGCTCACTAAGTGTTTGTCTTTACGGTGTCGTTGTAAATGTTTCTTCAACTTTAGAAAACTCCACAAGAAATCATAGTACCTAGGTTGTATGCAATTTCCTCATCTTATGACAAGGAAAAGATTAATAATTACATCAAGCTCATATTAGACTTTACATTAAGCTTATTGTTTTGTGGTGCAGGAAGTGTCAACTGGAACACAAAGAAAGAACATTTTATTGAAGTTGATTAATCAAAATTAAATCGTTTGTAAGGAAAGAAGTGCTTCTGGAACATAGTCTAAAATTAATGCACTGAACAGAAATCAACTCTGTTGAAGATATGGAGTCACGTCCTCGAATATTCTAGAGTGGGTAAATCCAAAGGATCGGAGGTAAAGAAGTGAAATAGCTCTGTTTGACAAAGAGTATTTCCGGTAACTACGAAGAAAATGTAAGAGAGCGAAGCTTTTTTATTTTATTCTGACACCTTCTGGAGTAATGTCTGCACCCGTGATCTCTAGGAGGTGCAGCATAAGGCGAGTTTTGGTAAAAATTGCAAGGCAGCAATCGAGGAAATGCCCTCCGTTGAAAATCCTTTGGAAAAGAAAGGATATTTGCTATAAGGTTCCGATTGCTAAATAAATTTGAGGAAAGTGCAATTAAAGAGGAAATTTAAGAGTGTAATCAGAACTATGCGATCACCCCATTTTTTAATATGGGAAACAATACAATATAATAAAACACAAAGGTTTTTATTGGGCGGAATTCGGAGTGTTTGTCAGAGATACGAGAGGAAATGTCGTTTTAAAACTTATTATTTCCGCAAATAATACGAGGTAGTAATAAACTAAAGAAATAGGGCTGCACTCGGTGTTTACATCCGTATCCGTAATAGCACGGATGGGCGGATATTAATTCAGGTTTACACATAAATCTAAAATACAGATAAAACAGAAACCTCAATCAAAGCGACCAACAAAGAAATAACATTCTTTCAATAAAATTACCGAATGACCATTTGTCATATTTGAAAGACTAACATAAATACGATAGATGTTAATGTTTTGTTATTTAGACTCTAAAAAGAACTCTAGAGGACTTCGTGAATAAAAAATATGAAACTTTGACTATTAGAAAGGCCTTACCCTATATTAACACCCATAACTGCTAGCCTGCCATATATAGAAAAATAGTTTGGTCAAAATTAGACTGTATTTAATTAAAAAGTCACGGTAATATCGTTGTATTTAATTATGATATATATCATTTATAATTATATCATATCATTACATAATTCAATTTTCATTATTGCATTGTATTTAATGATAGCAAGAAGCAGTCACCCTTAAGAAGTTATGAAGAGTGCCATCAGTTGAACTTATCTCTTACTTTCACTCCACCCCAAAGAAAATATTTAGGCAGTGAAAGAATTAGATATCAAAATGTTTTCACTTTCCCAAAACACGTTCTTAAAGTTTTCTTAGCTGTATCCGTTTCTCTTTCGCAAAATATTTTTCGATAGAATCTACGATCACAGAATTACATCATAAATAGAGAAAGGTTTAATTAAAGAGATAGCCCTCTTCGCAAATTGGCTAAATAAACTGACACTCAATTTCATTCAACGATGAATTTTTAAAGGAGGATAATTGATGTGTATACTTAGCTATATTAGAGGTTTAAAAACATTTCCCAAGCCGCTAGTCGGCAAATGGATTTCGCGTTTGGAGGCAAACGGGAGGTTCCGCATTACCGATTTCCAGAAATTTACCACTGAACATTTCGGAAAAAATGCTTCCTTCTTCAATGGTGTTGTTCGTAATACATAAAGTACTGTCATTTCAAGAATTATTATATTCGAAAACATCTCTAGTACTACATACACATACGATCTAGTAAAGACAACTGCCAAATGTCCGCCGACTATATTGTCTTATAAGGAATGAAAAGAATACCTTCTTGGTCAAAATATTGAAAATGCACTTTGTTTACGGAAAATTATTTTCAAAATTCAACATTCTTTTTGCTGATGTAAATTTTTGAATGAATATCATAGTTACATACTAGCAAATAGTACTATGTTTACACTGTCTTCGTAGTCTCTGACGAAGTTTTGGATTCTTTTCTTTTTCAGAAACGGATTTTTGTTATATTCTATTTTATTTATGTATTTTTGAGTGAAATCCTCCCTAAATTTTTCCTTTTCTCCTATTCTTTATCCTAAAACTATCCTAAAAATTCCCGCAATTCCTCAACAGAAACTCCCTTACTTTATGTTATAAAATTTTTGTTTATATTGAATGGGAACTTATCACCACAAATCAACTGCTGAGCATTGCTTCTTTTAGAATGGTAAAGATTTCGCGGAGTGGTGACATACGTCCGCCATGAACATCATCTGTCCTTTGAAGGCAATTATAAAAGACAAGTATTAGGGTTGGTTTTCCGAAAATTCCTCTTCGATTACTGGTAACCTGTTTGTCGCTTAGGTACGGTGTGGCAAACCGATAAGGTAATGACTTATTCTTCGCTAAACTTTCGACTTCAATTTATTCTGCTTAACTGGACCTCTATGCCTTTAAGGGTTTATAAGGAAAGGAGATCGTCAATAAATTCATAAGTTCCGTCATAGGCTTATTGATCCAAACCAAGACAGAGGTTTTTAAATCTTTACGTGTTGACCATAACGTCTGGATGAATTAACAATTATTAGAAATACTAATCCTGTGAAAGGAATAAGTCTGTTACCGTAGGAAGATTTTTTCCAGAGATCCTTATTAACAGCAAAGGTCTTAATTATTCAAATCTTGATGGATTATGAAATAATTTGCGTAATTCATTTAATCTCATTCTGATTCATTTCTAATTCGCTTTTGAGATTTATTATCAGTAGTAGTAGTATTGTTAAAAGTGCTTCGAAAGCTTGAGTCATTTAGCACGTAGACTCCCACCAGGAATC
The DNA here is from genome assembly GCA_000376725.2 of Ladona fulva. NCBI lineage: Eukaryota > Metazoa > Arthropoda > Insecta > Odonata > Libellulidae > Ladona > Ladona fulva. The sequence goes on along the minus strand of KZ308842.1, from coordinate 628,365 downwards.
GAACCCGGGACCGCTTGGTTGGGTTGGGACTTGGCTATCCGGGAGATCCGACTTATTATCGGAATCCATTTAATGATTACATGTGAAGTTATGGACTGGGTATTGCTGTTTATCCTACTATTGGATTCTGAATAAGCCAGTCCAGTTTTGGGAATGTAATTATAAGCGGAAAGGGTACAAGCAATTACTTTAAGGATTAATTAAACCTTAATTTCTGAATTTATCAAGCTATGTTCATTACATCGCTCATATTAACTCTTGAGGTTGTCAGCATCCATTAAATATTTATGTCTTAGCATCTGAAGTGTGTATTGCAGTTAATCCTGATAAGGTATATTATAACAAGGCAATACGATATTAAAGTGCAAGTGAAGGGCTAAATAACCAATTATTTCAATGAGGAAGGAATTTCATGGAGGAAAATGTTTGATAAGTTGCATTCAATAGAACAATAGAAAACCTATTCTCATAAGAAGGAAAATTACAGAAAATTATAAAGTCGTCAAATTGATATGAAAGTAAAACTTATGTGGTGTTACTTCAAATTCCAAAACATACACGAATCTGCAATAACTGTTATATTATCAATATTACAAATTAATTACTGCAAACAAGTGTATAACCTAATTGCAGCGGGTACAATGTTGAAAATTTTCACATTAGGTACAAATATAGTTAAAATTATATGAAATATGAAATTACAAGAGTTGCATGAATAAAATATGAAATTGCACTTATACTTATACTGGATACTTATCACACGAACTTTGCAAAGGATCCGAGGCGAGAATGGTTGTTGTTTCCAATTAGAAATGCAAAGGTAAGTAAAATAAAATTTAGTTTTTAGAGGAACTTTTTAAATTTAGAAGGTATTAATTAAGAGGAAATATCTGAGGGACACTAATACCATGCTCTAGGGAAAATTTGTGTTAATCTGTAGCTTTGTCTGAGATTTGTCTCAGCGTTTAATTAAATGGCTGCAAATCCGGATGATGATGTGTTAAACTACCCAAGTAGAATCACAAATGAATATCTAAAAAATGTTCTCAAGAAATATTTCTCATATGACGGCGTTTTGATCATAAATTAAAGCGAATCCCCAATCCTGCGAGATCCTCATCCTGTGTCTAATTGTCCTCTTTTATTCGCCCGTTTCTGTCCGCAATTACGCCACTGCGGAGACATCGCCTTCAAAAAGTGAAAGTGAAGGAGGGTGGGTGGAATTGAATGAACAGGGGCTCTCACGGAAAACTGTGGTAATGTGGAAGGGCGGAGGTAAAATACACAAAGTTTAAATTGGTTGGCAAGAGATAATTTGTGTCCTGACACTCACCAATCTCGGCAAAGGAAAGGGAGTAGAGTTTGTCTGAGAAAATCTTGTGTATCTTATTAGTGTGTAAAATAAGCTAAAAAACTACAGACTGCTCGAGTTAGTGGTTGATTGGCGCGTATATTAGAGTGAAACGAGGTGTCGAACCTGATTATTACACAATGTGATTCAAAAGCTAATACGCGGATTCAATTCATTTCGATCTACTACCAGTATTTCTATCTATCTGATTCTTTCCTATTTCGATGTCTCCGACTAAGAGAAATCATGGTTATAACGACCAAACAGGACTTAAATGAGATGACTTTATTCCTATGAAAAGATATTCATAAAAGAAAGTATTTTTCAGATCATAAAGAAATTTGGTATGATTTGAAAGATAACAGCTCATTTGAGCTCCAATCATTTTCCAAAATTATTGGAGCTCAAAACCTTTCCACAATGTGTTGGATGGGTTCGGAATTGTGAATGTCTTATTGATGCCCCAAGGTAATATAATGAATATCATCGGAAGGTCTTAGTTGTTAATTGAAAATAATCATTGCTTATAATTAGCGAAATTTTATGTTTATATATTATTGTACTGTTTTCGTAGCAAAATTACATAAAAACTGAACTTAATCAACCCCAATCACTGGGAAAGGAGTTTAATAAAACAGTATTGAAATTTGTTATTACAAATTTGTAATTTGTACAAATTTGTACAATTTGTTATTGTACAAATTGTACAATTGTATGTACCTATTATTATGACTAAACTGCAGTTAGGCCGTGTGCCTGCTGGCAGTCTTATACTTACATATTTACGTGATATTTGCGCAATAAATACTCGACAAAAACATTATATATACTCATTGCATACGTGACAATTGTATACATACACATGAATCATAATTTGAATACACATAAGTGGCACAAAAAGAATATTTTATAAGTATTTTGCCTTTTCTTATTTTTCAGGGTTCCTGGCATGCCTTCTTGGCTACCTTAACGGTCACGGGGCAGATCCCCACCCCACCCTCTGATTTATAAAAAAAAACTCTGGCCTTCTATTGACGTTGTAGGAAAAAAGCAACCTCAGATTTTCAAAGCTTTAAAACGGCAAATATGCTCTGTCATCTGGTGACACATTACTATGGAAACGACAGGCAAACTCAGGTATGTCGACATAATTTCGAAATAATAATTTTCCGCCCGCTCGACAACGCTCTAAAATTCGCGAGGAAAGCAAAGTGAGTGAGATTCTAGAGCAGAAGGCGTGAGGATGAATGCAGGTTGAATGGGAGAAAGAAAGGAAAGAATCCGTGAATGGAGAAGACAAACGCAAGCGCGGAGAGCGAATTAATTAGTTTGAAGCGTAGAATGGCGGCTTGAGGATATCGCTTGCGAGCGATGTGGGAGAAAGAGAGTGGAAGGCGCATTCGAAGTGGAATAAAAAAGGACGAAAAAAAAGCGGAAAATCTAATTTATAAACCGCATGTGGGCTTGTTTCTTACTCGACCGCGGGTAGCTTTGCAAAGGAAGCAACTGAAAGATTTGCATTTATTGCGGACAGGATTTGAGGATTTTTTTACGTTGGATCGGTTCGTCTGTGGAAGGAGATTTGAATAATCCGAAGGAGCTGAAATTGGAGCTTTTGTTGATTCTGAAACTTCGGCAATGATTGGGAATGCAGTAGAGGCTACAGCGGAGAACAAAAGCTCATATATTTATGAACGGCCGACCGACAGACCGGCCGCAGTTGCTAAATATGCTGATTTAATTACGAAATCCGGTTTCAATTCCCCGCGAGTACTAGTCAATCATTCTCACGTCTGGGAGCAGGTAGAGGACGTGTTTGCAGAATGCAAAACATTCGAGTCCTCAGGAAAAAGGGCTATTTTTAGACGATTTCCGAAAAAATTCTTAACAAAAAAGCCTAAATGAAACGGAATTAAAAACAATGCTCCGTTGTTCAGCAACGCTATAAATGTTTTGTATTTCAATCACTAGGTTAGATTAACGTATTAGAATTCCATGAAAACTTCCAGACAGAATATCTGAATATTTGATGCCAACAAATAAGTCTCTTGATTTTCAAAATGCGAAGTTTTATCAGAAATTCAATGAAGTCAAAGAAGAGCAATCTTAAAGCAGTCACTTTGCAAACGATTTTGGTGATTATTTATCAACATTTTGTTAAAATATGGCCATTTTGTTAAAATTTAAATTTCTGTATTAGAAGGTGCTCAAGCCACAACCACAAGCATAACATTTTTTAGGATATCAGTAAGCACTCCTTAAGTGATGTATTCCTTTGTCCTACAACCTACGTAAAAATGCAGGAAGATAGAAGTACATAAAAATAATATATCATTAAAAGTTTGCTGATTCATATATTTTTCTATAGTTAAAGTATAAAATAGATACGCATGGAAAATATAATATATAAATAGAAAATGCATTCGATTTGTCGTAGATGGACGTTCCAAAAGGCCTGAACATATGAGGTTTATACAGCATATACGCGTAAAATTGCATTTTTTCTTTGTTTCTACGAGAAATCCATTAAAAAACTCGTACATCTATAAACATACTAAAAATAAAATAGCGTATTTTTAACAAAAGCGTGAAAATACAAAGAATTCCATTTAAGGGAAGAGAACTTCCTGTAGATCGCGCGAGTATCGTTTCGTCTCGAGACATTCCTTTGGAAATACATCGGATTTGAAACTTTGAAATTAGCATGGATTACTAATTACTAACAGCGAGAAGAGAAGGCTTTCCGGTTATTTCAAGCCCACATTTTAATATTATGAAAGGATTTTCATTTGCGAGAAAGATTGCAAACTCTGTCTCTCCTGTGTCGAGAGTAAACATGAGTTTACTCCCATAAGAAATTAAAAGAGATTCGGCCCCTCAATGTCCACATTTTCTTTTTCCTCTCAGCTCATCGCAATCCAGAGTGACGCTTCTTTAATCTACTGCCCTAAGAATTCATTTCTCCCGTACCTAATGCTCACATTTTTAGGGCGTTGCACCGAGAGATGCTTAAGAGCAGAAAACTCGCCAACGAGGAGCGTCAGTTGTCTTGGTTTGCGGGAAGAAAATTCGTTGCATATATTCATAAGAATGAGACGAATTTAGAGAACAAGGATTTTGGTGAATATTTTTGTGTTAAACTCTAAGACAAATATTAAACGTGGGCACAAATAATGGAGGATGTGAATTGAATGCATTTGAAATGCGTTAGCTTAAGACGAAAAAAGTAAAAGAGTTTAATTAGTACCAAAACAAACTAGTTAGGCTTAGAAATAGTAGGAGAGGGAAAGGTTTTCATCGTAGCCATGAACAGGCAAAAGAAATGGTAGGTAGTTTAAAAATGCTGTTGTAAAATATGGTAGTTTAAAATGCTGAGGGAGTAGATTAACAATGTGAAAACAAGATAAGATTGGATGCAAGAAAAGGAATAAGGGGAAGAGAAAGATTAAATCTCAGTGAGGGAATGTTTATTGCGATAGCTTTCTAAAACTGAGGTTTCGGGTTCGAGTTCCGGCTAACCGGGTTTTTCCGGGCTAGGGAATGAGTATATGTTTTCGTCATTTTTGCCAGTAATAGTAATTTTTAAAACACATGTAATTGGAAGCTCCTGTTTCCGTTAATAACAACAAAAATAGTAGGATTTTATTTAGAGAGGGGTTCCTTATCAACAAGTAAAGGAATAAAAATTTTAGAGAGGAAATTTAGTGAAGGAATGGGAACCAACCGTAAGGCGACACGTCTTGAAATACGAGAGGTAGGATAAAAATGAAATCTTAAGAAGTTACTCCAAAGATTACTCAATCCCTTTTTATAAAATTAAAAGATAACAAGCAGGATTACAGCGGAAAACCAAGGAACGAAATTAAAAACTGAAACATGCAAATTTTACCCAGTAAAAACTTCTTATGCTCCTGGAAAATTGCATAGAGACACTAACTTACAAATAAAAGTAGTATAGTATTCGTGTAGTAATTAGTAAAGTAAAATGCTAACTACTAGTGAAATAAAGTTCTGGATATGAGTAAGGGAGCCTGCCTTTGTATTATTCACTGAACCAGAATGCTATTAGTGGAACACCTTCACTCGAGTCCAGTACAAATATCCCTCGAATAACACTTTTCATGTCATTCAATAAAGAGGTGGTCAAAAAAAATTATTAAGCCAATATTAACCAACAATCATATTTCGGTAGCTTTCATTTTATTACTGCTATGAACAAGACTGAGACAAATGTAAATAGAGATACCTTTTCCTGTATCCTAAAAGGAAATAACCATATCATCAAAACTTGGTAGCAGAAAAGACACGAGGAGAAAAATACAGATCAGAAAATAAATGTAATTTTAAAGAAAGTGGTTTGCCTGATTAAATCTATTTACGGCGAATATGGCACTTCAGAAGTTATTTTTTCTCATTGCATTTATGCATTTTTTCATATTAGCTCATATGCAACTAGGCTCTAACAGCAAGGCTTAACAGTTCTACTTATTTTAGTAGGGCAGCTTGTCGCATTCACTGCCCTCTCAGGAATCTTGAGTAATTAACCCGAATCTTCCAACATGTAACAAAGGAAGCAAATTTCTCGAGTTGCCCCAACTGTAACCCATTTGGCGAACCAACTGTTGGCGAAGGAAACTTTGAGAGATGAGCACATTGCTTCTCACTGAGGAGTCACATCATTCAAGGAATAATTAAATGGGGACACTAAGCAAGAGGAGAACAAAGACGAATTAGCTTCTGCTTAGTATCGAATGGAAGATAGGTGACAATAGAGATGAACGAATCAATAGAAATTATAACTCACCGAGAGATATTAACTAGGAATCAACGACAACAGTACGTTCAATGTGAAACTTTGATTGAAGAACAGTTCAATCATTATAAGATAAAGAAGGGTGCATTTTGAAACAGGGAAAGTCAAACTCAATCACCTGAAATTAATGATAAATGAATGTGTGATATATATATAAAGAAAGAAAACTGAAAAAAGAAACAGCTATGGAAATAAAAATGTTCAAAATGATTCTTTTTTCATATAATAAGTGCATCTTTATGTTGCTATGGTATTCATTCATCTGTTAACTTTTACGCTGATGTAAAAGTAATCAAGAACGATAAAAATCTGTCTGAATCTATTGAAGTTTCCGAATGCAGAGTTAATGGGTCGCATGAATCTTTAAAGTGACGCTCACTATCTTCAAATTTGGACTACTATTGAATATTATAATACAAGCGATTCCCTTTTTCGACATTGGCCACGTCGAATTCGGCTCAAAACTTCCGTTTCCAGATTCTTTTAAAAGTATATCAACTCGTGACATGCATTTGGTTTGCTTGTCGTATGGATTATCGTATGGATATTAAAGGATTTTCTTTTTGCCTTTTCAACATAAAGAACATTCCTCCCTTTTGCGTGACTTTTATCTTAGATATGTTTCGTGTCGTACGTTAGATATGTTACGTGATCTACAGGCGAAATCAAAGTCGTTTTTTCTTAACACAGAACGCACCGTAGTTTTCCACGCTGTTGATAGAAATATGTGTGCATAGCAACCAATAAAAATATAAACATGAAAAATAGTACAGTGATATCTCGAGTTACGAAACGTTTTACATGCGAACCTTTCTTACTCCATTATTTAAAAAAATCTTTGGCTTAAGATATAGTTTTAAGAGAATATATATCCAATTAAATCATGATTCTTCTTTCTTCAATTTATTAAGGACAATATTGTTGCGAAAACAACCTTTTTGTACTAAACAACATATTAAAACTTAAAGATTGTTGGAGAATATGAGGAAGTACAAAAAAATTACTATTCCTCATTTAGAAAGCAGCGTTAACAGACGATTATGGTCGAAAGGGCGTAAAAAAGGACATTTTTATTTCTTCCCCGTTAATTAGTGGAATTCGTTTGTATTTTTGACGCACAGTGGATTCCAATTCGCTTAAATATTATCATGTTCATTAAATCTATTCAGTTAAAATGCCAATGTGCTTTTTCATTGAATTTTTAAAGAGAGTTTAATCAGATCTTCATAATTATAATGAGCACAACATTTTGACGTCCTATTAGCCATTGATTCATAATTCGGTATTGTCCAATTTTCATTAGGTCAATACACTAAATATGTTGTCGTAAGGAGGCTTATGAATCAAATCTACTCCAATTAAATTCATCAAATATCAAAGGAAAGTTCGCGGAGCCGAAAACGCGGTGACGTTCTGGGGTATCGTTGCTCCTCTTTCGAATGCAAACTGCATCCTGATTCCGCTGCGACGAAAGTAATCCCTTTTTTACCATTCGTGCACTCTCATTATTTGGATGAATCGTATCACATGGCCACAAGGAAGACTTGACAAATTTAATGACGGGATTATCTTAACGAAGCCTCAAAGAGAACCTTTGCGTTTTTGGCCCTCCATTTTCGTGCGATATGACGTACGAGCAAAATTATTTTATTTTGGCCTTTTAAAAGGCGGAAATCCTTCCAGTCCAATGCAACGCGGTTACAGAGCGTTCCCCTTCGCTCTTCATTCCTCGAATAGCCTCTTTAAACCACAGAAACCAAAAACGTACGCCCTCTCCAAAATCCACATCTCTCCCAAATTCTCTTACCTTTACAGCATACTCTTCACACCTCCCTTTCACTTCTCGTCTATTTCCCCTTCGTTCATCTTTCCCTTTTCCCGAAAATTCATTTATATTTTTTGCCTCATTTCGCGGTAAATGCATTAACCCAACGTAGAAGCTCCTCCCTGAGGGTTTTTCTATGCACGTGTGGTTTTCTAAACCTATAGGTCGATTTAATTTTTTTATCTCTTTACCCCCATTCGCCAAAAGATATTTAGGGTACTGGCTCAGCTAAGGGTTTGCTAAATATCAATATTGACGAAGCGGAGCATATGAGTGGATATATGACAACCAGGGGACGAATCCTAATTGACTCTCTCATTCACGAGTACTCTAATGATTCTTCCGCTTCACCTACTTCTACACTTATCCTGTTACCATGTCCTGATTGATGGAATATTTTTCATTTGTCTTTTGGTACAGGATAGAGAATAATGCATCTTTCATTATTTTTTTCTCAGTTTTTTCATGGCTGTGATAAAATGAAAGTTATTAATGTGTGAGTGATGCCGAATAATTGCTTTAATTAAGGTCTCTTTTTGAATGCCACGAAGTATTATTTGCAGATTCATTGTATTTCACTTACAATTGTTCCGCTCATAGCATTCTGTCTTAGTGAGGAAAGCAATGGCAAACACTCACTCTTCATTTTACCTAGTCGCCTCAATCCCCCTTCCAAGGCTTTTCGTTGTTTATGGTGGAGGTATGAGGGTCAAACCAGCCTTCGGACTGAAGACTGTACAGAGAGACATCTACCTTAAAACCGTGCTAGCCGCCTTTCGGTGTGTGGCACGGGGTGTAATCATCGAGCGTTCGAACTAAGTGTTTTGCTTGTTTTTATTGCGTGTCGGTAGTCATATTTTCGTCAGCATCGTTTCAAACAATTCATGCATGTTTTCACATACGCTTTAATATTCCTGCGTCTACAGAAGGCCCTCTTCGTGTGGCATTCAATGCAGCTCAACATAGTACCATTCGTCTCATTCCTCTCTCCTTTTGGGATCTCTCCCTTTCTCTCCATACTCCCACCGCTATTTTGTATCGATTCATCCTTTTCATGTGTCGAAACCAACATAACAGATCCCCTCGAACCGAAATTTCTTTCATTCAACAATTAATCATTTACCAACTCCAATACTCCTGTGAATTCGGAACGATTATGATATAATCCCTCTCAATTGCATTTTGCATGCTTCTCTATCATTAAGGTATCACTTTCATCCTACCCTATTAATGAATTCCTAAATAATTAACATGACCCCTCGTACCTCTATGAAAATGTAGTACGTGGTTTTTAATTCAATAAAATAGGGAATTAGTGAAATTCACAGCCATTACCACTCGAATTTAGTTGTTTTCGTATTTTTCACTTGCGCTTCCTACCCTACACTTTTCGCACTTCCGGCTGTAAATATTTCATAATATATACCTTCAAATTCTCTCCCAATTGCTTTTCGAACTACTTTTCAGTGTCATCACGCATTCTATCCTACTGTATATTTTCGCTCGCGATTCAATTTGCCTCACTTTATCTATAGGTAATACTCATCTCTATACTCCCACCTTAGCACGCGTTGAACGCATAAATTGTCCGCGCAAAAGATTTGCATGCATAAACATCAACATTGTTAGCGTGGAAAAGGTCAACGCGTAAAAACTCGTCCTAGGACCTGTCAAATTGGAAGACGCAGACGTAAATAACGTCGTCGAAAACATGTCCACACAAGATATGTGAGAACGCGAAAGGTCGAGGGGCAAGTGCTGTGCAATATCTGCACTCAAAATACCAATGGCTACACGAAAATGCACTAAATTTGGTCAATAAGTCTCCTCTTTCGGTCTCTTCGGGCACTTCTTCCTTTTTCTTCATTCCACCGACCCACACCTCATCAACCCCTCACTCAATTCCCTACCTTTATCGTTCCCTTCCATCTCCTTTTTTCCTCTATCCTTTGACCCAATTACGACGTTCCCTCCTTCCCACGCCCCCCGCTTTCGCCCTCTCTCTCCCTTTCATCTACGCCCACGCTGAATCTCATCCATCCCACATACATTCATTTTTTCACGCCTCCCCCTTCGCCACTCCACCTGAGTGCCTCATCGATACACCTCTTTTCTCTCCTCATATTCGCGATCGAATTAAACCGATTCAATATGTTCGGGCGCCAATAACAGATAGGCATCCCCAGCATGTGAACAAACTGATTCCATTGTCTAAAAACATCGCTTCCATGGTTACGCGCCCGAAGGAATTTCCGCGGGTTAAGGACACTAATTCACTAGGTTTTACATGGCTACTTCGCGGGTGGAGGATTTGATGTGAAAGAAATGGCTATTTCGAATATTTTTTCGCTTTTATATCGTAAACATCTGTGAATTAAAAGAACATTAAAATCAATAACTGCCACAGTTCAGACGATGATTAGATACAAATGGGAGGTCCCTGGTTCGATTCCCGGTGGGCGTCTACCTCGTACGTGTGAAATTACATTAGATGTTGAAGCACTTTTAACAATACTGCTACTAAAAGTTAGCACTATTGTTATGGCAACGAAGTAAAACACCGACAATAATATAAAAATCGAAAAACCTTACTCACTCAATGCATATTTCATTCCTCATTAAAAAATCATCAGGTGCACAAGACCAAACCATTTGGAAGTTATGGTTTCGTCCTAACGATTTCTTCATGAACGATAAAATATTGCACATTAAGTGAGACATTAAGATATATTTTATTGCTTTGGAAGGATTTTTTTTCAGGCATTTGTTAGCGACTTCAAAAAGGGCGACTTACTGCCCGAAAATTGACGATGAGTGACGAAAAGTGACGATGCCATACTGCCCGAAAATTCGCCACAATATATTCTTCTGGGTTTTCCAACGAATATGATGGTATTCCATAACAGAATATAGAAAATTAGTGACATTGACAATTTTAATTTATATAATATTAAATCTTCGTGGTATAGAATTAAGCGTAAAATCCGTATGAGATGTAGGAAAGTTGAAATCTTGCGCCCGTCATTGCGTATACGGCTCGTTTGGGGGATTACAAATAAAGTCGACGCCTAAGAGATTTTGCTTCATACGCATGCAAGTTAACCTGGACAGTGATTTGTTTCGGGTATAGATAATGAAAATGTGATATATTTCCGATCCATTTTTTCAATTTTTGTTGACACAGCATCCTTCTAACTTGTGCAATGCCCCTTTCATTTTGATCGGGCTACTTTTCTAGTCGACATTCGATGTATAACATAGTCATTGTTTACTCAATTCTTCTCGTCTTTCTTACGTATGCTTTTCATTAAATCACATACAACTGCACTCAGTTTAACCGTAGATACGCATCAAATTTCGCAACCATAAAGTATTTTCAGCACGAGTGCACAGCTAATTAAAGCTATTTTCACAGCTATTTTAGCTTCTTCGGCGTAGTGAAAATTTTGGATATTTCCAGACAAGGCTAACTACTTTCCATGCATTTCCATAAAGCTCATTTCCATGCATTTTAACTGCATTTGGCATAGTATTAACAATCTAACATAATATAAAATTACCCAAAGCCATCCCAAAAACTAAACTAAATACCTAGATAATTACCAACACCCAGAGAAATGAAATAAACAGATATTGGTTATCCGGAACTTCCCGTTTGCCTCCAAATGGGAGTTCCATCTGCCGGCATACGGCTTGTGGAGTGTTTTTAAACCAATCGGGAGAAATATTGCTTGTACGTGTTGGTGTAAATCACACCTATTACTGAATGCTTACATATCTTCCTTTACATTAATTTCTCCGGTATGGTTTATAACCATATTGAATGAATGTATGGGTGAATTTACATATGACCTTCTTATGGTCTCCTGAAATTCTTTAAGATACTACACGTTCATTTTCTGTGAAAGGGACAAACTCGATCGAAGGGCAATCTCCAAGGAAGTCATATATATAAGAAATGATAAGCGTAAAGGAAGCACCCGATTGGAAAAAATGCGTGAGCAACACTTTACAGAGGCATTGTGTCGTTGACGCGCTGTTCAAATGTCCGAAAATGGCCGTTCTTTCAGCGAAAGTTGTGAGGAATTCAAATAAAATCGGGCATCGGCTAAAAAGAAGTTACGCAGATGAGACCTAAAAGGGATTTTGTCAAAGTATTTCCAATCTTTTTTTTATCGAACGGAAGGAATTGTGTGTATTACCAGGTCTGATCTTCTTTGGATAATATTCTGATTTCCCGGTGTTGGAAAGATAAGGCGAAAGAAAACACCGATTTGAATGCTTTAACTGTCATTTTGCTTTTCGAGAGCTTCAATACACACAAAAGCGATATACTCAAAAGAAAAATGGACCAAATTCATGCTGATCGAAGAAAATAACGATAACTGTTAAGTTATCCTGGGAACGAGAAGGAAAACGCCCTTAATGAAGGCTTTTGAACTTTTATATGCACACATTTGGAGCAAAGTGCTCTCCGATATTCAGGAAAAAAGACTTTATACTTTAGGAAAAGATTTAAGTCATTTTAAGATGGTAGGATATGATTCTGAAGTGTAGGATGAATGTTTGGTTATCATTGAATTGATTTTCCATTATTTAGCAAACCAAGTTGAGAAAGCAAGAATTGTCTTTATTATTATTCCTCTCCAGATATCCCATCGTTATGGAGAATAATCATCATCAATCAGTTAATATTATATTGTGACATATAAATGCATATCAGTGTTTGCGTACCTGAGAACGATAAGCGATTCCTTGGAGTTTCCTGCTGAAAATCGTCGAAAAATGTAAAAAATGAATGGAAATATTAAGTATCTCTTATACTTTTGGAAGGTTAGCGTAAAGAAGATGATAAATCTATCAAAATGAAATGATATGTTTAAGATATAATTTATCACATTTGTAATGTCAAATATAAATCTTTTATGAATACAAGGCATTGAATAAAACATATGTACTGATATTTTTATAGAAACAGCTTTGCCGATCTAAAATGGAAAACCATACGGTTTAACGTCAGCTGAAATTATTTGTATAGCTTACTTTAATATCAAAATCTATTGTTGTTGTCAATTTCTGTCGATAAAAGTAAAAATTCAGCTCTTATCTGAATCTAATTTGATAACTTCTTTATCACAAATGCATCAGTTGTGAGGAGTTCTTTAGTGGATGTAATATCACCTACAAAATAATAATAGAAAATAGCTCAATATAGAACGAAGACTAAGAAAGTGGACATTCCATATAAATTACCTTAATTATTCGATTTCCATAAATGGAGAAAATCGTGGTCATAATATTACATTATATATTTTATATAAACGAGAGTAATAACTCCCGCTTCTTGATTTAAATTTAATTCTAATGAAGATGATTAAGATATAATTGCCGCAAAATTGACTCGATCAACAATCAAGTTAATAAGGATATAGTAGAAGAGAATTTTGGGAGTTCTATTTCAATTAAGGAAGATAATTAATTGAAATTATAGTGAAGATTAATAATATTGAGACCCCAAAAATTTTGATGTAGTTTTCATGAAGAGAACCTTTATGCCCATAGGAAATTCTAATTAACGGCATTTTGCAAACATAATTAACTTGAGGAATTCAAAAAGAAAATATAAGAAGACAGGAAGAGCAGTTGGGATTTCCTTCAAATAAGATCACAATCATTAATGTTTCATATACTCGTCCGTTTTATATTCCATTCAGATACCCTATACTAGGTCTATATCCTAAAGGCCTATATGATACTAGGTCATTGAACTATGGTTAATTCCAAAAGATGAGCTAGAAAATGTTTTAAGAGAAGTTGAAGATGGGAAATTGTATTTTTAAACTTAAGCCGTAAGGGTATCGAATCCACATTTATTTGTGTTTAGCTTCAACATTTCTTCTAACCGTCTTCCATAGATCCTTGGGATTTAACAGTTTCTAGAAATAGACAAAGTTAATGCTAGGCTATTTCCAAAACGCACCAATGGGAGAATAAAAATGTCGAGCAAGAAGAACTCAAGATTTACGTCCTCTATGGTACATTAAGGATATTGAAGAAGGAAGAGGACTAAGAGCGAAAAGTAATTACGTAGTTCGTTAGGAAAAAAGTGAGAGAGGCGCAGGAAAGGTGATTTACTTGGAGGCAAAGGGTCGTTAGGATGCACAATCGAATCTAGAGATTGCAAAGATTCCTTTGAGGCGAAAAGTAACTGTAATGAAGAAGATGGAGTGGAAACGCCTCATTTGCCTCCTGTTTCTGATGAAACAAAGAAAGAGCGATAAAAAGATTGATGACACTGCGGGTTTTAAATCGTACGAAATCTCGAGTGCGTAGTCAACTCTTGCATTTGGTCCACATTCGCTGACCGAGGAGTGATTGATCGATTGCCTGCGTTAATCCTGCGATAGCGGCGGTGAATACGTGATGTCGCTTTCCCTAATGGACTTGATGAGAACATCGCAACTAATCGTCAGATAGTACCGGCAATTGTCAATTATTAAAGATCACCGTTGTAATTTGTGTTAAAAAGGTCTGCAATAATTGTCGAGGTATCACGACTGCAATTATATTATTTTTTAAATTTACTTCTTTAATTTGAAAGTATTTTAATCTTTTACGACCTAGGCTTCAACGCATGACATCAAAATTATTTCTAAAAGTTGTTTTTACTCCTCCACATCTACATATACATCTAGATATGTACCCAGCTAGCCACCTCTCGGCATGTGGAAGGGGTGCATGCACCATGATGCTACTTTCGTGTATCGCTCGCGGAAAAGTGAATTATTGAAACGATTTCTTCTAGCATCTACTTCTTTTATTTCTCTCTTAGAATCTGAACGGCCTATGTGACAGGGGGGACGCATAATATCAGCTACATATTCTTAGAATGTACCTTCTCTGAACTTATTAGATAAATTAAGTCAGTTTAAATTTTCTATCTTCTAGAGATTTCCATCCTGCGTCCTGAAACATTTGAGTAACTCTCACTGATTTCCCATAAGGATCCCATTTTTACATAAGGTATCGCCTTTTGTTATACTTTTTCTGATTCTCGCATACAATACTTTTCGTCAGTTTCTCCTTCCCCATCATAAAGAACTACTAAGCATTTGAGGCCAAAATGGCGGATTTTGTTCTTTTCGAAGGTTTCGAGCAATTACATTATTTACTTACATATTTCAAACAACCCACTTATACAACGATATCCTTTTCTAAATATATAGAGTTTATTCACATGAATATTTTCTAACGAAATCCTCTTTTTGGTAACTTTTTTTTTTCCTTTCAAAGTAACATTCACTTATGTGCAAATTTCCCAAAAACATTTAAAAATAATTAAGGAAGAAGTCATCGTCTTCCAAATTTCAAATGCATATTGACTCATCACAAACTTGCGATAACAGGCCACTTTTAATCGAAGATTAAGAGAGTTTCTTTAGCTGGCTATTGAATTTACATCACGACTAGTTTGTGGCACGTATTTCAATGACCAAATTATTTACTTATATCCTGTCGTTTCTCATGAACAACTTCGGAGTCATTCTCAATATCATCATCGAATTGCTTTAAAGACAACAAAAACACGTCACTTTATTGGGTAACACATCCCGTAGCTACACATTTTCATTAAGCAACCATTGTAGGATATTCCCTTATATCAATATTTTTAAATAAAAATTTGTATTTATATATTAAGAGACAGTTAACAAACTACTATACCGTAACAGATACGGCACAAGTAGAAGTGAAAAATGTATATGCATAAGATAAAACCACATTAAAAAATCACATCTTATCGTTGATATCATGGTGAAATCATCGCTCACTTCAGAGGCTGTTCAAGCGTGATCTCGCATTTTCTCGCACGTAAAAGGCACAGATAATTGCTGGAAAAAGGAAACGTGGAAGATAAGTAAAAATTTGGAGGACCTGATAAAAGGGAAAATCTGGAAAAAAGCTCTATTTAAAGCAGATGTGTTTCGGAAGTGGGCGGACATAAATTGAAATATTGAATGGCGAGAAAGGGAAGGGCGTTTGCGGAAAGAAGGGATTTACGAGGAAAAGCAAATGACAATGAAGAGAAGATGAAAAGGAGTGTATATGAGGCAGCTATGAAGAAAATCTTCCCTAGGATCTCTATGAGAAAGATGTATGTGTGTGTGCTTGATAAATGAGTAGGCATGCCTGCAGAAGATGGTGCCCACGGATATGGATTAAGTTTGTCGGGAGACCGTTCTCAAGCCTTTTTCACTTAATTGAGTTTTAATAATAGTAATCACGAGGTTAAAGAATCTTTCATGGAGGATAAATGTGAAAAGGTTTAAAATACGCTTAACATAGGGCTGCAATATATCTCGTAATTATTTGGCACTGCACCTCATTTTTGTGTTTGTTAGACCTCACCATGAGTATGGGATCTTACCGAAAAGATTTTTACTCGTCAATTAGGAAACGTGCAGGGAAAGGCAATACGTTTCGTAAAACATTGTTACGACAAATGAATGAGTGTTACTCAGATACTTCAGGTTCCAGATAGGATTTCTAGAAGAAATAAAGATTTAATATATTCAATAAGTCAAGTGAAAGTACATTTTTAGAAGAATTAGTCGATTTAATAAGTCTTGCTTGTTACATAGGCCGTTCTGATACTGCGAGAAAAATCAGATAGATAGGAGCTAAAATTAATCGATTGGGTTAGTAAAGTCATGGTGCATGCACCCCCTGCCAAACGCCGTAATGCGGATTTTAAGTATATATGTAGACTCTCGTTCCTCCTGTCCCAAGAAAGTCAACAGATGCGTAAGAAATATCCAACACTGACGTAAACAGAAAATGTGGAAATAAAGAAACTGATTTTTGCTACATTTTCAAGGTATATTTTAATCTATTCGTATTCGTAAGGTATATATTTAATCAATCATAAAAGGAAGCTAAATTTATAATATTTAATATCTCTAAAATTGTACAAAACATATACAGAATTTAATTTTAATGCTTTCAACTAACGTACTTGCTAATTCTCTTACAATCCATATTTTTTGCCGATTCAATCATTGTTAAAATCATATTATTTTATGATACCATCTAAAGATCATCAATTTGTGATACCAAAAATTGAGTTAAATAAGAATGTGAAATAAACTTTATTGTTGTCAAATAATAAAATGTAAATGAAAAGTCAACCAAAGGAAAGAACCACGACTGTATGAAACAAAATAGCTCTTAATGGCTAGATTACTATAGTTTACTATAATATAATAATCCCCACCCCGCTCCTTTTTAAACAGGAAAGAAATAAATAAAATTATATTAAGTTATAATGGTGAATAGATACGTTACAATACAGAAAATAGGGTCAATAGCTATTTCGTTCTTCCTGTTTGGATATATGCTAATTTTTGCGAAGTACTAATAGTGCTTATTGTTTTGAAACAACATTATTGAGACATAGTAGTCGTGCTGGAAATAGTACGTAAGCGTTTTATTACATTTCCTTAAACTGAGTGTAAAAATCTTAAATTATCTTAGTTTTGTCTTGAAAAAAGGAAATTCTGTAACGATCTTATTTCAATTAAAAATTCCAGCATGACCTAAAAAAGGAGTCCGAAAGAATTGAAGAGGTTTGAAAGACTCGCTTAAGAGATACATTAAAATACAATTTAGCTTGATAACATCCGATAATGGGAGGAAGCTTGAAACCTCTATCCGAAGCGGTGGTTGTGTACTTTGTAAGGAAAGGAACGAAGGAAGCCAATAGGCTGTATTGTAGCGGTTTCTGCATGGAAGTGCTCTGAAAACTAAAATAAAAGAAAATAAATCGTTGCTATTGCAGTGCTTTGTTTCCACTCTAAAGAAGAAGAAGAAAAAGCCGGTCTAAGAGTTGAGGGCGAAACATTCAATGGCCGAAGGAGACGCTCCTTCAGACAATAGAGAGTTTAATCACCCACTCTACACTTCACAAAGCCGTGTTTATTGTATCTCTTCACCCAAAATAAGCCCATATTTCTGCCGGAGAAGCGGCGTGAGACAATTCACACTTTCTCATTCTCCAAATATCCTTTGTTTTCGTTCCTTTCTTCTCATCTCCCTTTTCCCTTTCGCAAAATGCGTGTTTTTCTCATTCATAAGTTTTCTTTCTCGATCTGCCTAAACTCTTTACAAGTTTTCCTTCCTTCTTTTATCTCCGCACCTTTTCTTTGCTTCTTGTGTCTCTCTTCCCCTCTATCATCCCGCTTCTCTCACGTTTCTCGGTTTCTCCCTGTATCGACGCAATTCTGAGAGAAAGAGAGCGACCCAGTTTCCCATTGTCTTCGAGCACAATTTTGTTTTCTTGTAGCGCTTCAAACCCGCTAAGTGCTATTCTGTGAAGATCTGCAATTGTGGAGGCAATAGAACTTATTGTTTATTAAAAGAGTATATTTGGCAATTTTATCATCTTCATCTCATATTTTAGAATAACTTACATATTTAGTTAAAGCACTCACAGCTTATGATACTTAATTAAATTAACCACGTTGTGATGGAGAGTTTCTACATTCAAAGTTATTTAAAAGCCAGTTTATTCTATCAACAACACATACATTCCTTTTGGACATAAAAAAGACAGGATAGATTCAGCAGCTATGGTGTTCAAAAAGATTATAAATCCATAACAATAATTGATATATTATGGAGTTAAGTTTTCTTTCAAGAAACACTGATAAGGAGTGGTAAATGTTTCAAAGAATGTTTTTCTTTAAGATTCTAAAATTGAGTAAATAGATTAATCTCTAGGAGGATCCGTTGATGCATACTTTCGAAGTCGAGGTTCTCTTCAAATTAATTCATACAAATACATTTACCACCCATTTGGCGTGAAATTTTCATTTTTTTATGCCTGAAGAAGAAAGAAATTGGAACACGCCTGTTAATGAATTAGAGGTTTAAAAACACTCCATAAGCCGTATGACTGCAGATGAACCTCACGTTTAGAGAAGAACGGGAAGTTTTGGATTACCGATTTCTAGGAATAACCGTATTTCCTAGAATTCGGTAATCCAGGTAACTTCCCGTTAATCTCCAAACGCGAATTCCATCCACCGACGGCTGACGGATTGTTTTTAAACCTATATTAGCTGAAGAAACCGACGCAAATGAGATTGCGTAATCCTACCAAAATACTCTTCGGTTACTATAGATAAATGCATAATCATTAATAAAAAAATATAATTTCCATTTTATGCTCCTTTTCAGAATTTAATTTTCCATATGTATTTATATCATGCATACTTCTTAGATAATGATTAAACTTTAATCATGAATACTTCAATAGAGATTGACACAAAGAAGTCCGTTTTCTTTATACTTTACTCAGACGAAAAATAAGATTTAAAAAGTAGTTTCAACAAGAAGAGAGTATACAATTTTGATTTTCCAAGATAAATAGCTTTCAATACAAACTTTAAAGGGAATATATAGAAAACCGAAAATACAAATGAAACATTTGAATTTAAATTTACTGGTGTGATTTAAAATTAACAGCAAAACATACATTTATTGGAATATAAAAAGGTTCACATCCAATTATAAATATTGAATGTTAAATGAAAAAGAGCAATTATAAAAAGATTGTATGAATTATCTCATGATTTGAATTGGAAATGCATGTAAAATAGTTCAGTATACTTCCCTATTTAAGCAACATACTTCTCTAACTCCATAAATCTCATAGGGAGCGATCTAAATGCGAGATTCCAAACTTTGATCCTCAGCTGAGCGCTCTATTGTACTTCCTACACGTAATTGGAACAAGGTCATGTCTGATCAAGTTTTCAAAGAAGAAAAGTTCTAAGTCCATCACAATATCTAGATCTAGCCACTCAATTGAATAGAATGTGTAATCTGCTGGAAATTACGGTATTTCACTTAATCAATTTGAATACGAAATTAAGAAGTATATAGAGGTATTTCATTTCTCTTTAACAATTATACCTAATTTAAACATTTGGAAGACTTGCGCATAAGAAATAAAAAAATCGAATCTATAATGGCACTTGAGCATTATCTATTTCTAAGAGGTGAAATTTCAATTTAGATCATTTAAATATTATCGATATATATGGAAGCATAATCTATCTATACCTAGAACTTATTTTATTATTGTACGTCAATTAATTTTGTAATAATCACTCTCGGATAACAAATAAACAGTAAAATTTGATAATTTCCGATTCAATTTACAAATTTATTTGGTTATTGTACATTTAATTTGAAAGTAATTCCATCTCTGCATATCGATTTTGATACATATTATTATAATTAAATTTTCATACCAATTTGGATGAAAGCATACTAATTATATTGCTCTCTAATATTAGAAAAAATTGAAGTAAGGAATTATGTGTACACCTTATTACATCTTCAAAATTATTTTTTTTTATATGCTTATTCTCTTCAAATAAGAAAAGCTAAAAAACTGGAATGTTAAAATTAACTGGAATGCTAAAATGTACTGTATTGACTAATTTTATAGGAGTTGCGGTTAAGCCAATATGAACGTTCAGATCAAACTTCTTGATGCGTTATTTTTCTTTTAAGGAATCTTTCACTCTCTTGATGAGTCACTGTTTGACATAGGTTAACATTCTAGTCAACGAAGTAAATAAAATATATTTGAAATAAAAGTGTGTTTAATTGACTTAATTTTAAAAGACTAGTTCAAGATTTCGAAAAGTATTACATTCAACGAGCAACTTATTCAGTGTTATGATAAGATGCTAATCTGGTGCAAAGACCTTTCGTCAAAATATGCACGAAAATTAACTTGGGACTTCGAGAGTTTCTATCCTTAGAGAGGAAATCATTTTCCCTACAAGTCACTATTTCATATGATTATAGTTACTAACAAGCCCGCACTCTAAGTCTGGGAACTTTGGAGGGTTGACTCCAATCTCTACCTTCAGGAGTTATAGTGCAATACTAAACTACCTAAATGATATTTACGAAAGATATATTTGGATAAACAGAAAAAGAACGCTTTACGTGAAAAGAAATTTCTTAGTTACGTTCCCGGATATTGATTCTGCTTTAGTTTAAGAATGATAGAGAGTTAATGTTTTTAGGGTTTAAAATGTTTCTAAAGCCATGCCGCTGGTAGACTGTTTCTGTCCTAAAGGAATAACAAGTGTGAAAAATAGCGACACGACTGGGACTCGAACCCAGGTCTCCCACTTTCCGGGCAGGTATTCTAACCACTGAACTACTATGCCTCGTCTCTTTCACACTGTTATGTAAATATGCAGTTCATCATACCACTCAAAATTAAACAAGCAATATCAACTTTTATTAGCGTAGATTTTGCTTTACTTTATTCCCCCCAGGAATTTCCTGGGGGGAAATAACCTCATAACACCGCTTTGTGAGCCGGTTGCCTCGGTGAGGACCTCTGACGGCAGGTTGTGCCACTACGTGGAGACTGCCAGTCTTGCTCACAAAGCTTTCCCTTAACAGTGTGAGAGAGACGCGGCACGGTAGTTCAGTGGTTAGAATACCTGCCCGGAAAGTGGGAGACCTGGGTTCGAGTCCCAGTCGTGTCGCCATTTTTCACACTTGTTATTCCTTTGGGATTTTCGTAGGTTTTACAACCTACTAAGTTACCTTCCTTTCCTTTATCCTTGTTTCTGTCCTGTTGGAACTACATTTTAGAATCAACGGAAAGTTAACTAACATTTAAGAATCACCCAATTACATTTCACTAGCATCTTTTGGGATAAAAGAAGACTTTCCTTATAGTGTTAATGCCCAAAATGTATTTGAAGACCGAAATAATTACTCATTTTCCTGCGGAGAAAACGTTATTGGTAAGGTAGCATATTTTGACACCTTAGCAATAAAATTCTGTAAAATCTGATTCACATTGTTCAATCTGTTATCGATATCGTATAAATTAACGGCTCAGACTCAGAATATCGAATTTGGAAATTAATTAATAGATGAAGGTTAGAAGTAGGTGGCAGAGTTGACTAACCACTGGAAGCTGAACAATAGTTTTCAGAGGCCTTGTGGTCAACAAAGAATTCAAAACCAAAAGAGTATAGTAAAACTGAGAAGTTTAAGGAAATTTAGTGAGTTCGCTGGAAAAATATCTAGTACATATCTAGTATGAGTAAACAGAATATTTCGTACTATTGTGATTGATAAATCTATCGATACCAGAGATCATGTGAGATCGTTTTCAATTTTAATGCAAGGAAAAATAAATTGAGACTTGTTTCCGTTCAAGGATGCTGCCAAACACTCGTTCACATTGGTGTTAAAACTTGAAATACGTTTACGAAGCCAATGAGGGAATACTGATTCCAATTAAATCTGTGGTTTAGCATTTTTTATTTCAAATATGGTTATTTTTGGCCAATTTAAGCCTACCAGAAAATTCTATCATTCACTTCCACCGATTCAATTTTAAAATAACGATATTTAGATGAAAGAGATCACATTTTAAAGTTAATGTTTAAATAATAATATCGAAAAATATGATTAAGAACACATTATTAGTCTAGTATTTGCCTCTGCGATAAGCTTCAAAAGTTACCGCTTCATAAGTAGTAATTAGGACTGCCTACTTTAGGAGTGTAGTTTGCAGTGAGATGTGCGTTAAGCTAATGCTTCAATTAGGTCTTAGGATAAACTTAAGTTGTGCTTTAAGTATGTTTTCGAAGATTCTATGCTCTGATGACTATAAGGTAATTAGTTAGTATGAAAAATGTATGAAGGAAAGCGGGGAGAGTTTGCTGTTTGGCCGTTGGCGACTTAGTCTGTTATGTATAAAGCTAAATTGGCGAGTTCAATTAGCTTTTCGCGGAATTGAGAGGTGACGAAAAGGATAAGCCCGCATAGGAATTTCTTCTCTCAATGGAGAGATAAAAATGTAGCCCTCACACTCTGAGCTTACAACAAATGAAAAGCTCCTGACAGAACATTGCAATTAGGCTTCCCATCTCATGTAAATTTATCTAATATGTTATTATCTATATTTTCTTCACTCTTAAAGGTGAAGTTGTTGGAGATTGTGTTAATAATACTTACTTCAATTAAGTTGTGTAAATTGAATCCAGTGGAATTTAGAAATGTAACTTAACAAAGAACGGGAACTATCTGACGGAAGCTGCGGCAGAAAACGAGAGGTCTTTGAGAAGATCTTTCATGGTGGATGTGAAGTTAGTTCAGTACATTTGAAACGGTGAATGGGCAGGAGTGGTTTGGTGGCTTTAATTTTCCTCATACAAATCAAGAAACTTGGATGAAATGTGCTGCAACGTGTTTTTGCGCAAAACTCATTTGTCACATTTTACCTGTGACGGCCATCATCCTTGTTAAATATATAAATGAATCTTTTTCCAGTGTGGTTGCGCAAGTCCATCGCAAGTCAACCCGTTGTAATTGACTAGTCTGATGTTGCATCGGTGGATCGTGTTATAGCAATTAAATATCTTAAATATAAATTTATATGGTGAGAAAAATTAATATCTTAATAATTAACAGCAAGTAATATTAATAGTAAGTGTTAGTTATAATAATATTGTTATAAATTATGAGTAAAAAACTGCATAAAAATCTTCACACATTGTTCAATCCTCAAGTTTTAACGAACAAACAAATAGCAATGAAAGAAGATTTTATATCGGAAACTCAAAATTGGGATCAATAATCAGGAAGATATTACGTTCGAAGATTAAAAAGCTACAGTTTACTGTCATGATTGGAATGTAATCTTACCATTAAATAAATAAAGAATTTAAGCAGCGGAAACAGACCTTTGGAGTGGATTGAGTGTCTTGCCCGAGGGCAGAAGAGAAATTCCCCTCCTTCCGCCCCCGCATTTTTGCTGAGAAATGAATATACACCTCCAGTCAATATTTTACCTCTCATGAGCTTTTTAATAAAAAATCTTACGCAGGCGCCTAAGGATGCTGGTCTGTAAAAGAACGGTCAAAGTGGTTTAGCAGCTGTATTATGGAAAGCCCGAACATTAATCATTGGGACCTGTCTAACCTGTGTTAACGGCTTCATTGGTAAGCTCCCTTCAAATTGTTACAGAAAGGGAGGAAAATAAGGAGAATACTGCATCACAGATGCTTCATCAGAACTGACTTATATCCGGGGGTTTCCCTCATTAATCATTTGGTAGTCATCGATGGTTAATCAACTTGTCCTCTATGTTTAGCGGAGATTGCCGAAACCATTGTCAGTCAAAATAATCTGCATGACATTTCCAAGGTTGATGACGAGGTTACTTATTTTTCTGGTTTTATTTTCATCATTTGTTCTTCATGTCTGTAGTACTGTGTTTTGGCAATTAGAATCTAGATACATTCCCGAAGAAAATTTGGCAATTAAGTGAAGTAAAATTTTCAAGTACTTCGGTATTTAGGCTACGAAGGCTACGAAGGCTAAGATTTCACACTTATGTATTACAATGTATGTACACTTAAAATGGACTTTAACTAAAGTTCACTTTAAGGCCTAGTATTATAATGTTATTTAGAGTTGGAGTAAAGATTATAGTAAATCTCCAATACATATGATGAATAGGCATTAAGAAGCACAATAATCTTCATTTTAACTCTAAAAACTATGCAATACTGGGCTACTATAAAGTGAATTTTGGCTAAAGTCCATTTTAATTATACATTATAATACCGCGCCTAAGGATTTCATAAGGATAGCCTAAAGGTTAGCGCGTTTGCCTTTTTGAAAATGGTGCTGGGTTCGATTCCCGAGGGGTACCCATGTGCGGAATGACCTTAGCGGTAGAAGCACCTATAAAAAATAAGCAGCGTATTTTTAGATTCAAATAATTAAGGAATTGAATGAAATCCATTCAGATCAAACACTTTAGTAATGATCGGAACCCTTCAGTCAGACACACCAATATATCCTCTATTGATCAGGATGGCTGATTTTTCTTGGGCGACGGAATCCATTACAGTCGACCTTCCTATTGGGCCGTGCGTTTGACAATAATCGGCCCTGCTCGTGACGAGGACTCGTCCATCTTTCCATTGTGGATTCTTCACAGAACAAATTATCTCTCGATCCATCTATACTACACCTTAATACTTCAATAATTAAATTGGCAGTGGCATTGAGGTTTATTCACTAATTCCACATAATAACTTACAAACTCCCCTCATTCAGCTGACACACTTTAAATACGATGAAAATCTGTAAACTCACTACTTACCGAGGCAAAAGATTGCTGGAGGCCAAAAGCAGCTCCGAAGTTCCGGAATATCTCCGAAAAGGGAGTGAATCGGTGAGTGAATCGCTGATCTCAGCTGATCCAAGCCAATTAAACTTTAAAGCTTAAAGCCAAGCGTTTAAACTTCTTTTATTTCTTTTAAAAGGAAGAAAACCTCTTCATAGCGCAGCATTCTCATCTCTTTTAATTACCTACATAACATATTAAGAGTGTTTGAGCTTAAACTATGTCCTGATTTATCGGTACAGCCCCTTACCTCTGCTTATGGTGCTGGCTAACTTTTAATATATCGGGAGAACATTATGACAGAAGGTCATAGTATTTTATGAATTACTACGAAACGAAATTTCAGATATTAAAATTGCTTAGAGAGATTGAACTAACTTATCTGCTATACAATAACTCCTAATGATGGCTGTTTGAAGGAAAAACATCGTGGAAGAAATTAACAGAAAAAAATAAAAGTTGAGAAGGAACTTAGTTTTGCTTCTACTGTAAAACGTCATCTGAATATCTCACGGAGCTTAAAAATAAAATCCAATTACTTTTTTAAATTTGTTTCGTTACTTAGATAAACTACCATATACGAGTAATAGCAGCATCCAGGTTTGTCTAAATGTCATTCCTTTCAGAATTTGTCATGTTATGGTTTGTTGCAATCAAAATGTGGTTTCGTTATGATGGTATGAGTTGGGTCGATTTCGAGGAACACCCTCACAGAATAAGTAAAACTAGTCATCATCCGTTCCATCGGCAGATATCACCGAGTTTAAGAAAAGAAAAATAAATTCAGAAAGAGTAACATAACAAGTAATAACTAACCTTAATGTATTCCACAGGAAGCGTTTTTGCAATTACCAGATGATGGTCGGAATCAAAGAAACTATGTTTGATTTTATTCAATCTCTGAAATCCATATTTGCAAAAACGCTTTCGGTTGACTCCTTTGCCTGATCGTGACCCAGAGTAAAAATATTTAGCTCAATAAACAGAATATTCAAAGCGACTCCATTCCTTTCCTAATTTACATCCGACTCGCTCCGCCTTCTTTTCTTCTTCTCTCGCTCCTCCGTTCTTCTCCGTGCATTCTCACCTCGGGTTGACCGAAGCGAAAATTTTGCTGAAAAGTGCATACTTTTTAATTCGCTGCGATCGATTAAATACCCCTCTCCGTGTGGCAGTATCTCGGAGAAATCGTCCTTGACCCAATGTCCCATTCGTGCAGCAAGTGCTCCCGGGGCAAAGAACTCTGGTGACGCATGCGCGGTGGCGGAAAGATCCGTGAGCGGTGCAAGCACGAGATGCACCTGTAAAAAGCCTCGATCGACGGAAATGTCCGCTTTCGGACTCACTCGGATTTCCTCTCGGATTTGCTAGCTGCGAACTAATCGGACTGCGCACGGGAAATTGAAAGTTGGACAGTCCTTTGAACCCGGTGCGCGAAAACACGGGTGAAATTCAAACGCACTTCTCTGATGTAACGGATAGAAAGCCAACCTTTGGTTCAATTCAACGAGGTGGGCACAAGGACGGTTCTATGCCATTTTTGAAACTTCCAACAATTACTCTCTGTCTTCATATTACTCGCTAGTACATACATATATTTAAACGCCTCTAATTATCCGTAATTTTGTTAATGATTAAAAAAGCTTTTTTTAAGTATACACATTTGTTGTCAACACTATTGATTGTAATAAACCTAGAAATTAGACCAAGAAAGAAAATGAATCAATACATAGACAACTGTCATCAACTCACAAATATATTGCAAATTATAAGAAATATCACAAGAGATCAGTTCAGTTTAACCTATTCTGCAAGAAACCATTCAGCTAACTAAAATGCTCACCGCTGTAACGCTCTACAACTACGTTTAGACCCAGAAACTACTCACAAAGATATCTACCGAACTATAGTAGCCGGAAGTTGCTCTGTAATTCAGTTTGAAATTTTTACACTACTTCTCAAAACAGTGAAATTAAGTTTAATGTATTTAAGGTTAAAAAGTACGTAAGGAAACGAAAAAAATATACATTACGAGGCAAACATCTAAGCCTGGAACATTACAAAGTACGCATAATATTACATCAGAAGAAAATAAAGCAGTTTTAGTGGAAGATGATCATTTTGAACTGAGAAGGACATATGTTACTCGTACAATATGAAATATTGAAAGGGATTTATGGAAAAAGGATCTTACCCAACATCCGCTTATGCGATTAAGAGTGGGAGTAGAGTAATACTTATTATGGGAAAGTAGTTCCAGTCTTTTGAAGATCTTTCGGGCAGGAATACATATGCTCCGAGTATTTCAATATTTTCATAATTTATTTTCTTGTTAATATCAATAGATTCGTCCATTCTCTTGACGTGCGTGTCTCGTACTTATCTGTGGGTAAATGTTGCTTAAACAAAGGCTTTGTAGTTCAATAAGATAGACGAATCGATATCTCTTAATCAATGATGGGTTTATCGAACCAACAGATAATTTCGTGAGCATGGCTTGAATGCGTTCCAAGAATAGAAGGATTGATTGAGGGATTGCAAGGAGATTGAACGCAGGCAGAATAGTGGTGGGTGGTATGCGAACAGCAATTTAGACGTCAGAAGAAGCGAAGATGGCTGCGGATGGAACAAAGCATACACTTACCTTGTCGAATGCTAAAGAAGCCTAAGGTATAAAGGCAGGGAATATACTTAAATTTAATGCAGTTAAATGGAATTAGAATTGGATGCGTGAAAAATAATAACAAAAGAAGAGTTATTAAGGACTAGTTATTCAATATATGATGGGTAACAGGTATTCGATACGACCAGCATGAGAATTACTTAGTGTGATTAACTTTTTTCAAGAACAATGGAAATGAATGGCGAAAGCAGACCGACGAGGTGCTATAACAAATAGAAAAGCACGAAGGGGATATTAACACATACAATAGCTGGTTGAATACAATAAACGAGATCTTGTTGTTTAGAAATCATAATGAAATTCGTGAAAAAGGTGCGCATATATTTAAAGCGAAAGAAATAAACACGTACTGTAGAAACAGGAACCGAAGAAGCTAATTCTGAATTTACTTTGAAAATGAATGAGCGTAAAAGTTTGTACGGAAGAAATTGATAAAGGAGTTTTTTTATGCTAACGACGTTACTGACATTGCTTCTTGTGACTAATTTAGGTACAGTTTCTGAAAACTTCCATAGGAAACTTGTAACTCGATGAAACTTACAGATGTGTTCATGCATGAAAGAGATTCAAGCTATTCATATATGAGAATTATAAGGAAAGATATCAAACGACGGTTTCTTTCATCTCTTATAATTCCAAACTTCGCTTTCATCTCTTCAGTACCATGAATTACAAATTCATTTCTACCTCGTTGTTCTCTAACTACACATTGGAAAGATGCGCGCGGGGTATATTACATCAAAAATAGATTCAGAAAGGAAGAGAGGGCTTGGAAGAGGTAATTTAAGGAAGTCTCGTCTCATACAAAGCCGAATTGGGAAGCTCTGAAGATTGAAACACAGCGGAAGAGCAGTGGGAGAAGTCAGTCAAGTGGCATGTAATACTCGGACTCATTCTGGATTTGGCAACCATCCTATTGGAAAGATGAAATGATTCAGAATATAAGATGAGGAAGTGGTAAAACTCTTCGAACGATATGCCTATGGCAGAATCGAAAACAGAAAAATCACGTTAAAATGAAATTGGATTTGAAATTTTTAAAACAACGAATTTAGATAGAAGGATGCATTTATTTAACTATGGATTTTTGAACGTTTAAAAGTGAGCAAGAACTGAAAAAATCTGGCTAAAATGCTAAAAATGTCGATCTTTAGCGCAGGGCTTAAAAATTCGCATGTTTATGTTATGAATAATGATTCAGTTATAGATAAATGTAATTTACTGTCACGTTTATACGTCAAAGAGATTAAGTTAGCATACTTGATATTCTCATGGAAAATGTGGTTTCCAATGTCTCAGCGTGTAACGCCGACTCATTTTAATGGCCAGCGGTTAGGGATTAAAAAAAAAAATATCTGGCATCAGTACGAGTACAAGAAAGAAAGAAAAGGGAAAAGAGAAAGATTACTCCAAGATCTCAGAAGTAAGTAATGAAAGGGGGTAGAGGGAAGGGGAAAACCAACCAAAGTAAAGCTAACTCACTAAATAAAAAAAAATCACATCAGCTAACAAATTCGCAAAATGTCAATTCTAAACCACCGGAAATATACTTGAACAGCCGGATGACCGCGAGTGACTGCCCTCGACTCCCTATTTCGACCACTTCCCAGTAACCTCTCTTCGAGAGGGGAAGTAAAAAATGAAAAACGCCGGACGCACTATCATAGCGTCCGCTATACATCACAAGTGAGCATTCGAACTCAAAGGGAGGAAGTCGAAAGAAAGTATTTGAAGAAATGTCGTAGCAGGATCACAACATGATTCCTTATTTTTCGATTTATTACTGTTTTCGGGAAAAATGCTAATTTTTACGAACTTCAATAATGGCGGACGTCTTTTATTAGCCTACTTTTGAGCTTAACTAAGAAAATAGTTTGAAACGCATAAAGTTAACGATCATCTATACCTAGGCATTGACATATGCGTATTAATACAAGATATCGGGGATACAGTCGGAACGCGCTTGCTAATTCTGGAATTTGGAGTATTATTCAATAGCACTAGGGATCCGTGGAAACCTAGGATGTGGTTGCATAGTTTTTAGTGACACAACATCAGATTGTTAGCTCGGATCGTGTTACGTTCTGGCGGAACGGGTTGAAAAGTCGTTTTAGTCCTTTAAGAATAGGAGAGCAAATTTTTTACAGGTTTCAAACTCGATTTCTTCCTTTGAAGTAAAGAGAGTGATGATGATTGAGAAGTAGCTCGATTACACTACCCTATTTGGCAGTGACGTAGGTGTTTTGCTATTCATTGTTCCCTTTTTATCTTCCCCGGCCCCTTTCCGTATTGACTCAAGCCTCGCCGCCTACTAAACAACTCGTTTATTTGTTTAAGCCTTAATTGTGATCAATAAGGATGAACACGCCAAACTTGGAATTACATTTTTCATCACTCCGTAGAGAACTCATATTAGACACCCAAAAGAAAGACAAATTTTGATAAGTTATTTTCCAATACTTTTTCAATACGGCGCAGGAAGAGCTTATTCACACAATACTAGTCAGGTTGTTCTGATAAACTCAGTACAATTGTGACATGAGATTATGTCTGCATGATTTAAAAGATGTATAACGAGGGATGGGCTTAACTGTTTAGATGGGTTTTATGGGTTTAAAATTACCCTAATGATGCTCTAACTGGACCATAAATAGGCGAATAAAACATTTCCTCTTTCTATTTGTTATAATTATTTCCATTACTTTTCCATTACCAATACAATAATTCGTAATAACAATCACAGAATGATTTATCGATCAGAGATAGCACAACATGTATACATACGAGTATGTATTATCAATGGTGTAAGCATTAATCAAATATCTTCTCGATGGTTGTTTCGTGTATTTGCAAAGTATTGTAGTCATATATATGATGGAAATCGATTCCCAGCCTCAAGATGAGTTACACACGGACGGATGAAGTGACAGTGATAGGCAGTTAAATGAAAGGTACAAGGGCTGCTGGTGACTTGAATACGAGAGTTTATAATAAAAAATATAGGATCAGGAAGCATTAATAAGAAATGAATTTTTTTGAGCCATTGATCCTTTGATATCTGTTCTTCAGTTCTTCTCTAGAAATCCGTGAGAAGCGTTTCCCCTTTAATCTTTGGCCCAGCGGCATATTCAAGAGAATCCAAAGGAGCATAAGAACCTATCGTACGTACATCGAGGAGAAAATTTATGCTAACTTCTTCGTTTTACAAGGGGTAGAATACCTAATTTCATTCTGCTCGGGTAACTCTGGTAAATATGATCCATGCAACATACATTTCCCGCAATTTCCAAATATGAGATGAAGAAATATTATCGGAAGTAGGAGTAGGATATGAAGAAACTGAATGCGATTGGAATTGGTTCTATGCGTGGCAAAAACAGTTGTTCAAGATACGGCCATTGGAGATCCGCCAACGTTTTTTTTTTTTTGGTAAATTTATATCTCAGAAATTTGCGTCCGTTATAAAATGGGATTAAATCATAGGAGTCAATCTGAAACTAACACGGCTACCAATTTTAATTATTTTCGTTTCATATGGATGAGGAAAGATAATTAATACAGCACGGAAGCTGTGCGGCTGAAAATGCCAAGGAGAAACAGATACGAAAAAACATCAAAATGACAGATATTCAAACCCATGTCAATCATTTCCGAACGGGTGTTCTAACCACTAAACTGTCATGCCGACTCAATTTTAAGCTGTTAATTTAATGATTTTATATAAATATATACACAATATGTATTATATTACGTAATTAATTAAATTTTTATTTCTTCTAAATCCTAAATTTTTCTCGTGAGTTAAGGAGATGGACTCTCTGTGCAGTTTCAAAGATGTATTAAAACGCTCATTTATATTTAAGTGCTTTTTTTGTTCGAAATTTATATCAAACAGTCAATGTGAAATACAAAAGATAACTGTTGAATTTTAGGGCTCCATACTGGCTTGGGATTTGATAATGTGGGTTCATGTGGGTCCCAGGTCAATGCGGTTGGACAACTACTACGTTGTATATGAAGGAAAAGAATTGCAGAATTATAAATTGGAACGAGAAAAAGAAGAAGAAAGAGATATGATTGAAGATTTTTAAGACATAGCAAGGTGAGAATAAAAACAATAGGAGAAGATCAATGAAAGGGAATGTTTAAGGAAATGTGGAAAAACTAAGTTCCATAGCTCCATTGCTACATTTTAATTATTGTCAATGAATACGTGATTCAGAGGGAGGGATGAATTAATATATAATGTAAAGCGCGTGAAATAATCTTACCTCTTCAAATATTTTAGCTCTTCTGATTGAAAAAAAAAGCTGTGATGTATCTCCGGCAGAGAAAATGATATGCAAACAACATTGAGTATCATTGATGGAAAATAAACAACAACAACAAGAAAAAATAAACCAAATCTACTTGTAAAACTACATCCTATTTATTTGAGAAACTCTGAACTCGATGATGCGTAACGAATTTTGTTTATTAAACGATAATTAAAAATAAAAAATCGTAAATTGAGTGTTGAGTCAGTGGCACCTAGACAATTAAATTTTGTGGATTTCCGGCCAAAAAATTCCTTTTGAGAGTACAACGTGGGACCTCAAATGACTTTATTTAGAAACTTATGGGCATAAGGGCGAATTAGCTTTTGATTGGCTCGGAAATAAGGTGGGCTGGGGGAAGTGCGATAATGACATCACACGCTTTCGAAAGGCAAATTTCGTGAAATTTGTACGCAGGTTGACACACACACGTCCCTGGAGTTGAAGAATAGTTTCACCGCTGACCTACTATTCGACAACGTGCGCCGCCTTAAGTCTACTCAGCAACCGTCTTAGACCTCCTCTAACTTGCGCATACTCTTACCAGCACTCTCAAGAGATACTGTTTTTTCTTTGAGAAACTACGAACATCTGCACGACGGGGTCGAGGAGAGTTTTTATACCCTTGAACATGAGGTGACTGAGATTCTTAAAACGCAAACAGAGCAAGAAAACCGGTAGCTCAACATCCGTGAGCAAACGGTACTCGCGACATGGCATAGTAGTAGAGAATTTGAAAGATTATAAGTTTCTCTAGAGTATTCAGCCTGATGGCAGGTTGGAATCTCATGCCCTCAACCTGTAGTTATCAAGAGTCGGGAGAGGTGAATGTGGTTTACTAGGCAAGATGAGGAGTGAGGTAGTTGCTTGCTTTCTTTACTGATCCAGAATGCTATAAGTGGGACAGTTCCACGAAAAAAAGCGGAATAACTCTACGAGGAACACTTTTCGTGGCATTTTATAAGGAGAAACCTTAATCAGTGCCGTTATTTTAGGTATTACTCATGCCTCAGTTGTTTTCATATCTTCACTATGCTACGAAATACGCGATATCGTGATTCTCGTACTTAGTGAGCACGAATTTGGGACCAGACGACAAAGAGACTTCGTGAGATTTTATAGAGAAGGGATAGCTATTACTGGTCTCTTTCTTCAGATAGTATTAGGAATGCCAACCGGATGGTGAATTAGGGAGTTCGGTGTTTTTACACCTCCCACCGTACGCTATACGGTGGCTCTCGGAGTACTAATATAAATATGAATGACAGCCATGAACAAGCCTGATACAAAATTAATTGGACCATTTTACTCTATCCCATGCCAAGAGAGAGTTGAAAAATATTTCATTCATGAAACTATGGTATCCGGAATATTACATTGTTAATACCAATTTATATTATCAAGTCGTCATCAACAGCCATGGCCGACTAAGAGGCCATGGCTGTGAACGATGCCGCTTAGTCAGACGAACTCACGCGCCCAATACCTACAAAGTCTCCCAAACGGCATGGAGAAATGTTCTGGCGGGATAGCTCAATGGATAGAGCAACCGACCGGCAATTGGGAGACCCGGGTTCGAGTCCCGGTTCCGTCAGACTTTTTTCATGTCCGTTTCTCCTTGG
>KZ308842.1:561198-588145 GCA_000376725.2 Ladona fulva | reverse complement strand
AAAGAGATATATATATATATGTAAGATATATATATATATATAAGTAAAAGCAAACGAGAGTTTATTTACCTCAGAGAAGATATCGATAGTGCAAGCTGAGGACCGAAGGCTGTAAAGAATCAAATTTGTGAGATATTGCCAGAGATAGAATGATAACGTTTGAATGAGACTGTAATACGGTAGTTTTTACCCATTAGCTATTTTCAGAGTTGTCTAAATGTTTTTATTAACTACTTTATAAGATAACTTATATTTGAACATCCACGAAAATGAGAGAGGTGTCTGCTAAGTTTAAATCATGAGAGGCTAGAGGAGAAGTCGATTTTAGTGCCCCCGGAAAGGCTGAATCACCTGAAGATGGCCTTTGCGCCGAAGCCGGTCGAAAATAAAACCAATTAGTGTGGAAGTTTACGAAGTTTTTATTTTTCATAATCTTTAGAACGTCCTTCCACGAAGTACGGCCTTCCATGATAGAATTTACTCTTATCTATCTTAAATTCCATCATCATTTCCAAATATGCACTCTTTCAAGAACTCTCTCGCTGGGAGATCGGTAGAAATGGAGCAAAGCGGTTACATCTTTGGAAATGTAGTTGCGGTGCGATGTCTCCCGCAGAATTCCACCAGGCTAATGGTCAGGAAAAGGTTCTGTGTAGTTGGAGGAAGTAGATAATTAAACTGTCGAAAAGAACGTGCTTTTGAGATGAGTGTTCCTTCTAAACTCACCTTAAAGCCTTCCGATTCTTATAATTATACATGCAATTCGCAATGATATTGTAATATAAATTAATAGAAATAGAAAAATCCGCTGGTGATTTGGCGACCTCGAATACCAATTAGGTTTCTCAAATGGAAGGAATGTAATCGAAACAAAAAGAAACAACATTCGCGAGTGCTGATCAAGAAGAGGTTCTCGAAAGATTCTGATGAATATGAATAAGTTTGTTGACTTTAATTTAGTTCGAAAATTTTGGAAGCCAAGGAAAAAATCATCTGCAAGGCATATAATCTTATAATCACTGGCTTTATAATAGAAGGAAGGAATTATGCAGAGAAGAAGAGAAATGCCCCAGACAATTTTGTGGAAGCAACATTACCGTTGAATCCTGTCTAAGTAAAGAAAAACCGAAGAAGTATAATCAATTTGGAAACATCATTAAAATGGCTTTTCACACTTTCAGACCTAGGGTTTCAGTCCTTGGGAACATTAAATGGTTCACAAATGTCTTGTACAATATGCACAGGTATCACTCAGGAATGCAATTTATACGCATCTTCTTCTATACAAGTGTTTTGCAATACACCTCTTTCCTAAAGGTACAAGCTACACAAACCTATTTTCCTAATCGGTTACTGTTGAGTATTCTTCGCAGAAAATGTAAATATTTTAACGAAAAGTGCTAGCAAATATTTCTCACAGAATCAGATGTAACAGGAAGGACGCACGACTTTCACCTTCCATATAAAAATGATAGACCAAGTGTATGATGCAGTATGTTTCTGCATTGATTTAGAATGGAATTTTGGAAAAGAATTTATGGTTCTTATTGGGGATCTGCATATAAATAAAACGTAACTTTTTTATATTTAACGCCAATACTGGACTGCTAAGTTTCACTACAAAAGAAGAAGAATAAGATAGAATATATAGAAAACGGATTGTTAAAAAGATTGGGAAACTGAGCAACGAAAAACAGGGACAAAGAATAAACTAAACAAATTTTTATTTTATATTTAACTTCAGTTTTTCGATTAGTATGAACTTTTTATTTCGGCTATAATAATAGACGCCTTAAATTATAATTAACAGGTATAAATTACATAAAAGTAACGCCAAGAAAATATTTTAGTAGTGAAAGTAAGTTGCCCTTTCCTTCAAGAGATTAAATTATGGCTTCAATGGATCAGAACTTGAATTCACCAGTCTAAACTTCAAGGAATTTTAATGTAGATCCTTCTTAATCGAAAACCAACAGAGTTCACTTCCGCCAGCACTGAAAATAAATTGTAAAATCAGATTAAGATGATCTGGAAAATAAGCTAAGCTAAGCTATTATCAATATATAGACCAGACTTTGTAAGCATGGAGGTACAGGAGAGTCTTGATTAAAATGGGAGAACTTCATCTGGATAATTTTCGTTTATATTATAAAGGAAAGGTGAAATACTTTATTGAAAACATTCTATACGTCAGAGTGATTTTTTTAATAGTAAGTACACATAGTTCTACGGCAAGGCATGAAAACAGCGCGTTTATTTCATAATTTACGTGTAAGAAGATCCTTCCTTATCATCCGAGTTTTCGATAATCCGAGGGAATACCGGTCCACGTAAACTCGGATCACTATCTCTACTGTACTTCTTGCAGGCACATTTTTGACTTAATCGTACCTTTTTAATCAAATTAATTTCATTTGTCTCTTATTCAACCACGATTGATAATAACTCACTTCTTACACTCAGCGTTTATTTTAAAGGCAATCTTTCTGAAAATACCTTACTATGTCATTAAATTAAAATCAAATTTTCACGTCTCCTACCAAGGAGTATTTTATTTTCCAGTATGACCTTCAGAAGGTCTGATGAGGAAGAAGTAAAAGTAATTAAAAGCAAATTAAAATAAAAACATGAGGCCCAATTTAAGTGATATTGGAGTCGCGAGAGGATGAAGAGAAGGGGGTGAACTTCATTTCTTTTTTTGGCACACGATAACGAAAATTTAATATCATTCTTGAAATTGAAATGGGAGATACAAAGTGCCAATAACATCTTTTTCTCACGTTTATTTAAAAACGAAAATTATGCTGTGACAAAAGCTTTTCTATAAATTCCTCGTAAATATATCCGAAAATTTTCATATTGACGCCAGACGGGTGTGATTTTGCACTCTACTTCATCTGATTCAAATTCAGAGAAAGTTCTGGGGTTCTTGTGCCAATTTCTACAGTCCTTTGTTCTTGGAATGGTTCACGTTCATTTAAATGAATACTTCGGATGAAAGGGGAAATCGGTCGGTGGCGCGATACAGGAAAGTCTAATAAGAAATCTGTGAAGCCGAAGAACGATTCGAACCATTTCGATGAAAGCCTATTTCTAGGGAAATTGAAATTTTACTTTTTCTTTGAGGAATTAGTCCAGAGATAAGTGGGAATAAAAGGAATGCAGTAAAAGTTCAAAGTCCATAGAACTTTAATACTTTTAGAATATCGTAAGTAAAGAATGTCATCGAAGCAACTGTAAGGAAAGTATAGAACGAGAGTTTTAACTCCGGTAACCTCAGATATGACTCTTTGACAAATCTGATATGATCAAGATCGAATTCATGGAACGGAGTCTTATTTAGAAAGTAAAGATGCATGAAGATATCTCTAAAATGAAACTAGTCATATTCTCCTTCACACGAAAAATATAATCTGTGTAAATTACAAAAATCACTACTTTCTAAAAATATTACTCTCCGACACAATATTCGTATACTTTATGGTACAACTGAACATGTGCTGCTGATAACATACTGTCTAATAAACATGGGGAGAATCGTGGGGGTTAAGGATTCCCGCTTAATACTTTAAAATCGCTAGAAAAAATTTTTCACGCTCACTTTTCCTGCAAAGTTTGTTATGTTTTTCATTTTGTATTTACACATTAGATTTTGTATAAGGATGATGTCAACCCTGGGAAGGGTCCGCAGTTGCCCCTTTATCATTTTAAAGAAGCTTCCTTGAAAACATTTTTTCTCTGTGCAATGCGCAACATGAAATTCATGCCTTTTCATACCTTGGGATTCAGCCGCACGACTTTACCGTGCAAAGAAAATACAGGTTTCCTGAATCCATGCAGTTTAATACCTAGTAGTAGTAGTATCAGACCTAGGGTTTCAGTCCTTGGGAACATTAAATGGTTCATTCTTTTAATTAAATACTTCATGGATTCTATAGACATGGACTATCTCAGATCCCATAAAACAGAGAAAATCGTTACTGTTTACTCATAGGTTTTAATAGTAAATGCAGCCAGTTACTATTTACCATTCTTCAGAACATACATAAAGGATGATTTCCGTATGACATAGCTTCTCTTATTTACGTAACCATAGATAACGGCGAGGCAAGGCTCTCGTCGAACTCCTTCCTTAGATCGGAAGCTAAAATAAAACAGCTAGAATAATGGCCAATGTCTTCTGAAAATATGATACTCCAAGAAAAAGAATTTACCGATTATAGTCGATTGCATGCAATGCATTTTAGTAATTTAAAAGGTATTATATTTAATGTCAGAAGATAGAGAGGAAAAAATCACGAAGGCTAGATCCAGGTTACTGGAGTTACTTATATTACTTAAGCTTCACAAAGGATATTCAGAAGTCCGCAGAGAAAGATTTACTTTGTGACTCGGCAAATGTCAAAATCCGAGAATTTACGTTGGAGCTATTACTCCGAGATATTAACGACCTCCGGGTGACACTGAAAGCAATAGCTGCCATAACGAATATTTCGGCTTGCGACCATAACGGAGGGGAAGTTCTCTTTCTCGGAAGTTATTTCCGAAATTTAACGCCCTTAGTTTATCGCGTATTCAGCTATTCTCAAAGACATGAGTGAGAACGAAATACTGACTTAAAACTATATTAATGGTCCAACTTTGTGTTCATTTACTTGGTATTCGTTTAAAACACCGAAAAATAATACAAAATATGTGAAATAGGGCATCAACAGGTTTGTGTGTGTATATATATATATACGAGTAAAAGTAGCTTGCATACTGCAAGCTTAATGTAAGATAGATTNACTTTCACCTTCCATATAAAAATGATAGACCAAGTGTATGATGCAGTATGTTTCTGCATTGATTTAGAATGGAATTTTGGAAAAGAATTTATGGTTCTTATTGGGGATCTGCATATAAATAAAACGTAACTTTTTTATATTTAACGCCAATACTGGACTGCTAAGTTTCACTACAAAAGAAGAAGAATAAGATAGAATATATAGAAAACGGATTGTTAAAAAGATTGGGAAACTGAGCAACGAAAAACAGGGACAAAGAATAAACTAAACAAATTTTTATTTTATATTTAACTTCAGTTTTTCGATTAGTATGAACTTTTTATTTCGGCTATAATAATAGACGCCTTAAATTATAATTAACAGGTATAAATTACATAAAAGTAACGCCAAGAAAATATTTTAGTAGTGAAAGTAAGTTGCCCTTTCCTTCAAGAGATTAAATTATGGCTTCAATGGATCAGAACTTGAATTCACCAGTCTAAACTTCAAGGAATTTTAATGTAGATCCTTCTTAATCGAAAACCAACAGAGTTCACTTCCGCCAGCACTGAAAATAAATTGTAAAATCAGATTAAGATGATCTGGAAAATAAGCTAAGCTAAGCTATTATCAATA
Organism: Ladona fulva; assembly: GCA_000376725.2. NCBI lineage: Eukaryota > Metazoa > Arthropoda > Insecta > Odonata > Libellulidae > Ladona > Ladona fulva. The sequence goes on along the minus strand of KZ308842.1, from coordinate 582,743 downwards.
TATAGACCAGACTTTGTAAGCATGGAGGTACAGGAGAGTCTTGATTAAAATGGGAGAACTTCATCTGGATAATTTTCGTTTATATTATAAAGGAAAGGTGAAATACTTTATTGAAAACATTCTATACGTCAGAGTGATTTTTTTAATAGTAAGTACACATAGTTCTACGGCAAGGCATGAAAACAGCGCGTTTATTTCATAATTTACGTGTAAGAAGATCCTTCCTTATCATCCGAGTTTTCGATAATCCGAGGGAATACCGGTCCACGTAAACTCGGATCACTATCTCTACTGTACTTCTTGCAGGCACATTTTTGACTTAATCGTACCTTTTTAATCAAATTAATTTCATTTGTCTCTTATTCAACCACGATTGATAATAACTCACTTCTTACACTCAGCGTTTATTTTAAAGGCAATCTTTCTGAAAATACCTTACTATGTCATTAAATTAAAATCAAATTTTCACGTCTCCTACCAAGGAGTATTTTATTTTCCAGTATGACCTTCAGAAGGTCTGATGAGGAAGAAGTAAAAGTAATTAAAAGCAAATTAAAATAAAAACATGAGGCCCAATTTAAGTGATATTGGAGTCGCGAGAGGATGAAGAGAAGGGGGTGAACTTCATTTCTTTTTTTGGCACACGATAACGAAAATTTAATATCATTCTTGAAATTGAAATGGGAGATACAAAGTGCCAATAACATCTTTTTCTCACGTTTATTTAAAAACGAAAATTATGCTGTGACAAAAGCTTTTCTATAAATTCCTCGTAAATATATCCGAAAATTTTCATATTGACGCCAGACGGGTGTGATTTTGCACTCTACTTCATCTGATTCAAATTCAGAGAAAGTTCTGGGGTTCTTGTGCCAATTTCTACAGTCCTTTGTTCTTGGAATGGTTCACGTTCATTTAAATGAATACTTCGGATGAAAGGGGAAATCGGTCGGTGGCGCGATACAGGAAAGTCTAATAAGAAATCTGTGAAGCCGAAGAACGATTCGAACCATTTCGATGAAAGCCTATTTCTAGGGAAATTGAAATTTTACTTTTTCTTTGAGGAATTAGTCCAGAGATAAGTGGGAATAAAAGGAATGCAGTAAAAGTTCAAAGTCCATAGAACTTTAATACTTTTAGAATATCGTAAGTAAAGAATGTCATCGAAGCAACTGTAAGGAAAGTATAGAACGAGAGTTTTAACTCCGGTAACCTCAGATATGACTCTTTGACAAATCTGATATGATCAAGATCGAATTCATGGAACGGAGTCTTATTTAGAAAGTAAAGATGCATGAAGATATCTCTAAAATGAAACTAGTCATATTCTCCTTCACACGAAAAATATAATCTGTGTAAATTACAAAAATCACTACTTTCTAAAAATATTACTCTCCGACACAATATTCGTATACTTTATGGTACAACTGAACATGTGCTGCTGATAACATACTGTCTAATAAACATGGGGAGAATCGTGGGGGTTAAGGATTCCCGCTTAATACTTTAAAATCGCTAGAAAAAATTTTTCACGCTCACTTTTCCTGCAAAGTTTGTTATGTTTTTCATTTTGTATTTACACATTAGATTTTGTATAAGGATGATGTCAACCCTGGGAAGGGTCCGCAGTTGCCCCTTTATCATTTTAAAGAAGCTTCCTTGAAAACATTTTTTCTCTGTGCAATGCGCAACATGAAATTCATGCCTTTTCATACCTTGGGATTCAGCCGCACGACTTTACCGTGCAAAGAAAATACAGGTTTCCTGAATCCATGCAGTTTAATACCTAGTAGTAGTAGTATTGTTAAAAGTGCTTCGACAACTAAGGTCATTTCGCACGTAGGCCCCCACCGGGAATCGAACCCGGGAACGCTTTCACCGAAGTCGAACGCGTTGCCCACTTGGCTATCCGGGAGCCAGTTTAATACCTATATTCTATAATATAATTACCATTTATAACATTTTTCTATAGCCCTCACTTCTATTTCACATCGATTTGAAGTCATTATTCCGAAGAAGTGTCACTACAGTATTCCAATCAATATGTACATTAATCTGTAAAGTATGTAACTAAAACCAAATGGAATCGACCCAATCGCTAGCTCAGTTAACTTTCATACTGTTTCTACACCGATAAAAATGCTATTCATGAAAATATTTTGAATCTAAAAATCACAATTACTTTATTAATATTATTAATTTAATGTAACGTCAATATTTGTGACACCTTCTATTTTAATACTATGTTTGAAATGACGGAGTAATACGAAGTTTTTGATCGTACAATGATCAAATTAGTGCGAGATTCACGCCAAATCAACTGTACTCCTGTTTCCCCTGATTGAGGTCTATTATTGTCGGATACGACGAAATTTCTTTCATAAAATTGCAACCTGTAACTGTCATTCTAGGCGTTCGATTTGTCATGGACTCCTTGCTATTCCTGTCTCATTTCGTCTTTCCGATAATGCCGTAATTTCATCCCTTTTTCCTTAAGGATTACGATTATTTACAGGTTTCGTGTAGCAGAACATAAGCTGATCGAAGAAGTACTTTCAATTAGAGGGAACGCCAAAATGTCTGAAGGAAGGTTAGAAGTAAGCGGGGAGATAATGATGATATCATTAGGGCAGGAAATCACTGGACCAATAAATTGAATTAAATTTGAATATTCCTTTGGAAAATGAGGGAAATAGACTCCTGTCCTCTCCAATAACACTGTCGCAGGAAACGTTGCTAAGATTAGCCGTTTGATTCAATTTTCTTCCCCAGATGATGTTATTAATTGAAAAATGCTAAAAACCTCTCCAAAATATAATTATTTTTACGTTCATAAGGGATATAAGAGTTCATCTTCTGCCTCACTCACTTACTGCCATGCAGGCGCAGGGAGAGTTTAACCTCCCTTAATTGGAGTAGAAGATAATTAATCTGATGGGACTGCAATGAACTGAGTATGAATAACGAGAGGAAGTTGGGATGTACAGGAGGAGGGCAAGATGAGGAAGAGGAAGGGGAAAATTAGAAAATGTAATTAATGTTACGATTATGATGTATCGATATATCGATGGAAAATGTGGTTTACAGAACGCGAGAATTTCTTTGAAAATCTTTGAATAATATGCAAGCGTTAAACTAGACAATCCATTGTCATTCTTCGTATTCCGTCTAATGCTGAAAAGACTAAATATTTACTTGTTACCTCTATATACCATATTTCATTTACTTGAAACTAGAAAAAATTAGATACTAGAAGGTATTGAAAAAAGCGTATATTTTCCTCAACCTGAAACAAAGTATTGAGAAAGGAAAAATAATTGAAAACTATTTCCTCAGTAGTTGGACTGAATATATTAGTTTATATATGATATAATAAGAAAGTATCGAGTGAAATCGCAACGGAAAATTAAGTAGCTTGTACGAATGCAAATTATGTATTTTGAAATGAATAAGATTTCTCAAGGAAAATATAAAACGGAAAAAATTATTAGACAAACCCATAGTGCAGAAGGAAAGGAAATTTTCGATAGAATTTGGGAAGTAAGTACTAGAGTGGAGAGAACATATAATGGGCAGAACTACATCTTCCGCAAAATGCACTTTAATAAGTTCGATGATCTGTAAGATGACAATAATGACGTAGGTATCGATCTTCTTCATGATAAATTGGCTATTTACAGAAATTCTTGGTATCATACTCAGTGATTTTTGCAGGAAAGTACCTCTAATACTCAGAGCAAAAGTTTGCATATACTTATTGATAAGAATTGATTCGTTTTTTCTTTAAAAACCAGCACTGACCAAATCTGATTACTTTTATTAATTTGACTCTCTTTGATGTGAATGTATTCATTGGTTATTTGATATAACTGATTAATATCCATCTATATTTAGGACAGGAAAACAAAATTTTACCTGTGCCACTATATAAATTTATTCCGCTACCGTAAATTTATACCATATAGTGTTACGGGTAAAAGTTTGTATTTCCTTCTTCAATTTTGGAGTTCTACTGCAAATTCGTATCGAAGCAATTGACAGTATTATGCATTTACAATTATATACAAAGAAACAAGAATGAAGTTCTTAACAGTACTATAAAAAGTGCTCTTAATAAAAGTGGAATAAATTTATAATTCTCTTAATTAAAATTTAAAATCACGTATGAGATACATAAAATGATGAAAACACAACTTAAACCTACCGACTACTTTTGAATAGTTAATACTTGTTATATCCTCTATAAGATTTTCATAAATATTTTTTTCTGGAAAAACAATAACTAAGCAACAAAAGAACTGCAATAAATGCAATGATTGTCTTTGTGCACATTCATAATGATGTATAACAAATAGCTATACTTTTCTGCGCATTCAAAACAGACGCAAGTAATACCTTGAAAAGTTTATACATAATCTCTGAATAGTTTCAACAGACATTTTTTTGTCGTAAACCGCGTTTTTTCCTTAATAAGTTGAATTTTTCATATGTAAGCTCATTAGAGCTAATTAAACAGTAGTTTTAATAAACAATGTTTACTCAAATAAAAAATTAGTGGGATGCCTAGAACTAGAAAGTGCACCATAATTCTCAGAAACAGATTGTTAACTTATTCGTCCTTTACGGAAAGTGTTTATTTAAATAATATTTTATAACTTACTTATATTCCGGAGAGCTTTATTACTCATTACTATTACAACGATAAGGAACAATTTTATTAATTCGATGTCTTCAAGTTACTCGATACGTAGTGATTCATTGAAGAAATGTTTCGAAGCTATCTTCCATTAGTTCCGTTCCGTTAGGTATCACTTTAAAAGAGAAAGAAATACCATTTCTCAAGTGTTGAGCCTATAATATATTATTTTCAGAATCCTTTGCGAAGAATCGCTCGAAATTCCGCTGAGGCTACTTTCCGCGCTCTCCTATTCGAAGACGCGGGCGAGTTGTCAATAGCACTTCTCAGAGGCAACGCTTTTTACCACACACGGTTACACCCAATCCATCTCCTTCCACCACACGCGCTGTCTTTGCCACTTTCCTTTTTTCACTTTCTTTCTCCCTCTATCTGCCTCCACCACATTTCCTTTCCCCCTTTTCTTTGATCCTTTTCCTCTCTCGCCCAAAAGCCCTTTTCCCCACTATCACTTTCATTTTCCAATCCTCACGCCTCCTCACGCCCACTACAACACACTCCCTTTCTCCTGATTTTCTTCATTCTCCAAGGATATTTTCCTCTCCTACCGTTTCTTCTCATCCGCCATTCTTAATTTCTCATTCTTCCTATAACGACACAGTATTCTCGTTATCTTTCGCGTAGGAATCGGAAAATAATACCCGCTGGAAGGCAATATCTTCTCATTTGGGAGACTCTGCTTTCTCCTCGCGACGCTAATGGCATTTCAGGCCGACCAAGTGTACCTTAGACGATGAAAAGGAGAGCAGAATGGAAAAGGAATCGCTTTAACGAGCACATCTCCGCTCGCATCTCTTTATACTCTCGATATATTAGCTTATAATATTCCGTCCCATTTTAGACGAATCTTCATCCCCATCTAACACCGCTTTCCTTCTTATTCTCTTGCCGTGTTTCTTAAGCTGCGGTTTTCTCACATTGTTCGTAAATTGATGCGGGGAAAATCGTATCTTCCGTTAGATTGAATCCACAAGAAGAGCTCGTAATTCAATGAAGATTAGATCGGCTTGAATTATCCTCGTTAAATTCTTTTATCGAAAGGAAAAGGGAATTTCCTGTGGCGGATATTTCATCAGACGGTTTCACCCAATCAATTTTAAATGTCGTTTCATAATTACGATGGATGGGAATGGTTTATTCAATTGTAAATCGTTTAATCGTCACAATATCTGCGGTTAGGCTGTAAGCCTGGTGGTTATACCTACAATACATTCATGCATACAATACATACATACAATATTTACACAATAAAAATATAAACACCCAATAGACAAAGTAAGTAAGTAAAAAGCTATTACTAGATTTTTCGGAGTAGAATGCAGTTGATGGCAGGCCTTCTCGGCTACCGTAGCGGTCCCGGGGTAAAACCCCGCCGTACATCGCCCAGCCAGGCAATCCCCTACTTCCTCCAGAAGTCCCTAAATTACTACATGGATGTACCACTACAATGCCCTTAATACTACAGTACATTGAAACGTTTATTCTTGAAAGATTTTACATTTTTAGGTAAGGGCTTTAAGAGTGATCCAGGTAACTTATCCTATTCAGCAATACCTCTGTTGAGAAAAGAATACTTGGCTACATCGGTTCTTTGCCATCGAGGTTTGATTTTAAACTCATGACTATCTTTCCCGAGGAATTGCGGTTTCTCAATTGAATTCTGAAAAGCTTCCCACCCTTCAGTACCTGAAACAGTATTGTAAATACAACCTAGCCTATTTATAATATCTTTACTGATATAGAATTTTATAATGATAAAGATTGCATTTCTTTTGCGCCTCATCTCGCTGTATAATATAAATTATAAATATTCACAAGGTCAAATAAGCTTTTCGTTCTAAATTTTAAATAAAAGTATAATGCAGAAGATACATGAATAGATACACAAATTAAAAAATTATAAAGAAACAAAATGAATTTACTGGACAGATGAAACTTTTAAAATGAGTGGTAAACATGTATATCCTAATTTTTCAACGGAAGAAAACTTTCCAAGATACCTGAGAACATAATAGGAAAAAATTGTTTAACTTTTAGGAATCAGAACCTGTAAGGGAGGAACTAGTCCTTATCGAGTCCGAATTGAAATATCTGGTTTGATCTTTCTAAAACATTATCTTAAAAATCAAATATGTGTTTTCAAAATCTTTTAGCCCATCGAAAGGTAAATTACTAAGTAAAATGAGTTAGTGATTACAACTGAAGAGAGTGGAAGCAAGAAGTTTGTGAAACACGAGCATACATAACACATAGAAAGACGGGCATAAAATAACACATAGCAAACATACATTAATCCATCTTACCAGAAATATTTTCCAGCTTTTATTAGATTCCAGAAATTTTCTTATTGAAGTCCTGCGTCTTAAAAATTTGAAATGAATAGCATACACTTTTCTTGAAATTTCTTTTAATTAATTTTGAAATTATTTAGGGTAAGACGAGTTTTTATCGGCTGCATTAATATATCAATTTAATGCATAGAACTCTTGCGAACCTCTTGCGTAGTCGGCAGTCTGTTCTATTTCGAATGTCGTTGGCTTCATTTCCTTAATTTTCACAATGTACTCATGAATTTAGATCCAAAATATTTTACTTTTTGCGTTGCCTAAGCCATATCAAAAATTTCTACCGCAAGGTTATTTTTGAAGTATTAGAATCGGAATAGAAGGATGCGGTCGAATAACCTGACGACTTCAATATCTGACTCCCAACGAATTTCCTTATTTGTGAGTCACGCGACCGAAATCATATGGAAGCTCGGCCGAGCATGAAGATGGCGATGAGTGCGGACCGAAAACTAAAAGGTCGGAAGGGATTTGAGGCATCTCTTCCGGAATTGAGCTTCACTAACTAATTTCGTCCTCGAGTGCACGCACGCCTTTGAAATTCTTTCCTTGTGGAATTTGATTAACATCCGTTGTGCCTGTTCCTCCTCCCAACCAAGAGAAATCTTAGGTAATTTGAAGAGTGCTAAACCTAAGATAAGTCATTCCAAAATCAGGGGCGTAACCAGGATTTGTCTCTGGCGGGGGTCCTTAGCCATGGAGCTGACGCTAAATCGCCTACATTTACAAGGGTGACAAACTTTTTCCCTTCACAAAGATGGAATAAGATTTATATTTACTTATACTCCCTGCAAGTCACCTTAGGCGTGTATAACTGTAAATAAACAAACTTTTACAAATTAACTTCCATAACCTCGGTTTTTAAAGCTCATTTTTGCTCTGTGGGGTAAACTTCCAAATCCCTCCTGGTCACTGGCTACTAGGAAAATGTATTTCACCAGACCCAAAGTCAAATCGAATTGTAAGATCGTGCGTAATTTTGTAAGTGATTTAATCGTTTTCTTGAAAATTCAATTTCGTATGAGATTTACTATTGTTCTGACAATACACGCAATAATAACAATTTTTCTTTGTACAGTAAGTAAGAAACATCCATTAAAAGCCTGTTAATACCCAAGAGGACATAAATGTTAACAATTAATACAGATGTGATGTTATCTGATTTTGAGCCAATGAAGAAAGAATGATGTGTTTATCTTTAAAAGGCAACCTTCTATCTTGTCGCTAAAAAGATAAACAAAGAACTGATAAACGTAGAAAACTCTCTCAGGGTCTTCAACCGGACTGCCTTGTTCGTTGGAAACCCAAGAAAGTTTTCTACATGTCAACGGGAAAGCACTACACACACAAGCATTAGCCGGAGGAATTGTTATTTATTCAAATTCCATATCTCATTAAACTTAATTAAAACATGATTCGGTATTCTAGGAAATAATGGTGAAGTTGAGGAGTAAATAATAAATCCTTTGTTTCAGCCAACTCGGACCACGATTGCCATACTATATTAATATGGCTCATAAAAAGGTTATTGTATCAATTTCAAAACTCTATTAGTAGCTATAACTAACCGAATTTGCTACCTCTTGATTCAGATAACTGCTAATATACATCACAATGCTGAGAGATCACCGATAAATGTGGGATCCCGAGAATCGAACCCAGAACAACTTACACTACAGGCGAAGAAGTTACCACTTTGCTAACCGGAGTCCGTCAATTTGTGATATATTTCATGGAGATGGATATAAGTTAGATTCATTTTCTTCTTTATATTTTACGGATTTGATTGGTATTCCAATATTGATTGAAAGTAATATTAGTTAAATAATAATAATAATAAAATAATAAGTTATTGGTTTACTTGCTTAGTGAATGTGCCATTTTCTAAGAACGGATCAGTTAAATCTTCTCAGAAATCAATATGATTTACTGTGGAGGGGAAAAAATGTGGCGTATGGTAAGTTCATTCACGGCGGATAGATAAATCCTTTTGCTAGCGAATCAGAAAATTTCATGGTAAGGATGAGTCTAGCAGAGAGGCATATATTCAGTAAGAATATTGGTAACAAACAAGCGAGAAGTTGGAAGAAATTCAATCGGCAGAAATTAATTAACATAAGACAGGAAGACAATTTGGTGTATCGAGATTCGAGAAGAAACTTTCAATTAGTTATTTTCACTCACTTAAAAGAAAGCTACAACTTCCATCCTGAAATCCTCAATATCTTCAATCTTTATTTGTAATCCCTTTATTAATTTTATTGGGTAATTCAGCTGGACGGCTGTAAGAAAATTTAAAATTATTTAGTCTGGATTATATTATGCAATATTTCCTTCGTTGTTTCACTTTAGTGCCGTATCAGAGAGATATTTCTAAAGAACCATACTATTTATAGGATATCATTACTATCTAAACAATCATATTAGATGCGAATTTAATAATATTTTATAGTATTATGTCATGATTTTATATATATATATAATATTTTTTATAATAATTATTGTTTGCAGGGGATAACATTTTTTCTCAGCACTATCCTGAAATATATGCAATTTACAATACACAGTTGAATAACTTATTGCATAATTTCTAGGATACTATTAAAAACTATTAACACCCTCCTGTAATGCAAGGAAATATATTGGGGTACGGCTGTTAATGAATTACAGGTTAAAAACATTCCGAGAGCAGTCTCACCGGCGATTCGCGCCTCACTCTCTGAGACAAAAACAGGAAATTAGGGAAAAGAAACGGATTAACCAGCCTTCTAGAATTATTCCGATTAATTCGTTTCCTTTCCCTTGTTTCCTGTTTTGATCTTGGAGGGTAAGGCGCGAGCCGCCGATGAAATGGCTGTCGAAGTGTTTTAAATCTCTAACCCTCCAGTGATGTTTTGTTTTCGTTTACTTACGGAATATCTCGAAGGATTGGAGACCTTAATATTACGTTTATGCTTAATGTGAAAAGGATATGTGTATATTGTTCTGTATTTATAGTTATTTTGAGATGGATAGAAAATCTCAGGAATAAAAGTTGATATGTTACATCGTTATCAGGAAAGTTTAAAATAATTCTAAATTTGTAGGGCCGATATAAAGTAATTGTTGGACTTCAAACTATTCCATATTTCCGGGATTTTGTCACGCCATGTGTGCTGCACCCTTGCGGTTACCTTACTTAAATATAAAAATCGGGCATGTCGTAAAAGAAAGATGACTCGAGTGAGGATACCTTTCCTTCAGAGGATACTTTTGTGATATCCTCTATATTACGATCACCTGCGGTCGACTGTTATTTCGAATCCCACCTTGGATTGTCTTTCTGCGAGAAGCACCGATTGCTTCTCAGATTCAACCAAATTGAAAATGTGTAAGAACTTGTGTATTTATTCTACTTTCCTACTGTTATCGTACCCGACATCACGTTAGAGGATTTTATTATGAATGAGCCCGCGCAACATCGGTAAATATTTTTCAAGAAACACAAAAATATCTCCAGCAGTACTTTTGTAAAGCCTTAATAGTAACATGGATTTTTAAGACGCTGAAATTCGTATCTTAATGTTTTCGTCGTTCTTTCTAAGATTTAATATTAATTTGGAAAAGTGATTAAACATGGGCGACAAAAATATATAAGATTATAAAATAGATAACGTAGGATTCACGCAATTCACTCTTTACTGAAATATACTCGTACGTTCGGTTTTCCGTTTAGAATTCCATAAAGAATTTTTCTGCTCCGACTAATGCAAACTTGAACCATTAAACTCTAATATATACTTACATCCCTTTTTGGGAATTTTGCAACCTTTACTTTGGGATTTACATTTATGAAATGTTATTAGTGTATTGAATCAACATTTGGATTCATAATCTCACCAAGAAGCGCAGAATACATTCCTTAGGAATTTTCAATACTCGCCCAAACAAACAAAATATTCACAACCCCCGGAGTATATTCACAGTCATGTATATTTGTCAAAAGGTATAAGGAAATCCGGTGCTATTCTCAAGCTTCCGTGAAAGTGTTCCCTTCGGTTCTCCGATTTCAGAATCTCACCTTTTCTTTGCGGATTATGAAGGCGAAGGTCTGCATTAAATTAGGATCTCCTTCACTTTCTTCACAGGAATATTTTTTCTCTTTGTGAGTACGTACACGATTACTATCCAAAGCACAAGAAGAGGATATTTGCGGATTGAAATGTGATACGACTCTATCCAAAGGATTCCTTATCAAAGTATTTTATTGGTACCTTATGCACCTAGACATGCATTTCATTCACAGTTACTTTTTATTTTACTTTTATAATTTTCCGTTTAATGAATAGTTTCCGCCCCTTGATTCTAAAATAATAAGAAATGTTGATGAGTAAATTGAAAACAGAAATATCATGATTTATATTACTATCTATCTATATATATTTATATTACTGTCACTCTTAAGTGCCTGGCGCTTTCTCTTGACTTCAAGGCCATAAGAAGTGTGGATATTAATCTGAACAATAACGTTTGTTTTACGTACTGTTTATTGAAAAACAACTGTCGAGGCAAATAAACAAATAAACAAACTAATCAACTGAGCCCGAGCTTCCTGAACGAAATACACTCAAGATTGCCTAGTTAATGTCTTCATTTGCAATGAATTCGTTGTAATGTTATTCTAATTACTCCGACTAATATGGAATAGAACTAAGTAAATATCAAAGAATTAATAATAGATTTTAAAGCATCTTATACGTTTATTGCGATAAAATAACAAAAACGATATTTGTCATTGTTTAATTAGTAAAAATAAGCTTATAAGACGAAAATAACGAATGAAGCAAAAAATAATAATTTCGTTCAGTCCCCCTCTTGTGCAGGAACCAAAGCTTTCTTTTACCTAAGAGGCCCAGAATTCAATATAACGCTTGTAGTGCACATTCATTAACAGTGTGGTATATAGTCGAGTAATTCCTCAATTAGAATAAAAGTAAGAAAGACTTAAATACATAAAATAATTACTGGACGGTAGGATTCCGCGGCGTTGATAACAAGAAAATTCCATAAATATTCTGTTCTCATCACGAGTGGAATCTCTATCTACTCTATGTAGGATTATACTCGTAGTGAGAACTAGGAATATCGATGGACCCTTCTAGTATGGTGTAATTTAAATATGAATACAGAGTGCCTCCTATTTCTGAGGTTTTGTAAATTATATATGAATCATCGACCAAAATGTAAGTATTTATTGATGAATATTTATTAATATTAAACGTAGACCTAAGTAATAAGTTATAAGGTAAAGGGTAAGTCAAATTTTCTTTACTAGAGACAGTACTATCTGAAAATAGCCGTCAACAATTACTTTGAAATTGGAAAAGAATGAAGGAAATAGGTCGGGCGATTGGCTATATTTTACTGCGAATCAATTGATCCAAACATTGGGACTAGGAGGGTATCACTAGCCTTTTCTCACTGAATTCAGTTTCAAAAAATTAAATCTTTTTATGGAATTCGTTTACAAAAAGTGAAATTGGAATTGGATTTGAACGGTAATTGAGTTAAGGTCCTGCAGATGGATCTCTATCGAGACCTCTTCCAGCTCTGAATGAAAGGACCTCGTATTTTTTTCTGGAATTTTTTAGTGATACGAAATTCCTTTTATTCAAACATCGTCGAACATTCACTGACACAAGTAGTTCATTTTAATTAGTTTTCGAGCGATATATTCCAATGAATTTATTATTTTTTCGAAAGAGCAAACTGGTATCACATTTCCATACATCTTGGATATAAATTTATGAAGGTAAAGAACAAATTTGTAAGTTGATGTTGGTACATACGAAAATGTCAAAAATATTTATATTGTATCGCGGAAGATGTTTGATATACAACCTGAACTACCCTACTAAAAAGCGAATGTATTTAATCAACAACTGATTTGAGAAAGTTATCGTGTGATATGAAATTAAGACGATTAAGGTGCAAAAGGAAAATCCTGAGTGACAGGTTTTAGAAACTCAAGCTACCGTTTATCAGCTAATTTAGGTTACAAGCCGTCTTTTATTAAAGCATTATGAATTTTTCCTTCTCGCGTTCTCAGATTGCGATCTGGAAACCAATTAAAACATCTGCCTGTCACTTCTTCCGTCATATTTCCTTAGAGTATAACAGCCCGCTACAGCCGTTTTAATTTAACCACCTACTCTCTCACCCCAGGAATCCTCCCCTCACACTTCCCCACGCCGGTTGCACCGAACTCCTTTATTTCCTCTGCCCCACTTCCGTGCGAAACACGCTTCTGTCACTCTCTCTGTCTTTCACGGCGAAACCCCTTCTCATCCAAGGAAGAACAATGCAAGCATATGGGAGTTAGATAAATTGGGAGACTCCATTACTGCTCCTTTCATCACTGCATCCATAGAACACGCGTTCCTCATCTCTAAATTTGAAATAATAATAATAATAAATTTATTTATCCAAAGACATACATAAGTATATATAGAAGATATCCATGGAAATATTTATTTATTTGTAAATACGTTGCAATTTGGCCTTCTGACCCAAAAGAAACACCCGAGGGGAGTATAACTTAATTAATAATTTTGATATTATTTGCCAAGAAGACTCAATTAACAAGGACAGGAGGGAAACCCCTCCAAAAACCTCCCGCAGTCAATAAATTACATATCTACTAAGTTAGAAATTGAAAGTAACATATTATAAAGTTATCAAATAAAGTGACATTTTTGACAAAGTTAACATAAAAAAGATTTACATTAACATTAGAATAATAAAAATCTATACAATAATTGTTATGAGTTAAAGTTATACACTAATACGGTATATAGATGTTTAAAAACAACAATTTTTACCGCAAATGCATGGTTAGATACCCATACAGTCACATGTATACTTATTTTCATTCGGTAATAACTTAGAAATATAACATAAAACTTAAGTGCAATACAATAATTCCTAGGCTTTCAGTAAAATGACTGAAGAATGTGAAGTGATACAACATACATCACGATATATCACAGATGTGTAGGAGAAACCCGGGATGTTACATAAAAACTCCACATTTCTCCACGTTTTAAGTATCTTTTTGAAAATGATTACATTTTTCGGCACTGGTTTTAAGAAATTCTCCATGTAAAGCATCCATTTTCTAATAATACTGTGAATGACTGAGTAATTCTTCCTTCTTTTTTAAATTTATGATCACCAAGTCCAACGGGTTCATGTTCTTCTTTAAGCCTAAGAGTATAGTCTAATCCATTGCTTCCAAATAAGAGCTCTTCAGTAATTAAAAAACTATACAGACTTGTTTTACAGACAGAAACAGCATGCGTATGGATAGATTAGGTGCGAAACGAACATCTGTGAACTATATTTCAATGCCATTTATATTATTCTACACATATATATTGCATTTTATATACTAACACCGGATAGCATTAAGGCTGCAGTAAAAGACTTGCAGATTTAAAAGTCATGCATCTTTGATAGTCCCAAATTAGTGTCAAGTTAGCAAAAAGGCCTGGATTAAGAGTTATAATGTACTATATTTCCAATATATATTAATATGCTAACTTTTGTAAGTTTTAAAGAAACCCTCATGTTTAAAATTAGAAGATAAATGAATTAAAACAGTACTGTGGCTGAAAAGTGATTTTTTTTATTTCAGACAAATATACTAAACGATTCAATGGAGCCATAAATGTTTTAAGACTCACTACTCTGTGCAATTGATATCTTCAATTTAAAATGGTAATCCGGAGGGGGAATGAAAATTATAACTGTGGTTGCAATTCACGTAATTTAACTTTACAGAAACAAACATATACTGACCTATTTTCTGGTTTTTCTAAGCAACAAATACTCCGATAGAATGATATAAAGGAAAACCTTCAAAATTTATCCTTGAATGTTGATAAAAAGATAATGAAAGATCTCTCTCATAAATCTCGCATCCTATTGCATCATAGTTTATATACGTTCTTCATTTTTAAGGCATTATATATTTTTACACTTGAAAATCTGCATTTCTATGTTTTGTGCATTTGATGAATTATAGAGACAGGAGAGCTTCGGATAACATTCATATTATTTTCGCCCCAAACTCCACCGCTATTTTGATGGTAACATAACAGTAATTAGAAGTTAGATTATTTCACTTCATCATTTAATGTTGAAAATAATAAAAATTCAAGTTTCTGAAGTTTCGTTGCTTAATAACCGTGTAGCGAGTTAAGAAGGTGACTTTTTCTGGTAACACGAAGGTTTAAAATGGCTCAATCACATTCAATTACTGTGCATTTTTACGTTTTCTCATAATTCAAGGATTTTTACGTTAATTGATGAATAATATTAGTCGAATTTATTCGGCAGAATTGAATGATAAGGGGAAAAGAAATGACGGCAAAGTGGGAGGAAATCCGCTGGAACTTCGTCTTGACAGAAAAATAATGAATGATTTCAGCGGAGCAGAACTGAGAGAGACTGAAATGAAATGTCGTTTTGTTTTCTTTCGCAGGAGATGACGGGAAAAATGCGTTGTTTCGTTCGAGATTATCGGACGTGAGAAGAAAAGAAAAGTAAACGAGGCGTTGGCAGCCACGTCCAAACAATAAGCTGAGGAATCGATACTTGAGGAGAAGTTTCTTTCTCTCACAGGATAGTTATACGAAATAAATGCCCAAAGGAAATTAAAAGACTTCCTGCGGAGGCGTTCTAGATTTCATACAATTATGTACACAAAAGCAAAATGTTTAGATACTAGTACACGCCCCCGTCAAGCATGACGGAACTTAATTTAGTTTAATAATATATCTATTATCGAATATATCTGGTCCTAAGCAAGAAACAGCCCTTCGTAAGTTCGTAAGATCATAATAACTCAGTATATTTCTTACCATTATTTATAATATTTATTCTACTGTTTTCAACTTATAAAAGCCTACTTTACGTACATTTTTTATGGAAAAACATAAGAACTTGTTATCCCCGTGCACTTACATGGGATAATTCATGAAATCAACANACACTTGGTCGTCAAAGAGATGGGTTGTTTATTTCCCAAAAAAATTACGAAATATCCGTCTGTTTTATCAAAATCTTCGAAAGTTCGGATCTATATCAATATTTCACGACTAAAATAAGAATATATATAATAATTTTCCTTTCTTTTGACATTTCTCTTGATTTCGTAAGACCAATATTTCTAATTTAATTCTGTATAAGAAACAACCTCTGCAGGTAACGGAAACCTATTTTACGTACATTTTTATGGACGAGTATACTAACTGATTATCCCCGTTCATTTATAGGGGATAACTCATGAAATCAATGTTCAACAACTACCTTTGTCGTCAAAGGAATGAGTTGTGTATAAATTTACATGAATGTTTCACGACTAAAATAAGATTTTATGATTTATTTCTTCCTTGTGACACTTGTCTCAAATTCGTAGGACCATTGTTTCTAAATTAATTTTGTAAAAGAATCAACCTCTGCAAGTCATGAAAACGTAATTTACGTTCATCTCTTATGGAAACGTATAATGGGCTCCTGGGTTCGAACCCAGGCCTTTATAGAGATGGTAATACTTTTCCTGGGGGTTACAGCATCGTAGAAACACAATGCAGTTTGTTTCAGATCTCTAAGGCTAGCTGTTTCTGAGATAAATAGGTGGACGGACGGACGGACAGACATTTGCTTTTTATATACATGATATGTCTGTGGATTACAGATATTTTGTTATTAGTAAACCACTTTGTAACTGTGCAAGTATCCTTCTATCATGTTCGATTATTTCTCAAGCTAACATTCATCAGTCTGATAATACTGATTTAGAAATTATATGAATAGATTACTACGTGAAGAGGTTTTTGGTAAAATTTCGAGAAGTTATTTTCTCAACTTTATCCTATCATTTCTTCCAGAAATATGTAAAGCGTTTTGTTTTCATTCTAATTCTCAATGCTAAGAAGGCATCCTTTTGTTTATAATTATTATAGTCACGTACAGCGTTTTTCTCACTATCGTATTTCGTGGAATCCGGCAAAAAGAGGTAACTCAATCTCCATAGCCATGGGTTCAGCGAAAGCAAGGGATGCTTATGTTTGTGGAGGTAAGCCACTGGCTACGTCACCGAGATAACAGAATAGTCGAGAATTTTCGGACGACTGGCTACCCTAGCAACAGTGTCACGTGATCCACTTTTCTTACTCTTCGCAGCCACAGACACGAATACTGAATTTTTTCAAATAAAAGTGATATCAGCTGTAAGGTTCAAATGGCAAATCAAACCATTTTTTACTACTTCAGGTTAGTTTCCATATCAAATGCATATAATTTACGTTAAAGTAATTTTGCATCCTCAAAAACTATTTTAATTCCATAACTGTTAATTCAAACTAAATGCTAACAAATTTACTTGATTTTTCATCTATAACAGGTCAATAATATGCTCTGTTGATAATGGTATTACACAGAAATACTGCGTAGAGACTATTTCATGGAGCATATACAATTCCCCGAGATATTTGACTTTCTACATCATACGTTTAAAATTAATACCTTGGTATTAATATTTCTTCAATGTATATTTTACAATAAAATATGGTAAAACTACGCGTTAATAGTATGCGTTGCATACTAAATTTTCTTTTTGAGTTTGCAGATTCCTGGGTCATATAATTAAAAATCCGATTGTAGTATGCAGTAAAATGCTCTGTAAGCAAAGTTTTTATGCAAAAAGCTACTGTAGAACATTTGCTACAAATAAAGCAAGTGGCAGAATTGGCTACAATGAAATTTTTCTGCAGCAAAATAATTCGTAATAAATATATATTTTTCTCGGAATTTTATCTTTCGTGGTTCCTAAACATTTTCCTTAACCTTTGTAGCCTTTATTTATTTATTATTTGTAATATTTGAGAATAATCTCAATTGTGTAATTGTGAATGTTGAGCATAAATACAATTCAATACTATACAATGATCATCAAATTCCAGGGTTCAGTTCTCTCCCATTTAATTAAGATACTTAGAAACAGTTTCAAAAATATTAAATTGTTACCTCCACTTACTAGGGCAATGGCAGAACTTTCCGACAATAAATGCAATTTAATCATCGCAAAATTACTCTTCCACGACCATGTAACACACTTTAAATAAATGCTAGATTGTGTCTAAAATATGTATATTGCGAAACAGACGATGATATACCGTGTCGTCCTCCCCATTGCAGCATTTATGTCATTTTTTGTTTATTTCACCGTTTAAGCTCAGTTGTTTTGATTTTTTGCTTTCAGGACGTCCTGCACCTGTTTCCTCTTGCTCACTCTTCACACTTTTGCAATACTCCTTTCTATCGCGTCAACGTTATTATGTGATGACCTCCCTCCTATATAGTGTCTTTTATCCCCTTTTGTGCATCTTATTTAGTAACTTTTTAGATTTCTTATATTTGATTTCTGTTTCATGTTGCTTATCATACATGACCGTTGGATTCTCAAATATACGGTGGACAACGCATTACTCCACTGGACAACTTTCTGTTAAGGGATAACTGAGGAGTATGAGAGGAAAAGGAATAACTAGTGTGAAAAATAGCGACAGGACTGGGACTCGAACCCTCGAACTCGAAAATTAGAGGAAAAGCCTAAAAGCTTCGACTTATAGTCCTAAGAAAATAAAAAAGTGTATCTTGCGTAGCGCGATATCCTAAATATTTTACGAATATTCCCTAAAAGAAAAGGACATACTTGTAAAAAGTCGGCCTCGATCTCGATCGATCGACCTTCCACTTAACGGGTGACTGTTCTAACCAATTCTGATATCGTGCAAGAAGAATTAGACACACCGTTTGACGTTACAAATAGCAGATTATTTGAGAAATTTGAACGAGAAATCTTCGTATATTTGACTTCTTACGGATACATCACTATCTTTGTGGATAAACATACGCCTTCCAGAAGATGGCAAGGCCGTGCAAACTTCTTCATATTTATCTATTTCGAGCGTCGGAAATTAATTTTTCCCTCTCCTTTTCTATTTAGAGCCCTAAAAAGATTCCTAAAATATAACAATATATCCACGAAAAGAACACGAAAATATGTTTATACTCTTCCATTCGGACGGTTTGATATCAAAAGTGAACGCACCGGCTGTGTTTATCTCCAACCTGTGCACTCTCTTATTAAAATGAAAATCCTAAGAGACCGATTTATAAGGTACTTTGATAACAAGTGGTTTTATGATAAAAACACGCATACACGGTAGTATGTTAAATAAATATGTACTGGGAGAAAATACGAGACCCTAAATCTTCAAATTTTCTTCAAATAAAAGGAAGGAATTTTATAGGCAAATATAGATTTAAAGATATATTTTCTTATTTCTAGATATACTACTATATATATATNAGTTTTGATAACAGATATTTACCGATTTCTAGATATACTACTATATATATATATGAATTAAAAATTTATAAAAATATAATATAAAATGAAAGTTAAGTTATCGGAGCTTAGGATAATTGTTCATTTCTAAATTAGCTAAAAAAATTATTTTCTAGATTTCCACTGAATCCTACATCTAAATAGGAATGAAAGTTGCAAGCCGCTTTTTGGTGCGTTGCAGGGGATGAAAGTACCATGACTCTACTTCCCTAATCGGTTACTTTCGCGTATCCGTAACGGAAAAATAATCTTCTGAAGCGACTACTTCTACTACATATTTATTTTTCGCAGAGCTAGAGCGGTCTACGTGGCAAGGAGGACGCATAATATCATCTTCATCCTCTAAGCAGTTATTCAATCTTGATCCCTATTATGAGTTAATAGCCGAACTAAATTATCGATTGAATGTATATTTTAAAGCTATCTGTGAAGGTCAATTTTCTCTGGTTGTGTAAGCATTTATTAGCATTCTTTATAATAAGAAGAGGAGTAATTTTCTTGTAAACTTTTCAATGTTTTAAACACGCTCAATATAATAGGGAGGCATATCACAGAGCAGTGTTCTAAAATTGGGTTAACTATGGTTGAATATGGAATTTTGATGCAATTAATTTTCCTGAAATCCTTGCTATATATTTAAGTGAAACCCAATCTTTCCATTCCAATAGTCTCTCAGAATAATCTGATTCATGAGTTGATTTTGAGTTTTTGAAAGTCTTAACTTCTTTCAAAGGTGTTGCCTAAAACAGAAATTTGTATAAATCTAATAAATGGAGAATGATATATTGAATATTCATAATGAATGACTTAAGTGTTCCTCCTGAAAGACATAGAGTGACATTTCCCAATACCGAGTTCCATTAGATTCTCTTGGCACCATCTATCAAGATCCACCAGAGTACCTTGTACACATTGTATTCACATCTGATGGAATTAAACATCTTCAAGTCATTAGCATATAACGAATAGTGTGAAAGGCTGAGAGAGAAAGACCGAGAAACGATGGCTTAATGTTGTAAATGAGATGCTGAATGGATGTGATTTAGGACGGAGTTTTAGGAATAAAGGAGAATTATGGAAAGGCGGGCAGAGACATCAGAATAGAATGGCGTACAAGGATACAAAGCTACGGATGTGTAGTTTTAAAAACGTAACATATTAATGGCTTACCCATAGAGGGAATGGCTTGAGTAATCTCTTTATATAGACGCTTCTCCGGATATATATATACGTATATAGGATACAAACTCTGACGCTAAACGAAAAGCCTCACTGACCCGGCGATTTTTTGCGTAGAGTCTCCGAGTTTGACACTAAAGAAAAATGCAGACATCGGTCCTAGATATCATGGGATCGATTCTAGGAGCCCCCAAAAAAGGTACTTTTCCCATTTAAAATACATTTAGAGCACATTCAAAAATTTGTTTAGGGTATTTTCCGTTAAGATAGAACGTTGAAACTCACGATATTGTTAGAAGTTAATGATATCCATCGTACATCGTGTAGATTTTTCCCTTACTGGCCATAGGTTCGATGCTAGGACGCATCAAATTTTGCCCATAAGGGATATACATTTTTGGGGCACTTACCGAAGTGCGAAATTGATAAAATTCGGCATATGAATATTATTTTAGTAGCTGTTTTTAATATTCAAGTCTAACATTTTCTAAACTGATCCTTGGTTCGTTGCCAGGGCGGATTAAACAAGCTACATTTAGCGATTTTCTGAGTGGGATGAGTTTTTAATTAATAAGCTAATTAATAAATTAACTATCTGATCCCGCGCAAATATTTGCGCGCATTGTGCATATAATATCTGCGAAAACTTAAACGCTTGTGACTATTTTATATATTTAGAAACGTATCTTCATACAATATATAATTTCATTATGTCTGTTTTGAATTATCAAACATTATTAACAATTCGTTTAATCACACCTTTTTCCAAAACAATTAATAATCTTCAACTATATCGCTATATGAATACTTTTTTATCTCATCACGGTATTTTTTAATTTCAAAGACTGCGAGTTTCAAGATTGTCAAT
>KZ308842.1:405497-561156 GCA_000376725.2 Ladona fulva | reverse complement strand
GCCTACATCCGACGTCGGATTGAAAATGGCTGATGATGATGATATGTGTGTGTGTGTGTGTTATTATTATTATTATTATGAACCTGTGTAGGGTGGGTTCTAGTCAGCTCAAGTCTGCAGTAAGTTCATTTTTCTGCAGTTACTGGAATATAGGGCACTTGTCATTTATTTCTGAGGTTCCGTTTAAAAGGAAGAATTCTTTGACTCCCCAAACGTATAGGAAAGTATCGATTGTCCCATTTGCCCTATGGTATCCTTCTTCAATTTTGAGTCTCTTTTGTATTTTATTTTTAAGCGTCTGTAGATAATTAAAATTTTGTTTTTTTCTTTTAAAATACAGGGTTATCACATACTTAACCTGTGATGAAAACGTCATTTACACTTTAAACTTCGCAAATACGATGGATCTTTTTGTATCTGTAGAAAAATACCAAAGCTGAAAGAACTAACATTTTCGTAAGCAAGGAGTTTAATGAGGTTATAAACGGCTTTAAATTTAACTAGTAGCTAACAAGTAAATGAAGAGTATTATTACAACGAAATATTGTTCCTATATTTACGGTTCAAGATTAAAAAAAGGAGAATCTTTGGCGTCAAGAAAAAAGAACGGGCAGGCGAAGGAAAACAAACTTTCCAAAAGGGAGAAAAAATTCAACAAGAGTAAAGATGGATAGAAGGTGGCAAAAACAGTGGATGCACAAAAAGAGGATGGAAGAGATGAGAATGCGATATGTAAGGTGTGACAGGGAAAGATTACAGCGGTGGGAGGCTAGTCAGCTGCTCGATTCTCGAAGAAGGGAAAGAAGTAAACAGAAGAAAAGGAAAAAGGAGAGTTTTCTGGAGCGTGAAATAGCCGTCTGATGTTCGAAAACCTTTAATCTCTTCGATTCTTCCCTCACGGGTAACGTCAAGGGAAAAATCCACGTTTCCGTTCGCACGAATGAATTAGCTCACTTAAAGCAGAAGATACACGGATGGAGGGATTCAGTGTTTTCTCTACGCCATTGGGATTCATAGATATGTTCAATAGCATAACCACTAGAGCCTAAGAATATATTCACTATGGAATTCATTTAACCTACTGGGAATAGATATTCTAGCTAGATCGTCTGTAATTTTCCACGACTAAAAATTTAACAATTCACTTAAATATTGACAAAAATTTCCTTTATATTTTCACATTAAGTAATCCCACAACACAGCCTAACCTCTTTCGAATTTCAGAATAAACCATATAATTTTTTTCTTCTTTCCTTATCCTTATGAATGTCGTTGGAACTGGAATTTGTGAAATATATTTCACCTTCCCGTGATCTTAAAATACGATTTATATTATGCTTATTTACTCTAATTTTATTACTCCGTTTTATTGACCTCTATTTTTACCTTTGAAAAATCATTATGCTTTTAGTATTTCTTGTGTAACTTCCCATTTCTATCATTGATAAATTGTTGTATCCATTGAAAATGAGACGCTAAAAGGCCGTTTCCTATTACTTAAAATTAACAACATAATACCATTGCTTCAATAAAAAAATTATACTAACTAATAGTATCTGCTATATTTATATGCATCTGCGCCTCAAATTGTTTCTTCGAGACGGATTTAGCGACACAACGTAAGAGAAGCAATGGATAAGCAGAAAATGGAAGGATTAACCATCTCCATGAACTTAAATACCCACTGCGTAATAACTTACTCTCTGGAATATCCACTCTACCGCATAATGGCACAGAAATTTCATACGAAACTAATTGAAACATATAATATAACAAGTAAAAGACAAAGCTGTAGTTTTAGTTGTAGAATTTTCTTAAGTTTTGATAACAGATATTTACCGAAGGTGTGGTGCCCTTAATGTCGAAGCTCCTAAACCTCCATCGAATTTTCGATACTCCTTGAAATATCATAAACTGCAGCTTCGCCTGAATGTTCGCTCCTAACTTTCTGATTGAATCGTCCTGCTTAAAAAGGTTTCCATTTTATGAAGCCAACTTTCCCTTCCTGCATAATTCACTCTCATTTATATGAAGATGGAATTTTGTGCTTTCTTCATCGACTATCGATCAAGCGTTCTCTTGATGTGTAGTTTAATCGAAGATCAAAATCTGATCAAAATCTGAAGGTTGTTGAGGAAAGTCAAATAACGAAATAACGGTACCGAAAGGTCAAAAATTCCTTTCCTGCATTAAAACTTCACAAAGCACGAATAAATATAGTGTTATTCCTTGGAAATGCATGCTGTAAATTTAAAATAAAATAAAGAGAAATACAAATGAGAAAAATTAATTAATTGGACAATTCCTAATCATTATTTATTAGCTTTTGTATTGGAGATTACGGTTTAGATGAACACTGTACAAGTATCAATTAATTAAATATTGATTACTTATTTGAGGAATAGCCAAAATATAAATTAGGCATTTAAATCTGAGATTAGTCTATACAATGAAACTATTTTGTTGGAAAGAAATGTCTATCAATTGATGATATAAAATTGCAGATGCAACAAAAAGATTCTTCTATACTTGGACGCATTAGTAACTCATCGAAAGGAATGAAACTTCGAGGTGTATTATTTTCATACAATTGTTTTTGTTATGTTAGGTGGTAATCATTTATCAATAAATTATTACTCTACGATTTATGTCCTAAATTTATGCGTTAAATGTCAATTTTAAGCTTTAACAAGGACCAATTTCTGCTATCGATATTTAAGAGCCAACTTAATGTCTAAAATTCAGGAAATTAAGTAGAGCTAATTTGATTTGTAGAGGTTTTTCTTTGTAAGTGCCATTATGATAAATATAATTTTTAACGATTAGAAAATTTTGAAGTGTTCTCTATATAAAAGTTATAAATAGGTTTTCAGTGAGATTAATTTCCTACATTGAATTGAAAGATGTTATTTAGTATTAGATTGATTGTTATAATCATACTTATAGTTTTGACAGTATTACTTCCTTTTGAAATTTATGGATGAAAAATTGAAAAATGTCTAGCAATGATACGGAAGATCATTGAAATAGCATTGCAGATATGTCATAAGACCTAAGAGAAAATAAGAAAATAAATTTCTCAACAAATTAAGTTGATAATCATGCATATTTGTCCATCTACAGATACAAAGCTTATGTTGATGACATGAATGGCAATTTCAAACTTAAAGATTAAAAATGTCCATGATATTTTAAATAATTAATTGCCATCGATTTTAAATGTTACAATAAATATCATACAGCTTCCGAATATTATTTTTTGAATGGCAGATCTGTAAACAGAACTAAAATATTCCTTAATAATGCTATGTTGAGGTCATACAGTCGAGAGAGTCTACTGTAAAACGGATTTAATATCTAAAAGTTTCTTTTTATAATGAATGTTCAAATTAATGCTCTCATTTTTCTGGTTTATAGGTTTATTTAATGTGCTATTATTGAAAACGCTATTACACAGAACCAAACACATTTCTAAACTCTCACTTTCCGATGATGATGCAAAATATATTGGCTATTTGTTCATTCGTAAGCCACAAAAACAAAAGACGAGTGATAGGGAGTAAATATTTATGATTGGAAAGAAAAATTGGTCTCATATCGTAGCAGTAGTAGTACTCGTATTATTAAAAGTTCCTCACCAGCCCCCAACAGGAATGAAAACCGGGACTGCTTTTACCATATAGGAAGGCGCTAGAAAGTTGGCAATCTGTAAGCCTTCCTGGGCTTCTTAAATCGTTTATTCGTCACAATATCTGCGATTAGACTGGAAGCCTGGTGGCAGTTTTGTACCTAAAATACATTCATACATACAATAATTACACAATAGAAATATATACACCCAATAGACACAATAAGTGAGTAAAAAGCTATTACTGGATTTTTCGGAGTTCATGGCAGGCCTTCTCGGCTACTGTAGCGGTCCCGGGGTAAAACCCCGCCGTACATCGCCCTGCCAGGCAATCCCCTACTTCCTCCAGAAGTCCCTAAATTACTACATAGATATATCACTACAATGCCCTAAATACTACAGTACATTGAAACATTTATTTTTGAAAGTTTTTACATTTTTAGGTAAGGGCTTTAAGAGTGATCCAGGTAACTTATTCCATTCAACAATACCTCTATTGAGAAAAGAATACTTGGCTAGATCGGTTCTTTGCCGTCGAGGTTTGATTTTAAATTCATGACTATCTTTCCCGAGGAATTGCGGTTTCTCAATTGAATTCTGAAAAGCTTCCCACCCTTCAGTACCTGAAACAGTATTGTAAATACAACCTAGCCTATTTATTTTTCTTCTTTTTTCTAATGTATCCCATCCAAGAGTCCTTAACATTTCTGTTACACTATCGGTTTTTCCAAATTTGCCCATTACGTAACGCGCCGCTTTTCTTTGAACTTTTTCTATTTTCTTTATTCGACAACATTGATACGGATCCCACACGGTCGTCGCATACTCAAGAATTGGTCTCACTAGTGATATGTATCCCTTTTCTTTTACTTTCCTGCTACTGCCCTTCAAGTTCCTCATCACGTAGTGTAACATTTTAAACGCCTTCGCTACTATTAAATTGATGTGTTTTTCCCAGCTTAGGTTTTTATCAAATGTGACTCCTAAGTACTTGCAGTGATCGGAAGATTTTATTAATTCACCGTTCAGACGGTAATTGTGGGAATACGGCGATTTCTTTCTTGAAAAGGTGATGGACCTACTCTTGCTTGTGTTAATGCTCATTCTGTTTTTTGTCACCCATTCTTCTAACGAAATTAAATCTTCCTGTAGTACTTCCCTATCTTCGTTGTTCCTAATCCTTCTATATAATATGCAGTCATCTGCAAACAAACGAATATTAGATTTGATGCTCATAGGTAGATCGTTCACATATATGAGAAAAAGTAAGGGTCCTATTACACTCCCTTGCGGAATCCCCGACGTTACTTCTATAACTTCAGAATATCTACCATCGATTCTTACCTTTTGAGTCCTGTCACTAAGAAAATTTTTAATCCAAACGACTAATCATCGGTCAATGTCTAATTTCTCCAATTTGGCTGTGTATGTGATGCGGGACTGTGTCAAAAGCTTTGGCAAAATCGATTATATTAGCATCAACCGTATCTTTATCGTCTATCGCCTCCACTATGTCTTGATTAAGTCCCAAAAGTTGTGTTTCGCATGAATACCCTTTCCTAAATCCATGTTGGCAGTTGTTAAGGCAATTGCTCTCATTCCAGAATTTTCTAAGGTAATCCGCAATGATCTTCTCCATTAACTTACAAACTGCAGAAGTTAAACTAACTGGCCTATAATTTTATGGCTGTGACCGATCGCCATCCTTGTGGATTGGTATAACTATGGCTGTTTTCCAAGCTGTTCGTAAGCAGTAATTGTTCAGCGAGGCATTAAAGATTAATTTTAGGTATTGCACTATCTCTGTCGAATCCTAGCTTTAGAGCTTCCCCAGCTATACAATCTGTTCCCTTTGATTTATTAATTCCCAACTTCATAACCTTTTTGTAAATATCTTTACTACTAATGATAATAGGCTTTTGTGATGTGAGTTCTATATTTCTGTCCGCGACTCTAAGTATTCCGCTATGATCTCCTTGCTTTGGTTTTTGATATACGCTGCCGAACCATTTATTTAAAATATCTGCTTTTTCTCTGTTATCAAATATCTGCTCTCCATTTTCATCTCGAATGATGGATATCTTCCGAGCATTGTCCTTTCCCCTACGAAGATATTTGAAAAAGTCATTTGAACGTTTTTTTCTCGAGAATGTTTTCCAAAAATTTGTCTTTAGCATCACGCTTAGCTGAATTTAGTTCCTTCACCAAGTTTTTATACTTTATTTGACTATTATTTCCATTTTCTCTATATTTATGAGCATTTCTAACCTTTCTTTTGAGTCTAAGTATGCTTTTACTTATGTTGTATGGAAGATGAGGGAGTTTATTTTAGGATCGGTAATAAAATAAGAATATTTCATAAGGTGGATGAAACGTGAATGTTCGAAATCTTCATGGAGAAGAGAAAAGAAAAATATTTTCCTCGAATGTCCTCAAAAAACGGAAGAGCGTTTTTGAGGACTTGCCGTATGAATTAGGACAGTAAATTCCGTAATTTTTATCATTTGTAGGGAATGGAAGAAAAACATTGCGCTTGATCTATCCCAAACAGACTGAGAGGGTTGCAAACACTATTCTCCATTTGAACGACGTCTATGTAGGTGCACTGAGGCTACTAAAATATTTCTCCGGAAGATTTTGTTTACAAATAATAAAACCATAGATGAGATCTGGATGAAGGGTTCACGACGGGGTTTCTGCAGAGATTGAATGTTAACAGCGCTTATTTGGGCGAGAGTACGGAGTGGATCGGTACCAATCTACTGGAAAAATGTTTTGGAGAGAATCCAGCGAGTGAAAGAAAAAAGAGGTCGACAGAGACCAGACGAATAAAATGTTGTAAAGACGTAGAATAAAGAATAAAGGAAATCATAGCAGCTGTTAGGAGTCCCGAGCACTCAATATTCTTCGTTTTAATTCTAAAATTTGTTTTCCTTAAAATTTTTTCGAAAGCGTATTCCTTGCGTTTCTGAATAGTTTATTTTTTTATTAAATCAAGTTTTCGAGTTGCTGAAATACGTGATAAATACTAGCCATAAACTAAAATTCAAAAAAATGCTGTCAGAAGGGGAAATATTTGTTTTTATAAAACACTGCTATTTAACTCTTGGAATGAAATATTTCCAAAACTCAGAGTAAGGGTGAAAGTTGAAGCTGCAAGGATTTACGTGCACGAAATTAGTGAACGTGGAGAACTGACTGCTACGCTTCTTATATTCCACTTCCAGCTTCAAATCACTCGCACTTTTAGCTGCCTTGATTCTTATACCTTCATTTTGATAATAAATCGGATTAATTTCTGTTTTAAGGTCTTTTGGTAAGATTTTCCTCGCCCTTTCTTTTTAAACTTATGATTTTCTATTCGTAATTCATATGATTTTGAAGACAGCCGATGTTGCTCGATCAATAGCGTCTCGAGCGAGTTTCGGACCCAACGATAAAAATTATCCAGGTGCACGACAGGTACGGAGAAATATTTGCATTTGACCTGCAAACCTGTAACTTGTAGTGTCAAATTTGATGTCAGAGGATATTTTATGGTCTGAGTTGTCAAACGATATTTCAAAATATTATATTTTAATGTTCAAAATATAATGGTTGAGTTATCGTGGCGTTTTTGGTCGCCGTAGTTGCTGTAGTGCAATTCTATGGGAGCGATGTTCGTAATAACCTTGTTTTCATAATTAGAAAACCAAATTTAAAGAAAGATTGAAAGCTACAGAGAATATTATTGTACGGCTTAAGTAAACAAAACAGAAAAGTACCTGATATGTTGTAATTTAGAGTGAAATGAGAAATTATTACCTTGTTTTTAATGAATCAACAGATTATCTTTGAGAAAGCATTACCAAAGAATCCAAAAACAACTTTACGGGCAATCGCAATGGTCTAAAGGAAAACCCATAAAAGATCAATATTCTTTAGAGTGAGTAGTCGAAAAGCAATATGTAATTAGGAAATTTACGTTATTACCTTTGTAGGTGATAAGTTATGTAAGCGATATTATTTATTCTTTAATCCCTATTAGTAAAAAATATTTATAGAAAAATTACATATTACTAAAGCTACCTGTAAAAGTAGAGCAGGATTATTTATGATCAGTTACTGTTACAACAATTTCACATAATCTACATCTACATAAATACCCTGTAAGACGCCTTTCGGCGTGTGGCAGGGCGTGTAAACACTAAGCGTTCGATTTACCTCTTTAGCTTATAGTTACCATGTATCGTTCGTTGAAAGAATGAATCCCTAAAACGACTTGTTCTCGCATCTATTTCTCTTTACGCTTACGCTGGGACGAAGTAGCGGGGCAACATAATACCAATTACGTCGTCCGCAAATATATTTTTTCTGTATTTAGTGGGCAATCGTAGCCTGGCTTTTAATCTCCTTTCTTTCAAGGATTCCGAACCAGCGTCTGAGAGCATTTGCGTAACGCTTGCTTTTCTATTGCAAATATTAACAAATCGTATCGCCTTGCACTGCACTTTCTCGAGTTCGCTTCATCCGCTGGGTCCTATATACTCGCCGCATACTCCACATGGGGCCTAACTAAGGTGAAATAACATCGCTTTCTAACATCGCATTTTCGTCGCATCTACCTACAATACGCTTTATAAAACCGATCTTTTTAGTTGCTTTACCACAGATTTTTCGAATATGTGTGCTCCAGATTATTTGTAAGGATAATTCTGAGATATTCAACTGAGTCGACTCAGTATGTATATTAATTCCAATAAGTTTTTACGGGTGGTACTGACGCAATTGTTTTCTTTCGAAGAAGTTTACTATAGAGCATTTATTTACATTAAGATATAGTAGCCATTTTTCGCACCACTTTTGAATATAAACTAAATCGTTTGATAGTGAAATGCTACTAGATATTTCCCTATATATTACCGATGTAATATAATAAAGCTCGTCAGAAGGGAAAAAAATACTTTTGAAATTTGAGTAGAAACAATGTTTCTGAAGAAAGGTCTTCTTTCGATTCCGGCCAGTGTTTTGGAAAGAGGAGTTTGAATGCGAAAACACAGTTCGACCGGATTTCGGTGGTGCGCCGTGGAGTGACCCACATCTTGGAGAATCAAAAGGACGCAGATATTTGATCTCTGTGGCAAACAAGCGAGTCGTTTCCAGAAGTGATCCTTTGTTGAAAATCAAAAGAAAGAAAATAATGGTAAATATTTGTGTCGTTCGCTCAAGCCGAGCCAAATACGTTACGAGTAGTACGAAAATTCATTTTCAAAACAATGGATATCATAAAAATAAATATATTTGTGATAAACAGCCTCTTTGTTAGCTCATGTGCCTAAAACTTCCTATTTAAAATCCTTTCCTTTACTTCTTCACAACCGACTCTTGCTTTTATATCAGTCAACAACGTTTGTCTTTCTTTTTCCTTTTATCCTACCAATGCTTCTATCCTTATGCTCCATTACGTTTCCTTATTTATTATATGTATGATTTAATTCCATCACAGTAAGTAGCCAGGTCAGGTGGTATCCTTTACGTACTCGAATGTAACAATTAATTCAAATAACTTTTAAAACGTATTATATAATAATCCTTTAATGAATAAACGCACACGCATACACAAAGAATTAGCAAATGAAGAACATCGATAACCACATACAATAATTTATAAGGACTGCTGTTCAATATTTATAATTTGCTTATGAATTACTTTAAATCTCTCTTATCTTCCACCTTCGCATTTATTTCTCAGTTTAAACTCTCTCCTCTCTCATCCAGAATTTAATTTCTGACTTTCCAATTAGTCAGGATGTTTTTAATCCCACAATGCACCCCATCTCGAAGTCTTCCAGAATGTTCACACTTTCTTTCTTAGACTCCACGTTTCTCACCTGAATGGCAAATGACTCCAGACTAATGATGTCAATAATCTCTTCATGAAATTTTTCATAAAATTTCGTCATCGGATCCTTCCAATCAATGAAAGTTTCCTTCCAGCTACATTTTTTCTTTTCCCAACATCTTGAGATCCTTCCTTATCAAATAAAAACACTACCTAAAAACGAGATCCAGTTCATTTTTTCTAGTTTTTTTTCTGCCTATCAAATATTATGAAGGGCTTACTAATAAAAAAAATGCTTTTTCCCTTACCTAATAAACTTCCTTTCTATTTAGAGGAAATATATATTTACAGCCTTCATAGCAACTGTAGATGAATGAAATGAATAAATTCCTTGCAGTAATGGAGCGGCACTGAAAGAGGAAATTAGCTTCCCGTTTCTTGCGTTGCCATATTATAACTCCTCAATTTATTTCAGAGCTCGTTACCCGTGGACGTGTATAATCCTTTGCCTCTATAAATCTCTTGTGTTTTCAGCGATGGGAAAAGCAATTAGAGACATTTTAGCAGCACGCGAGCTAAAGATATGGCGCTAAACCATACACACACACACTATAAGATATAAAGACTATAATTCAGGTGCCTTTCGATAGTATTGATTAGCATAACACTATTTTCGATTATTCCTTTACTACTACTGGTAGGCGATAAATACATAACCGGTTTTTTAACTTAGCTAAATTAGATAGGTAATACGATAGAAAACTAGTTGTTTTTCCGTCGAATACTATTGGAATATTTTTCCAGAAATATTTCATGTAACGAAATGAAGTTCAAAGAGGGATACTGAATGTTCGACTGTTAGTAAAAATAAGAGTAGCAGTGAACACATCTAGACTTTCATGGAGATGAGAAAATGAAAAATTAGTAATATATCCAAAAAATCGAATTGATTTAAGTATCTCATAGGATATATCGATAAAATTTTCGCTTGGTTGATGAAACTTACCTCAATTCAAAACAGACGAACCTATAGGTATAACAGAAGAAAACCTGATTTTTATTTGTTAGTTATTGTGAGGACCTTAGGCTCCTATTTATGTACTAGAGCTGAAAATGGAGTCAAAAAGCATAATCTAACACATTCAAGATATCTTAAACACTCTTTATCAGGGATCAAAAGCCTTCTTTCTAACCGCCTCACTGGCAGTATTGATGACGAAATCACGTGATTCTAATTTCATGTAGTTTTTAGAACAATACATTATATTTTCCTCGGCCTGGATGTACTTTTACAGATGTTACCAGAAAAATTTTCACTCATCAAGCAAACAGTTAATTGCGTATGCAAGAAGCTTTACTGAAGTGTCACATGTGAAGGCTTTTCTTCACCCTTCTGCAAATTATTGAATTTCATCCTCCAACCCTATTGAAATTATGGCTTGAGAATCTAATTTTCATGCGTTTAGTTTTAAGCCATAAAATTTCAATCTAAAAACATCGTTCATACGATAAAAATAATTACTTTAAATTTAGAATAAAAAGCCGTACAAAAATTAAATGGTTTCAGTTTCTTCGAATTTCTTGCGTTGCTGTATTATAACTCTTGAGAAGGAAATGCGTCCATAGCTTCAAAATGTACAAAAGGTATTGAAAAGTTAAGAAAATAACGTCTCTCATTTTAAGCTATGAAGTGAGATCTAGCAGCTTTAAATTAGCTTTGATCGCTCCGTCATCTCTTCGTAGCAAAACCTGTTGTGAAGCTTCTATAATTGGGAATTGTTTTATATCTGCTTTCGTATTTTAGAGTTCAATTTTTAAGTTAACCTCATACTTTTCTTTTTTCTCCACCACTCATATTGCGGTCCTAACTTTCCTTAAATGCCCTTTTCTTTTCGCTCCTCCACTTTCGCTCTCATTCTCTTTTAATCCCTCCACATTCTGTCGCCCATTGTTGCGTAGGCAATTCATTCAGTCGCCCCATCTGCTCCACTTTCCCAACCAACTAAATATTTTCCTTTTTTCCTCTTCGTGAGGCTATTCCACGTGAAAACACGCCCGTGTGCATGGGCTCATAAAATGAAACTTAACTTTGTGCGCCATCGAAGCGAAAGGAGCGTGAGTTGTCGGAAGAGAGGAATTTTTTTCTGCGTGCTTTCATAATTGGCTCTTTCTCATGAAAATAAGTTAGATATAAAATATTTAAAGACAGAAAGTTATGTATCATGAAAAATTGCTGACCAGAGTAACATGAAAGAATATTTTTATATAAAAAGACAGGATATGATTTATATGCATATCGATGGAAAGAAAATAAACCTAAAATATGTAATCTAAAAGAGAACTGTTTCAGCAACTTTGGCTGTAGCGAAATTTGACAGCTAGTGTTGAACACTTACTGTTCCTAAAATGTATAGTTCACCAAAATATTAAGGCAAACATTTTTTGAATTTTGTTATATTTGCTATATTTTGCTATAAAATATGTAATCTAAAAGAGAACTGTTTCAGCAACTTTGGCTGTAGCGAAATTTGACAGCTAGTGTTGAACACTTACTGTTCCTAAAATGTATAGTTCACCAAAATATTAAGGAAAACATTTTTTGAATTTTGAAACATTAGTTGAAAGAAATTGTCAATGCAGAGGGAAAATATCATAAATTTGCACTAGTAAATGTTAGTGTGTTTGTAAGAGTATAATTACGTATCTATTCAAATACAAGAATGTATGATTATATTTATTTGTTTGGCAGTTTTGAAATCCTGATTACTTGGTAAATAATTTAATCAAAAATCAGAAATATCATTAAGTTAAGAAACCCGCTTGAAAGCTTCACTGGACACAGAATGGTGTAATCTAAATTAAATTTTCAAGAGTGAAATGCAAACATTTTAACTGTTTATGGATGACTCTAAGGAGCACCGCAGTAATAAATGGTAATGTAACTACTTTACAACTTCGGCAAGCTTATACCCAGAGAGCTGTTTATTTCAGATAATAACTGCTTTTGCAGAAAGAGGAATCTTTAAGTTCCGTATCCTCTTTAAATGAAAGAATTTTAATAAAATCGATATGCTCAGGCGTTACTTGGTGGAAAGCCATACTAAATGAAATTGAAATACTTTGTAATTTTCCACAGGTGTTTATTTCGCGACCGGTTTCGTAAGAGGGTCTTACGGCCTGAAGATGTAAGACCCTCTTACGAAACCGGTCGCGAAATAAACACCTGTGGAAAATTACAAAGTATTTCAATTTCATGAAAGAATTTTCCCACCTTAAAATTGTTCTCGGAAAGTTCTCCAAGTGTACCAATGATTTGTACTTTGAGAACTTTCTCTGACTTTTTCCACAAAGCTTTTCGACATCTATTACCACGATTCTACTGTACTTCAAAGGAAATTTTCTGTATAGTGTTTAATTGTCCTGTATATTTTTTCTAAAAAGCATCGACGACCTAATCAGAGTGAATTCTGTCGCGAATCCGTTCTATCACGACTTTTTGGAAGATTCTTGTGGAAACTACGAAGATTATTATTTATTCTAAAGCATTCCACCAATTTAAACTGGATAACATCGATATGAACCCTTTGAAATTTAATTTTAGACATAATTAGCTGAATGCTGCAGAAAGGAGTCAAGATGCGTATAAAGGGAATTTGTATCCTTAATTTATTCTATTACGATATGTAAATTATGTGGAAGAGAATATCATCGACAGCTTTGATTCCCTTCCAAGAAAGAGCAAGTTGAGCATTCCAGAGAATCACTCAAATATTATTGCATGACAAAGTTTTCTTCCGGATTACACAGCGTCGTCATAAGAAAAAAGGCAACGTTCCGCCGGCGTTACTGCCATCTTCTTCAGCCGAAGTGAAGGCCACTTCCTCTGGGCGTGTATTTTCACATCAAGTTTGCTAAAATAAGATTGTTTCATTTTAATTTCTTATGCAACAATTTCCCTTTTAATCTCGCAATTTCACAGAAATTTCTCATTTATGATACATGCGTTATGCAATTTCTCATTTATGATATATGCAGGAAAACTGCCATAATTTTCCTTGTGAACTTTACTTACAATTCTGCTTATAATTTAACACTGTTTCGCCATATTCTACTCTTCCGAATTCTTTGATTTATTTAAAAATAATTATATTTCTGTCTTTCCCTTTCTGAAGCTCATTTATGAGAAGTTTTAAAACACACCGTAAGTAAGCCGTTTGTCGGCAGATCAAACTCGCGTTTTGAGACAAACGGGAAGTTCCGGATTACCGATTTCTAGAAATTACAGTTATTTCTAGAAATCAGTAATCCTGAACTTCCATTTCGTTCTCCAAACGCGAGTTCAATCTGCCCACGTACGGATTACGGAGTGTTTTTAAACTTCTAAATTATTAATAATGTTCCAATATTCTTTCCTTACACCACTGAAGCTCACGTCGATAACTTTCAAGACCAAAGTTATTATATCATCAGTATTGCAGAAACACAACATAAAGTTTGACTTTTGCATTTATTTTATTTGAATGCTATCTATCACTATCGCTAGATATCCTTTTAGGGTCTAAGAAGTTCTACACGTTAACAATTTCCAATGGGATCTTTCAGACTCTACTATAGGTAAATATTTATTTATCGGATGTAACTAGCTCTGATTCGTTCCCTTTTTCTGGAATTATTGTAACTTTTATGCCAGATTACATAGCTTCCTATATCCTGAAAAATTATTTATGTATTAAATTTAAAAAACTTCATTTAGTAATATTAAACGGACGTTAACAACTTCGGAAAATATGATAATTGTAATTCTGATTAAGATTATGATAATAAAATGTGACACACTTAAACATTATCTATTAATGCATTCAAGTTAGCAATATTAAAAACTCCTAAAAGCATCAAAAGAAACGTACGATTGCTTATACGTATTTCGCCCCCCAAGGAAGCCTCTTCGGATCGTGACGACCAGAGAGGTTGTGGAGGTGCATGTCAAAGTTATTATTAATGAGTTCAAAGAAATGTAAAACGAAAGCATACCGCAGAGCGTACAGAACCGTGACTCTGAAGTTTTTTAACCCAATTGTGAGCGAAATATTAAGAAAGAATAAAATCGGAGAAGAACCTCTCTCCTAGCATATAGAACGAACGCGGATTATTATTATTATATACAAAGCCGTCGCAGATAGACTTCTGTCTGGTGGCGACGTTCATAAAGTACAACTTTATACATTATAACTGCTTCACAATATAAGCCCCCTATATACTATGAACACAATACAAAAATAAATTCATATATAATACAGTGTCAATGAATAAAAACATAAATGAATTACCACCCATCTACAATATCAACACATTACATTAACTACTATAATTAAATTACATCATTAAGATATTTACAATGTATCCAGTATAGTACTACGCTAACTAACATCAAATACATTAATTTTATGTACAGAATTAATTGTCATGCAAGACTTTTCAGGGTTCCTGATAGGCCTTCACGGCTACCGTAGCGGCCACGGGGCCCACGAAGTCCCCACCGTACATCACCCTACCAGGCGATCCCCTACTCGACTCACATTTCGTTTACGGCAGGTTCATTATGGAAAATATGAATGAGTTCATTCTAGGAAAGAAAACCGTGTCAGTGGCTACATACTTCCTTAGAGGGCGTTTATTAAATATTTTTCGAATCACTCAAATTAGATATCTGTAATCATTGAGTGGAGCTTAGCCTTCGCTCCGTGTTAATTATGATAATCCATTTCCTGCAAAGGCGGCGACGATGAGAAATAATAATGTCCACAGGACGACTTAAGCCGTCACGCGCCAATTTGTCGCGTCAGGTCACGCTAACGGATTTAATGCAATGCTGTCCTAGAGCGACGAGTGTGAGGCAAACGTGACTACAGTTAACTACTTTTATGCACGCGAATCACCACACACTCTTTTTCAAGAATGCAAGTTAACCTTCCGTTAGATAATCACCCGAGTTTAGTGCATTTGATCAGATCTGAAGCTTGACTTTAGTATACGATTCTGCGTCGGGAGTGACAACTTACCTGTCTTGCAATACATGCAGATCGGCTTTTGTTCCATATTTGCGTGATTGAATAAGCTTTCGGCATAACCCATCGAAGGTACGCAGCCATCTTGAAGCAACATTTATGTCTCATTGTTGAATTTTCCTACGTAATCAGACGGCCTCTATTGTTTGCTACACTACATTGCAACATCGACGGCAACACTCTCTTTTTCCTACTGACTACTAAATTTATCTTTGTGGATGAAGTGGGGAAAACATATTACGTAAAGGGCGAGAGGTGGGAGACTAATCAAAAATGATTATAATTAAGCTACTCATCTTTGATTTTTAGTTTTGGACTTATCCGTAATCTCGGACACACTCGTTCCCTCCCTACAATTCCGAGAAAATCTCTCTCTCTGTCAACTCTGTTTCCTCGTGTTATATACTGGTTTTCTTACTATTTACTTACTGCCAATATCGACCCCCCAGGGGTCTTAATGATATTGCAAGGGGTCGATTCGAGTTCTACGTCTATGCAAGGACCCTGCAAGCCACCTTTTGGCGTGTGTCAGGGGTGAACGCACCATGATTCCACTACCCTGTTCGATTACTTTCAAGTATCGTTCGTGGGTGAAATGAATTATTGAAACGACTGAATGTAGCATCTCTATCTCTGATTTCTCTCTCAAATGGAGTACGACCTGGACTGGGAAGGCACATAATACCGGCTACATCTTCTAAAAACTTACTTTCTTTGAACTTACTGAGTAAGCTAAGTCTTTATTTAAATCTTAATCTTCAGTAATTTCAGTATCTTAATCTCAGTACTGCATCCTAAAGCACATGAGTAACGCTCATTGTTTTATCGTTCACTAAACATATCACCTTTCGCTGCACTTTTTCTAATTCCTGGTTG
Source organism: Ladona fulva (assembly GCA_000376725.2). NCBI lineage: Eukaryota > Metazoa > Arthropoda > Insecta > Odonata > Libellulidae > Ladona > Ladona fulva. The sequence continues at coordinate 544,766 of KZ308842.1, read as the reverse complement.
CTCTGGAGTCGATTGGAGACCAGTGGACATCGTAAATAAAATTTTAATTAATACGAACAATGTCGTATTTGTTATATTAGTGCCAACACAGAACTAAGAAAACTGATTTCCCGTGGAACTCCAAGAGATATCTGAGTTTACAGATAAGTCGCTTTAATCTATTCATCTTCGATTTGCCTCCCTCCCTGTGCCGTAAAAGACGTGATAACTCTTGCTAGGCCTCGTCAGCCACCAATCAACGAATCAAGGATATATTTAATGGACCCTATTTATGTTCATCTCAAGTTTATCGCTCGCGTTTGTATGCATATAATATTTCTGCATTCTCAATCTAATAGTTAGTGTTACCAATACAAGTTTGTGATGCTCAGATATTGTTAAGCTATTGAGTGTTGCGAGATACATTGGTTTTTAGTAACTGCTTTCACTCGACCCTGGTCCAGCAAAAAGTTTCCCGATCCGAAACAAACCTCATGCTTTGTTAAACCCAGCAATCCCTTTCTGTCTTCTACCCCAGAGCCTTTCTTACACATTACGCTCTTCTTAAATCTGCACGGCATTCCTCTTGGAAACAAAGCAAAGCTGATAGAGGATTCAACGACACTGACGTTGGTGCATTTGTTTATTTAAGCTTCTTTTTTATCATCTCTCTATGTAATGGCAATTGGAAAGGTCTAAAAATAGGGAAAAAAATCTCAAAATTTGTCTTGAAATTTTCCTTGGAGTTTCGGTCATGCCAATTCTGTTTATGACATTTGTGAGTTCGTAGTACTACTCCAGTGCAATTAATGGCTAAAATATTTCAATCCACGTTGCTCGTTAAATAATTGGAATGTTCACGATTGATATATTTGAAATCTAGAAGTTTTTTCCAAGAGGTAATCGATTCAAGTGAAACAGACCCCATGCAAATAAAAAAATAACGCAAAGTTTGCGTCCGAAAGGTAATTTCGCAAAAGCAGATCGCGGATTCTGTGGACAAAAGAACAAAGCGCTCGAAAATGTCGAAGAGAATTTAATAAAGGCAAATTCGGAGGGAAGGTTCTCTGGATCTTTAGAAGTATACCAGTTATGGAAGAGGAGGGCTCTTCTGAGAAGCTTTATTACGCGCTCCTCTGACGCACTCTTCAAAGACTTCGCAGAAAGTGGGAAGAATGTCAATGGGGAAGTATACAATGAAGAGGGAGAGAAAGACACCGCCGGGAAGAACAACGGTGGAGCATGCGTAATTGGCGATAGCAATTCGCATCTCACGAATCTCTCTTTGATTTATTGCCACATTCTAGTATTCGAATACCCATGCCGATAGCTTGTATATGGGAATAACGAAGATATATAACCACGGTGAATTTTGTTGAAATTTTCAAAGAGTATTTGAAACCAATACAAGGTCAAATTTCAAATATAAGGTGAGGTTTTACTTTTGAAATGTGAATGTTAGGTTATTTTATTTTCCATAAAAGGAGGGGGACACATAAAAGCAGAATCGAGAAATCAAATTATAAAGCAAAAGGAGATCACAAACATCAATTTAATTTAAGAAAGCGAAGGATGGATCTAGGTAAATACTCATTTATCAATCATTCATTAAGATAATCGAATTTGTTTTCTGAGGAAGGGCTTAAATCCTTTCCGAAAACATTAAAGAAGTTTCGAAATCGGTGCGAAAATATTAGTACAAAAATAAAATACATAATTCTGTTTGTCACTTCAATCCATAATACTGTTTATGCTTGGAAAACCGTTCAAATGATAGGAAAAATTAAATTATTGCAATGTATTGGATGACGGACAACAGATTTCTGTAAAAATATGTATGTTTTGTAGATGTGATGCGGCGGATTTATGTTTCAAGAGGTGTAATGATATAGAATAACCTAAAGTCGAATTTTAATTTTGCGTCAATCAGCAAAAATGAATGGGAAATTTGACAAAACCATAAAATGTATACACCCTGATACTATTATTACTGCATCATTGTAATGCACTGTACAAGACTGGGATACTTCTGTATTGCAATATGTAAATTAACGTGAGATTTGAAGATATAACAAAATTAATGAATGAAAAGATATAAATTTAATTTTAAGTGGTATAAAGGGAATTTGTAATGATGTTTTTGTACATGTTGTATGTATAATATAAAATGCTTCCCTCTAATGTATCTAACTTGTTCAAACCTTGTCACTTGGCTTGTGGCCAGTGACAAGGTTTCTGTCAAGTTGAAAGTTCTGGAAGGGTACAAAAATTAATAATAACGGGGTATATTAACAGATGAGATTATATATTTAACAGTCACTACTTACAGGAATTACTCCAGACACACAAAACCATTTTAATACCCTTCGCCATCTGACCATAAAGCGAATGTATATATATATATCTATGTGTGTTAGTAATGGGTATATACACTTAGATACCTGGAGTAAGGATTACAGAACGAGCAACTCCGTTAAAACACTTTTAATCGGTTGCTTTAACATGGGTACAACATCCCTGGTTTTATGAACTGTTGTTGTTTTGTATCTGAATTCTTACGGCTATGAAAGTGAAATAACTCTAAAAGTAATAGAAATGGCAGAAATGCACGCAAGTCTCCCATTTGGAAAAGATAAGGGCGCAATTAAGGATGAAGAAACATAGGATGACAGAATAGTATGAATGGAACAGGAAAGAATAGGAAGATCGAAAGGATTGTGGAAAGGTAGATTAGCAGTTTCAGAAGAAACGAGAGCCCTTCTCGCGGAAAGCAAGAGAAGAAAAAAAAGGCGTATTTGTGGTGGTCCATGCGGGAGCGATCCAGAGCAGTTTGTGCTCCGTAGTGGAGAATTAAGCCTCTCATTCCCTTCATTCGGGAGGAAAGAAAATGTGAGCGGATGGTTGCTTGGCAACGAGATGCTGGGCTGATCACTGGGGCTGGGAGAGTAGCTGAGTTTACCGAAGAGAATTCCCGGTTAATTTTACTCTCAGTTACCCCATCCGTATTAAAGTTATTCCTTTCGAGGATGTCGCCATGTAAGTGACGAGCCGTTAATTAAAAATGTGTAGCTACCAATTGCAAACAAATTACACGTTAAATTAGATAAAATCTCCGAATTCATTCCCAATTAAATTATATTAAATTTTAATTAAAAACGAATCGATAATTATAATGATCACGCTTTTTACGTAATTCGACGCTGAAAAGAACCAACATTACAATTTCGTCGTAACTGACTTTTTGCTATTCACTCCAATTAAAATAAATTCTTGCAAATCGTTTCCTGTACATAGATGTTTGTGAATTAAGAATTTAAAAATATAATTACAGTTCCAGGGGACAAAGGATTATTTATTGTAGAAAAAATTCATAATGAGTTTCAGATTTCAAAATTTTTGATGGAAAATAAATTGTCTAGTCACTCTCAAAATTAATGTACTTAAGTCTATTTCAAACTGTAAAGAAACGCTCTATTCCTTTGTGGTAAAAGGGGAATGCTTCGTTCAAATGATTGTCTGCATAAGTGGCACGTTACTAAGTGTAAATAACGATCGGAATGCATCATGCAGCAATTATCTTTATAATTAAATTGTTCTCAAAGACATTTGACATTTACAATGTATCCAGTATAGTACTACGCTAACTAACATCAAATACATTAATTTTATGTACAGAATTAATTGTCATGCAAGACTTTTTAGGGTTCCTGATAGGCCTTCACGGCTACCAACTATAGGAACTATAACAACTATAGGAATGAAAACGCAAACTAAAACACCATATTGTGTAAAAGTGACGAAAGTCTATGATTTCTATACGACCGCCATACGACTAATAAGTGCTAATTCCAACTTTCCTTTCTCCGAGGCAGAGCTGGAAAACAAAAGAAAATATCGATCATAAATTCGGTTCGGAAACTTTTAGAAAAGTAAAAAAGTAACTTTAGACTTTGAAATTTGGTAATGGAAATATTGCGCATTTCGATATTCATTTGAGTTGCATCATAAAGAGTCAACAGGATTTTTTATGATGCAACTTTATAATATTTTCATTCTATTACATTCATTCACCCTATTTCATGGAGTTCATATTTGTCCAGTTGTCAAGTTAGACCTCACATATGTCTTAGCTCAGGGAAGCTAAACTAAAAAATTTAAAAAAATCATTGTTGTGATAGATTATTTCGTTCTTGCATTAATAATTACGTTTAATACACTATCGCAATAATAAGAGTACAGAATAATAGTGTTTTGTGTTCAGTTATTAGTGTAGTTGGACACAGGTTAACCATCAAACTTTTGAGAATTTTAAAAGTACAGGTGCCAAGTGAAAATATTACCCGAGAGTTAAACGAATATACGGTCACAGGAAAACACAACGAAACATCGAAATGTATTTTAAGGTATCGATTTTGCTTTCAAAATCATTTTTGAAATCTCAGCATTTAGCATTCGTTTAGTTATCGTAAGTTTGGCCTTAATATTTATAGTTGTGCATTGTGTTGACCATTGTAAGGATGAGGATATGATGGTGTTATGAAAGAATGTGATAGAGTGAGAGCAAGAAAGATGATAAACGATCAAAAGTGATAAAAAAACAAAAGACACTCGCGAAGCGATATGAAGAAGGAATGTTTACTCAGCACTTAACGTTTTCCAGTCTTGGGAGGAAGTAAGGCAAGTAACCTGTGCATTTCAACGACTCTCGTCTTTCACTCTTTCACACACTTTCAGGGGATACACTCCGATTCTTGCATCCAATCCCCACTGACAAAGAAACATAAATCTTCCCGGGGGATCCGGAAATTATCTATTTTAAAGCGCTTCAGCTTGCAAATGGCGTTTTGGGTCATCTTTTAGGAGTCTCCATTCAATCGAAAAGCAAATGCAAACAGTAGAGGATGCTCACCTTGTTTATGTGCGATATTTTGAATGCGTCCGCTTTGATGAAAAAATCTCCGAATTTACTCTTCTTCTAAATGCTATTCTCCCTCCCGAATGGAAACGCTCTTGTTTACCAATCGCAGGACAAAGGAATAAAGGACGTCCTTCTCTTCTCTTTCCGCTCCTTCTCCACGAATCTTTTCATATCCCCACAATTCTCCATCGACCGGGATTCTTTCTTTAACTCCTTTTTCCGCCTTTCCTCTCACATTTTTCCTTCGCATGCCTCAGGGTGCGTCTATACCATTCCCATTCCTTGTCCTAAATCTACCAGCCTATATAAGACGATTATTCTTTATAATTTTCCAATTTATTTATTTGTTATACTAATATCACAAACGCATCTGACTGTGAATCCAATGATCAAAGAATGCACTAAATTTAAAAAAACTTCTTTATGTTCAACTTTCATTGACAAAGAATATTCTGATGTACGAGTACATGTATATGTTAATAACTATTATAATTTTTATTATCTTTTACGTAATCTAATATTGTAATCCCTCTCTCTCTCTTTCTTTCACTTTCTCCTACACGTTTGCAAGATTCGCAACACCCCTTCTCTTTTGGGCGTTTTCCTGCAGTGGAAATTTTTTCTGTGATAAAAAACTTCTTTGAAAAGGAAACAAGAATACTGTAGCCAAAATTATGTATTTATCTGTACAGTATCTTTAACGGGTTATAAAAATCTGTAAAATTTGTCTATGCACCATTTTTCTAGCAATTTATTTCAATGAAAGCAGCTCAGATGAATTTTTGAACGACCTCGCATCCAAAACGTTTTAGCATTATTTTTTATTTAATCTATCTCTCTGGCAAGTATTACAAGAAATCGCTTGAGGCTCTGTTTGAGTAAGACTATCCTCTCTTTAAGGACGACAGCTCTTCTTTGTTTTGAATCATATTATAGAAGTATTTCGGCAGTATTCCAATCACTCAGAGCTTGTTCTTTGCCACAAATTATAAAAAATAGAAATATTTCAGTGAAAGAGCATTAATAAAAATAAGTGTCGGATTTACAAGAAATCAACTCTTAAATTGCAAATGATATTTGCAGTAACTCGCATAAGATACGCAGTTAATTTACAAATCCAGATACATCCAGGGTTGCCTCATGCTTGGAAATCGTCATAAATTCTGTCCGAAGTCCGGCCCAAGTTCAACGAAGGGCCAAGGCGTTCGATCAGATCGACCTCTTTTGTTTTTTCTTGCACTGATCGACCCATCGATTGGTGAGGCCCTGAGGTATACAATAGGCGATACTTTTCATCGAGGCCGCTGATTCAAGGATTCTTCATTTTATTATTACAAAAGAAGTTCGAAAATATTTCAGCACTAGATGATTTTCACTAATTTAAAAGTAAGTTTGGATGTGCTTAAGAACAGTTTACATTGTACGCTCAGCCAAGGAACAGAAGGTAGAAGTCTTGTATTTTGAAGAATTCTTGCTCTTTTTCTCCTTAATATTAAAATTGGAAGTCTTGTTTCGGAGGTTGTTGAAGAACGCGTTGTATCGTTGATTTCCCACGAGGTTTATTTTAGATTCTGAAAGCATCCGAAGTGCCATTTACATCAGCCAGCTACAGAATCATGGGCAAAAATGCTGATTGGAAATAATAACGTGACAAATAGTGGAATCCATTGTGAGATTTAAATAGCAGTAACTTTATGCCTTTCTAACTCAAGAACGACCTTCTGTTACAAGGTACGGCTTCCCCGTCAGAGAATAGGTGAATCTGGGAGATTACAGTATTTCATGAGACGCACTTTTTTTCCGCGAAAATTTAATCTAAAATCGGCCTTCGTCTTATGGACCGAGGGTGAGAATTCTTTCAGACGTCAGGAATAGCCATGCAATAGTAATTGTAAACAATCTTGCGCTAAGTTGAGTGTTGGGTTTTATCTTCCAATCGCCGCGGAATCCTATATCGTAATGTTTCGCTTCTATTAAATTCTTCCGTAAATTGGCGCTCTTTTCAAATCTCGTCTCTTTGTTTCTCTTATAAGCAGCTTACGTTACTGTGAGTATAATCTTCACTTCGTTTGCTTTAAAAGTCATGGTGCATCTAATGGGCTGGAAAATACGGTAATGTTTTTCAATACATAGTTAATTAAGTCTTATGACGATTCTGCTGTAATGGTAATGACGGTAATGTTTTTCAATACATAGTTAATTAAGTCTTATGACGATTCTGCTTTATTATTTATTATCTAGTGAAAAGTTTTTCAGAAAACTCCAATCTAAGAAAGTATCGAAGGAATTAATCGCTTAAATTTCGACTATGTTGCATTAACTTTGACAAATACTGAAAAATTATATATCCACCGTCTTTATTACTTATATAGGCAATAATAATGCACAAAATATGTAATACTTATATCTGATGATTCATGTTTCTGCGATTTAAATTTTTACTTCTAATGGATCGTGAACAAAAAGGTTTGTGACAATCGTTTGGAAGCTCGTCCGTAAAATCTGCCGATCTTGGACTTGGTGTTACACTGAGGGATTTCCCGTGGCAAACTAATCTAGCCCGCGGCGGCTGAGAAGCTCTGCCATAACTTCTTTCCTCAGCATTTCCTGTTCTTCCGGCCTCGTCTTCCCTACTCTCTCAAATCTCCAAATCCCTTTCTTCCCCTCCTCCCACATAATTCGTTTTCCCTTGATCTTTCCATCCCAAAATTACGTGCGCGTTGGAATCTTCTCTGCAGAAGGCTGTTATCATTCCATCTCCTCCACTTCCCTTCCCTTATCTCCATTCAAATCTCCCAGATGTAGTAGCGGGCGTCTTATGGTGACTTAAGGGAAATACTGCAGTCAAGGTTAGGGATTTGCAGGGCCTGCGCTTCTTGAGATTTTCCGGAAAAGACGGCGATCATATAATTGCTATTGCTGATGTATGCGAATTCGATTCTAGTTTGCGCATGGAAATAAAGGGGATCGAGGTTATTTTGGAGATTGATCTCCCGATTGGAAAACTAGCAGAAAGATATGTTTATGTGATCTCGTTCATATGAATGTTGTTGGTGAATACCACTGTTGAAGAAAAATAGTACTGAGAGAGAAAGAATGCATAATTTTCAACGCAATATTTTATTTGATAACCGATTTCAGACTTAAATTTCCAACTTTAGGTCACACAGTAGATCTTAATATCAATAAGGTTGATATTGTGACCTGGGGATGGCAATGTAATGCCAAAACTATTTGTCAAGTAAAATATTTGTGGAAAAGTATCCAGTTTTTTTTTCTTTCGTGGATTTCCACGACATCACGGCCGCCGCCATAGATTTTACTTTAGATCAACAACAGTACTGTCAAACATATATTAATAACTGAATATCATCTAAATGTGAAGAAACTTTGACGGATTTTGAGGACTTCAACTAAAGGAAGTGCTACATAAAGAGGTACGTTCCATTTTTATTATATTTTATGTAATTGGGTTTTTTCATAACCTGTTTGTGATAAATAAATTATTATTATAATTTACTACGATAAAAAAGTAAGCCTTAATTTAATGGACATGGGTTCTTACATTTTGTAATACATTATGTAATATACTTCAATAAATCAAAATGGGCACAGCTTTTACATTGACTGAGTTTACTCTCTAAAAATTAAAATGTCAGATCTTCTCAAGTCAGGTGTTACTCACTGTTTACCCATTGTTTCAAAGGTCAGCTTTACTGAAATAAGGGTATTTTTCAAACCTGTTAGAAGTGGAAATCACTTTCATAGCAAGGTAGTGGAATTTATATCCGCAGGTGCTAACAGAGCGCAACCGCGAAGCCTTATAAATGCATCTATCATGTCTGCTATCGAGTTCCATCGCGTTTCAAATTCCATAACGCCCTAATTGTTTTGCGAGTATTCACTTAGTGAGGATTATTTAAAAAATAATTTATTATTTAATAACTTTCTCTACAATGGGAAATGACGCCCTCATATCGACACCTTAAACCAAAATTCTATCACGTGATCATGAAAACGTTTTTCACCTTTTTTTTCAATTCGCTACCTGTTCTTCTTGCAATCGACATCTGCGTAATACGAAGAGTATCGAAAAGCCTATCCGATTGCATGTTTAAAACATATCGTATCGTACTGTATAATCACATATACCGCTGGGTTTCGAGGATATTAAATTATATTAAATCTTCATCCAAACCTGGAGAAGAACTCGTTTAAAGAAATAGTCTAGAGTCCCTTAGAAAGATTGGTTTGGAAGTGGATGGTTTTGATTAGAATTGATTGTCCTTAAAACTAGATTCACTTTATTTAATCATTATCAAAAATGAGAATATTTCCGAAATCTAATTTTTATTCTTTCGTACAACGCTTAATAAAAGCGTTTCATCTTGGAGCAAAAGTATTAAGTTAATGAAAAAGTCGGATGGGATATTCTCAAAGAGTGGAAGCTTAGAAATATAGTTCTTAGATTGAGCAGACGGTTTTCTAAAAGATTTGGGGTTATAGCTACATCTACATCTACATCTACATTAGTACCCTGCAAGCCGCCTTTCGGCGTGTGGCAGGGGGTGCAAGTACCATGAATTTACTGAATTTACTTCGCTAATCTATTACTTTCGCGTATCGTTCGCGGAAAAAATGAATTCTTGTATCGATTCGTTTTAGCATCTATTTATATTATCTATAGCTGAATCTTGGAAAGGTATACAAAAATTTCAAGCAGAAAATGTTTTAAAACATTTAAACGACTGATCAGATAAAATAGTACCGGAAAGGATTCTCAAGCTAACATCTAGCAATTTTGTAAACAGCCCAGAGGGAATATGGTCAGCTTCTATGTGCACAGCCTGCTTTTCATGAAGAATCATTGAGAAGCAAAAATTTACGAACGCTTTGGTTTCATTCAGTTCGACCTCTATTCCCGGAAGAAGTTCGTTTGCTTTCAAGTCCATACATTACGCATGGGAATTCCGTTCGCATAGAGGAGTGAAGAATCGAGCCGCCAGCTCTCTGAACATCACACTCGGAGGTTCATTCCCCTGTCCTCTTGACAATTAGTCCTTCCGCACATATTTATCTTACCGTTCACTTTCGCCGCATTCCCAAGCCCCGTGTAACATTCCCTATTTTCCTCTTCCCGGACTTATAACATTCTCTCTCGCCCTCGCTTTCTCCAAAAACGAATCCCTTTTTCGAATCCTCGCTTCCCCTTTGCCCTTCTCTGCTCCCATCGACTTTGAATTGCAGATGACGAGGAAGAGGCGGAGAAAGTGTTGAAGGGGAGGATTCGCTCGGTGCCTGTTAACGGTCACCAAGGCCGTGTTGATAGCATCTCCTTAGAAGCGGACACAGCACCTTATTTATGAGACTTTCCGGCAAGTGCTCCATTTGAACATGGAATGAGAGTGGGTCAGCGCTCGCCAAATTGGATCAAGGACGAACGAATTGGAAAAACAGATAACGCGATATGTATTTTTTATTTGGGTTAAATGAAGAGGTACTCGTGCGCGATCAAACAAAGGTAAGAACGAAAAAATTAAGCGGAAAGAAAAATGAAATATTTTTTCGTAAGAAAATAAATAGTATTATTCACCGATGTTAGTCCACCTCTAGCTTTAAGCCTTCCAACAGTCTCTACAAGATCGAAGGCTTGAAAAAAGGCTTACTTTACAAGTTCAGAGGAAGTACGTTTTTAGAATATATAGCCGATAATATACGTTACGTCCTCCCGATTACATTGGCCATTGCGATACTGAGAGATAAATCAGAGGAATAGATGCCAGAACTAGTCGTTCCAAGGATGAATTTTTTCCGCGTAAGTAATCGATTACAGTAGAGTATTATTAAAAGTGCTTCGACAGCTTAGTTCATCTCGCACGTAGGCTCCCACCGGGAATCGAACCAGGGACCGCTTTCATTGAATTCGAACGCATTGCCAACTTGGCTATCCGGGAGCCGCAAGGTGCTTGCACCTCTTCCACACGCCGAAAGGCATCTCGCAGGTAACATACGTAGAGATAAATGAACAATTCCATAGCAATAGCAAAATAATTCCGAATGTGCGCATGCGCGAAACTTAGCGTCACCTTTGTCTAACGCTTTAACATTGAAAGCCCGAGTATTTTTGATGGTCTAACGGCTTGCTTGTGAAGGATTATCATTTGCTTCCGGCACTACTTAGTGGTAGAAATCTGTAATGCATAGGATAAAATAACACATACTTTTACCCGAACCACGATATTGTATTCTGCAATCCAGATTTCGACGCGGCGCATTATAATCAGGCAAAGAGTTCAGAACTTTTTCGTAACATATAGCAAAAGAGGATACGGAGATAAGCCTATTTCCTCGACTTATACCCCTCCTCTCTGTCTCATTTAATTCTATACGAAACGAGAAACTTTTTTATGAAACTATTGTTGAAGATACGGCACGCATTTTGCTTTAAGTCCCCGTTGGCACAATGTGGGGATGGTGCTTAATTCAGATTTGATACGAATTCAATCATCTCATCATGATACGAATATAATCTACATCTACATTAATACCAGAAGGATATGACATACATACATGTACATATAGGCTAGAAAGTGATTTTTCCTCTTTTTACATAATTAATTAATATACTATGTACATTACAACGTTTTACTCCTTTTTCTGTCAGTTGTGTTGTTGGCGTAAAGTCACGCTGAAATCTGCAAACGTTTGCAATAAATTTTGTAGATTTGTATTAAATTTGTAAGTTTTGTCATTAAATATATTAATCATGAAATCCCACCAATTATCACTTGATACCATTCATTTCATTCACTCCCTCGTTAATTCTCTTAATAGCTTGTACTTACGTAAAGTCAAAAACATAATTGCCATTGGTTTTTCCTTACCTTTATATTCTGTCTCCACCAGATCATTGGACCAATCAGTAACAGCGTCTTCCGGTTCGTCATCTTTTGCAAAGTGACTAAAAATATTTAAATTTGGGGAAATTAAGTCGGTAAGTCCGGGAAATACGCTGGATGAAAGCATCTGAGCTGTAGAGTTAACGCTTGAGTTGAAGCAGAAGTTTTGAATGTCTAAGAGGAAAAAGTTATTAATTTTGTGGATGAAGATGGTACAAGAATTTTATGTCGTAACATATTTATGTTACGACATTTTATCTACGGTATAATATTCCCGCGGGAAGAAAGGGATACCAAGTATAATACTCCCGTATTTGATCGATACGAAGGCAGTCGATTCAGATGATAAAACAGTTTCTGCTTTGTATAAATGAAAACAAGAAATAGAAAATATTTTAGAGATATTTACATCAAATGAATAACCTTGACGTACCACCTTTTAACGATATTGTTTCGATTAATTTTAAAACTTTACTCTAATGATAATACTGACGAAGGCAATATTCCATAAGAACGGCATACATTGTTAATGAAGTATCTAAAACTATGATAGACGCAACTTGTGATGAATGGGTTACTGTCCATGTCTACTTTGTCAAGAGAACGCGCAAATTCCGTCGTAACGGATTCCATGAACTGAGATAGACTACCGGAACACATAATTACTACGGACTAGAGCCGGGAGGAAAATTAACGACGGTAAATGTACTGATACGACTTCCCCTGAGTGATTGCTCTCCGGATTAATCTTCGTTGACCGATATTATTGGCAGATGTGCTCTGGTGGCTGTACATCACCTTTAAGAGACCGATTTCACATACATTTCAAACACGAAAATCTCTCTTGGCTGAGGGACGTCGATTTTTAGAAAATATTCCAATGCGGAGAAAAACTTCAAGCTGAGGAAATCTACTCGTACCTCGTTCGTATTGTTATTCGCAAACGTTGCCAATAAAACTTAAGCGATATTTACTTACAAAAATAAAACAATATTATCATATTTAGTCTCTCTTTCATAGAAATACGCAAAAAATGTACCAAAAATATCAGCATATAACAAAACTATTAGCATATGAAAACAATATTGATATATAAAAACAAGATTATTGCTTAAATATAATATTAAAATGTAGTCGCAACGTTATAAGTGTAGCATAGTAAATAAACAAACAAACTTTTTCACTTCCCTGAGATGAAAATTCTCTTCCCTCTCACCCCGGTAATATAATGTTTACTTAAAATGAGTATATATATTTCTCTCTTTAGGGCCCGGTATTGTCATAATGATTTGTTAGTTAAACTGAATATTATAGATAATCTCCTATATAGATGACAAATTATAATATTCACTAAACAATATAATACCGGGCCTTAAACTGAACATTAGTCCCTCTTAAGTATACCAGGCGTCCACGATGTATTCGAATTGATTGCTCATACCTTTTCGTTTAAAACTATTCTTGACTATTGATTTTTACCCCTTTACACTATTGTATTCTTTATAAAAATTCAGTTACCCGAATCAAACTATTTTGTCTATTTTTCAGCTAATGAAAATTCAGAAACTTAACAGGAGTATTAAAGTGTTAGGTGAAGTTATAATAAATTAATGAATCATGAATGCAATAGACTTCAGAAAGATATGGATTCTGAACAAGAAGAACGAAATGTCAGAGCCTGGAAGATGAAAGTCATTCGCTGTGAGCTAGAGCGGAAATCGAGGAGGTTTTGTTTTAAGAAAGTTGTGGCGGAAAATTGGGGAATAAAGAACTCGATGAGAGAAAGTAAAAGATTCGTTATAACAGTAGGCTGAGCAAAACACATAGAATTGTTAGAAAGAAAGAGTATGTTCTTGGAATCCAGACAAGGAGTTTGAAAATGGCACGAGATGATATGGTGACAATATGAAATATTTACTAAGAAAGTCGAAAGACAAGTGAATGATGCATAATTAACCAGAATATTTTAAGAGGGGAAAATGATTTCAGAAAGAAGGAGAGAAAGGCTGATGCTAAACAACGGCTTTTTCATAAACAGTACCTCAAAAATGATTTACTTATATTACTTTTAACGAATTTATTCATTTAACACCGCATTAACTACATGATCAGTACACCGTTAGACAGTTTAGAAATAAAAAATAAATATTAAACCCTTGAAAATGTCATCAAAACTAATTATGATTGAGAAATAAACAAAAGAAAGAGAAAAATCTTCCTAGGTATTGTAAACGGTAAAAAACATGAAATTTTACATGGAAGCATGTATATAACGGTTTGAAATCCTTAAGTTTGCGAACTGGTGTAGATAGGATTTACAGTGATTAAAAATTTCAATATTTATGAGTCATTCTTTAGATGTAAGCATTTGAAAATTAGAAAATTGGCTTCGAATAAATTCGTGTGATGCTGAGAAAATCACTCGGTACTTAACTTGAGAAATTATATTGTTCAGTCGATGCGTTTTTGCATAATTGGATTCAACGGGAAAAGAAAAGAGGAAAAGAGTAAAGGAAAGCATTGGAGGGAATAAAAATAGATCATCAAATTGAAGCTGGAATATGAAGAAGAGGGATAATGTAGAGAATAAGAAACAGACGGAAGAGGAAGGAAGAGGGAATGCGAAATCCGAATACATCGAAGAAGATATGAAGGCTATATGCAAGAATCAGCAAAAAGTAGAGAGCAATATGCGAGAAATAAGAGGATAGGCGGATGAGGATGAATCCTGTCACAATAGCGAAACAGAAATTTAAATCTGAATACGCAGCGGGAAAACTTTTCTTATTCATGAAGTGCGATGCGTATATATTCTTACTGAATTCGTGCTGAATTATCTGTCTCGAGTAAAATACATTTTCCACCGGTGCACTGCTTTGGAATACAAATGCAAAACCTTTTCTCCAAATCTCACTGTGAGAATATCTCGCTGCTGATAATCTCCTGGAGAAAGTAAGAGTTATTCTATCTTATAAAAATGTAGACGTGACATGAAAGGGAGAGTTTTACGGTCGTTCTTTACACACAAAATTATCGTAGTTCCCTTATGAGAATAAATCCTTAATTTGAGCTCAAAATCAGAGAATAACAAAAATCAAGATAGAAACATCTGCCATAATAAAACTGATTTTCCTTTCTATCTTTCAGTCTGCAATCTAGAGAAACGGGCGTTGGAAAAGATACCTGAGTAAGAATCCTTTGTGATTTTGGAGATTCATAGTTCTGTATGATAATAACGAAAGGAAAATACGAGTTTCTGCCAGAAAGCGTTGCAAGTGTAATTTTAATAAAGAGGATGTTTATTCACTTTTTATTTAATACTATGGTGATTACGGTGGAGATACCCCGCCGAGATAAATGCGTCCAGTCTTCGTAATTTCTACGTTTAACTCTGGGTATTGTTGAAGATGTACACCTCCATGCCTCCTGAGGACATTTTCCTGCTATAGGTTTAAAAACCTAAGTACAAACTTCGGTTTTTAAACTCACAAAGTAGTGTCCTTCTGTGCGCTTTTTGCAAGATACTCTCCCTTTTGAATGTTATATAACGGAGTGTTTGATGTAAGAAGAGACTTATTAGTCTCAATCTCTCTCTGATAGAATCACTTTATAACCATAATTACATCCCTTGCATTGCATACATTTTTTTGCTTCGCATACGTTCAAATATCCTCCCTTTTATTATTTAATCTTCATCTCTCGAGCGTCTAATTCACCACTTTCAACAATATTAAAAAACGAAAGCGCAAATCGGAAAAATAAATAATAAATGCCATAAGTAAATGCAACAAAAGAGAAATTGTGTCTTTAACAAGTGAGGATATAATAAAATACATAGCAGCGTACAAGAGAGATGGAAAACATTAATTTAAGCAGCGTTTCCTAAGTAACATCGAAATAAAAGCAGCAGATACGAAGGGATTAATATCGAGAGGAGAAAGAGGATGAAATAATTGAAGAGCAAGATGCGGAGGCGGAGGAAGTTTTGGAGGACTTTGATGCGCGGATGATAAGAGTCAGCAAGAGGGTAGAAAGCCAAAATGGCATGAAAAGTATGAGGAAGAAAGCGGAGGCAATGATGAGGGAAATAGTGAAATGTATGGAATATTTAACGTGCGAGGAGGGAATAACGTTTTGGCGCGAAAGAGGTCACCACTCGAACGGGCGTCCATGAAACATAAAGGTCTTCAACCCCAACGTGTACTTAACCTGAAAAAAATGGAAGTTAGACATGAGGAATAAGAGAGAAACATATTTACCATGGGCCTTACCGAAAATCTCTAAACTAGAGTCTTTGAGAAATAATTCAATTCCTTCGCTGTAGAGGGAAAATTCAATTCGAAGAATTTGGATTTACTTAACTTATAACATGGGCGCAAAGAGAGGTTCAACGGCCTCGCCTTGTAGCTGTTGTACCCGTCACACCATTGAATGAATTGTGACTGTTTAAACATTCTTACTCATTTTAATGCATTACCTCGAGTTCGTGACAACAAGTATTCTGGTTACTACTAGTACTAACTGTAATTGGTTGATTCTAATTTCGTATTGCTATTAATCAATTTAGTATTTAGAATTTGTCATTTAAGCCTAAAATTCTCGCTAATGACAATCATGCCCCGCTTTCCATTATACAGTTAGATCCGGAAAAAGTGTTTAGTTCAATTCCCATCTAATTTTGTTATATGTTCCTCGGTGAAGGGAATTCAATTGCGGGATAAAGCCTTTTTAATAAAGTCTATTATATATACTATAAAAGCCTTATAAATATAAGTCGTCAAGGATTTCACCAATAAGGAAAAGGTTTTCAACAAAATAAATTAACGGCTACCAACATTGTAACCGTTATATAAATTCAACTGCCATGGAACGAAACATAAAAACTGAGTGTTTTGTGAATAAAAGAATATTATCATCACACGGAGTTTTTGCATTTGATGGTCTGCTAGAGATGATGCTTGAAGATACGTATTGCAGTAAATATCTTGGTTAACACATTGATTTATAAGCCTAATCTTCTTTACAAAATGTGTATTAATATATTCTTCTATAATATTTAACAGTAATTAGTACTTATGGTATTATAAACCTCACACTAAAAAAAGCCATAAGCATTAAAGTTGATGGAGATCTTCTTTTATAATAATTACACGGAATTCTTTTATCCGATGTGAGGTTAATAAAAGCGATCAATAAAAGGACGAGGGAGATTTGAAAGGCAATATTGCACCTCATTCTGTTTTTGTGAAAAGCATTTACTTTAAATGAACACAATTCAGCTCGATGCGAACGAATGAAGGGGAAATCTGACTTATCTGTATAACAGATTGCGGTCGATGATATACGGTCACGTAGTCCTGCTACTGTTTCGTCTGTAATTGGCAAATAAAAAATGGCTTAACAAAGGTGTTATGGGATGGTTGGTCCATTGGGATGAATATGATGTGGGAGGAGACGGAATGGGATTGGAACGAGTTGATTCTGTCCGTTGCCATGAATACGGGACGGAAGTGGGCGAGAGTATATAGATGTGGAGAGATTAGGTGTGAAGTGGCGAAGTGCTGATACGGCGCTACTATTAGAAATGTAAGAGGAACTTCAATACGGCTGAGATGTTTGCTCTTTCTATTTTAACGACGAGTATTCGAACGTTCAGTCTGAGGTCTCTTTTACGCCTTCTCATGGAGAATCGGTCCTCCAATATTTTTATACTTTATTGCGGCTGATATCGTTGAAATATACTTCAAAATGTATTACAGAAATGTAATTAATTACTTATTTATTCACTATAAAATATCATCCATTATGTGTTTTAATCAGTATTTACTCTTGATCTATATTAGCTATTTGAGCGTCTCACGAAGAAATTCGTTGTGAGATTTGACTCTTCAGATTGAAATTTACCTGACAAAGGTAGTGTGATCAGAGTTCTGCTAAAACAATTATCTATCGTGCCACTTAGGGGAGACATGCCATTGGTTCACCATAAAACCATTGAATACCTATATAAAAGTTAGGCTAATTTGGTAATTATTCGTGATTTTGATGACGAAGTTTAGTTACAATAAAAAAATAATCAAAATGTTATTTTTATTAGACGTTTTCTAATGAAACCAATACTTTTTCGGCGGAAAATTCGGCACAAGTCAACTCTGCCGAAGCAAAATCTTCCGCAGTCAGACATTTATTATCCAATTTGGGTGATCTTTGACGAAGAAAAAATAAAATAAGATCTGCTTAAATGTAAGGCAGGATTCAATAATAACGATCGAAAGAGAGATTAACCCTAAACCAAGGCTTTAAATGAAATATATAATATGCGATACTTTCATACCAATTAGATCTACAGACTCGTGTAAACATCGATGATACATGAGTCTTTTATGGACAAATTATAATTATATATTTGAATTCAAAGCGTCTTTAAAAATGTTTCATTGGCAATCAACGAATTATTTCACACGTTAACCTTTACAGCGCAGAAAAAGTTCAATTCTCAATAATTAAATTGATATTTTTGACAAGGTCTCAATCGCAAGGATATAGCAAATCCTTTAAATCTCGTAAACTTGATATCTAAGCTATTATTTTATGTAAAAGTATAATAATAAATAAATGGACCAATGGCAGTTTAAGAAAAAGAAAGATTAGTTGAAAGAGATTATATATCTGTTTCCCTTTTCAGAGAAGCCACTGTCCATATTATCAGCGTTTCCTCCGTGTAATCTGAGCTATCATCTACATTTAATGACGTCACTGTGGTTTTATAAGTGTTCGCTGACATACTGACCTCCTTTTTCTCTATCAATATATAAACCTTCCAATATAGTTTCATTGGGCGAGTATAATCGATGACAGTATAGCATATGGAAAACACGTAGGAGGTGTTCACATCTGCCAACATTGTAGGTCAATGCGACGATGTTCATTACATCTCCCATCACGAAATGGAAATAAAGTATGTAACGACTTCTTCCAAAGAAGCTGTGGGAGAAAGAGCGTATAGAAAGATAGGAAGGAAAAAAAATCGTTCAAATCAGTCTTCGTAAGAGAGACGGAGCATTTAGGTTAAAAATAATCATTATAAGGTTTGACGCAGAAAAATTTAGTAATCAAGGAGAAAATTCTAAAAGAGGTAACTGCGGATCTTGGAAATTGAAAAGGAAACAGGTGAAAGTACTCAATTTTCTTTATACTGTAGGTACTCTTAGTGACTGTCGAATAAAATAATTCTTGAACTCTCGAAACTCTTCTGATTTAATATTTTCGACATTTTATAACGATTAGAACACTAGAATCAATTATAAAAATAATCATAATTGATAAATACATTCAGGGTCATGAATGAAGACTAAAATTTGGGATATCTCAAAATACATAAGTTCATGAATGCTCTTTCTGTGAACTGATTTCACATGTAAGATCAACAGAATGACATGAGATATAATCCTGGATTCTGAATAAATATCTCTCTGTTACTTGAAAAGCCTTCTCCATTTTGTCATGAATCAAATGATTCCGCGTTAAGATAAATCAAGCTGGAGAACGATGAAAGGTGCTTTCCGTGGAGGGTATTCGATATTGGGCGATCTTGCAAGCCTCAGGTTGCTGCGGGATTTCTACTCTGCTAAATCGATGGCTTTCGGGAGATTTATGTGGAATATATTCAATTTTGTTTCTGCGTAGGAAGGAGGAAACATCCGTAAATAACCCCTCAGACAGCGTGGCTCTTGTTTGAGAACTCTGATTAAGGAGAAATGATGAGAGCGAAGAACACTCTCGTTTTCCCCAGCTCGTGGTTAAATTTTGTTAATCAGAAACAATAAAAACAAGACTAAAAGTGAGAGAAATGCCTGTAATTCTGAAATACAAACATTACATTCATAAAAGTTCAGAATAAAGATAATTATTTACTATAGTTATTGTAACGGTAAAAGTATTCTCTGCGATCATCATCACCAGAAAATTATTTTTAAGAGCTGTTAAAGTAATACAGTAATTATTTAGTATTTAAGTAATTATTAAATTATACAGCCAGATTATTATATCCAACGAATGATTATAATGTAATAAATATTATTAGAAAGATAACCAGTGATTTTTTATAAATAGGCCATTTTGTCTGGATATAACTTTAATTTAATTTACAAATTGGTAGACATTAATGAAACACCGAATACTTAAAGCATAATTCTCATACATTTTATAAAGAAGAAACGTTTTTGTGTGGCCACGAAATGGGATACCAAGGAACCTACTTATGAAAGGAGTTCATTTTTTCTATTTTCCTGCATTCATTCAATTTTTTCCTGCATTTTTAGTTGGTAGAGTTTTTTTGTGTAAATCTGGTATAATTATAAATATTTATAACATTTCGAAGTCAACTAACAATTTATTTTTTAATATTAATTAAACTAGAAATATTTCATTGTACAGACTTAAGGGGTGTGTTCTGTAGTAAATGGGAAAATTGCTTTGACATTTGACAGCCAATATATTTGGTTTAAAAGTTTCAGTTACTATTTCAATTGGATTCCTTGTTCTATCAGAAACTCCACCTCCATCTTGATGTAGTGGATTGAGCTAAAATAATGATAAAAACGAACGGTAGACAAAAATTCCTTAAATACGGTGTTAACTAACAGATGCCGCCGAACTCCTTTTGACTCGCTCTCTTTGAACAAAGCAGTAAAAATAAAACTGAAATTCACTGTGATTTATTACCGCAAACCAGAGGTTTGTTTAAACGAAGCATCGTTTGATATTTAACGAATTCCTCAGGTAATCATTTACGAGTGATCTTTCTTTTGAATGTTGATTAAGCGGTAGATATTCGGAATGAAAGAAGAAATAAATGAGATACATATAATTCTTTTTAGTATTCGCGATATTTTATGATAAAATTAACTAGAATAGTAGCCTAAGTTTTACCTGAAAACGGTTTATAATTTCGAACGTATGATAAAAGCATACTTAAGGCGGATTACCACCAGCAAAACAGTTCTTCAGCATTGTGAGACTAGGGAACTAAGAGAGATATTATGAAAGTCACGGAAATCAAAATATGGCCAAAATAAACACCGACAGAATAATAAGATGAAACATTTGAACGGTGATATTGAAGAAAAGTGCATTTCCATTAAAACCTTTGCTTTTCAGATCTGATTTAACCTGCCTTTACCTTCAAAATTAGATGAATATCAGTGGGTTTCGCAAGTTTTTCACACCCCTCTTCTTGTGGGTGTTTGTTTACTTGCTGTGGTGTACTTTTTCCTACATGCAGACTTCGGTTAAACCCACAAGGTAGTTTTTTCTTCTGTGCAATTTTTTTTTCAAGCTATCTCTTTTACTTTTCATATAATGAAGGGTTAGATGTAAGAAGAGTCTTGGTTATCTCAATATTGCCCAATAAAGTCGTATTACATGTTATCTATATTTGTTAAAATATATGTAATTGACACGGTACTATTCACTCTGCCATTCAGAAAGGACAGTTTATAAGTCTTATATTATATTACAGTAGTAAGTTAGATGAAGTTGTAATGGATGAAAATCTTGGTATACATTATAAAAATACTTTATAAAAAATGTTCAATTACATTTATGAAATTAACGCTTATTTGGAGATTTATACGTAGCAATATCCTTCTCTTTATGCTCTTTTTCCGTAAAACTTGTGTATTGAAACATTCCTTTTGTAGCACCACACTAAAGTTTGTTCTTTTCCATTCTCGAAAAAAGTAAACATTGATCAATAGTTACGTATTTTTAAAGAGCTAAGAGAACAAGCCTCTAGTGACAAAAACTAGAGGCTGGCTGTAGAAGGGTGACCATAGCGAGACTCTCGCCAATGAACCCGACACACCTCGACCTATGTGTACCTATAAAAATATTAAAAAATGTATGCTTCAAATATTTAGAGCATCTTCTCATCGGGTTAAGTTTGGGTTAGTTTTATAGATTTTATTTATAGTTTTGAAAGATGACCTAAGAATAATCATAATGATACACTTTAAAATTATACTCTTGACTTCAAATAAAATTAAATATATTCTCAAAAATCAGGTTTTCTGTACCTATTTTGGTGGGCTGTATATTAAAACGCTTTTCAATGTACCGTCTCCTTTTATCAAAACCCGGATGTTTTCCTTATTGACGTCACAGGAATATCAGAGATTATCTATTCTGAATACCTTCTCTTAAAGTAGGGAAAATCTAAATAGAAATTGTTTGAACAAATGCCACAGGCACATTTCCAATAAAACATTTAAAGAAAAGACTGCGATAAATTTGCATATCGACATAAAACAAATATCTGGTTCGGGTTCCACAATCTGGAGTTTCACCTTGAATATTATATTGCAAACCTATGTGATATTTTATAATATAGAATCTTCCTTTTTTTTCCCCTTACTGAGGAGCTGAAAAATCTGCAATGATTTTCTTGAAAAACGATTGTTTAAGGAGCTATACCGTACGCCTAAATTTACCACATTATATCACTATAGTTTTTAGTAGTATTATTACATTATGGTATTTACCAGTTGCCGCTATCGATTTAGAGGACTTTCCTAACTGCATAGAATCGATGAGATATTCAAAATCATCACCCAAAACTAATATTTCTTTGCATGTTTAAATAATTGCGAAAAATGTTGATTTTCTTGTGATATCACACAAGGAATCAAGTTTTTACGTGGATTATAATGAAAATATCTGCTGGCTGCAGGTACGTATTTCACTGATAATTTTAAGGGATTTACGTAGTGTACCATATTTAGCTGGTTTCTGGTGTCTGAGGAAATTTCTTGGCTGTCTACTTGAGGCGAGAAAAAACTGCAATAAGGAAAATTTGCGCAGAATATGTATCATAAAAGGCAAACAGCTCTGACAAAATAAGCGGTTTCCTTCTTATTACCTCATATCGGCTTATACCCTTTAACGTGGACGTTTGTTGAGAAAAGGTTTCTCTGGCTTGGTATCGCTATACGTTTCTCTCTGAATATTTCGGCCAAAACGCTCTGGAAATTCTAATATTGGCCGAGAATTCTTTTAACGAGGAAACACGCATATATANAGCCCTCCTCTCCTTTCCTTTATGATATATATATATTAAAAAGAGATAAGATAATTGGAGGGCAGAAAAGTCGATACGAAATGATAAATTTAAAGACCGAATTTTGGATAAAAGTTGTGTCATTTAGAGGAGGAAACGATCTTTGATTTCACAAAGTCAGTTCATTATGGAAATTCCAAGTAAGTTTCACTCATCAAATTTCTATAGGCGAGACACTGAATATATATTGACTTCTAGATTGCTGTTTAAACAATGTTTTAGAATAATTTGGCAGTGACCCAATGTCTGATGAAGCTTGGGAAGAATCCATGAATGAAAATTCATTCGGAGAATTCTAATTGCGCTTAATGATTTAAAGTTTGCTATTTCCTTCAAGGAGCACCTGAACCCAAATATGAAATAAAAACGAGAAAAGGTTTTAGTTTTCATCGCATTGTATGCTACGCGCACGATGGTTGTGCTGAGAATACAACTTGTTTTTCCGTGGCATTGGGTATCAAATCTAATGTAAATAGAGCAAAATTTATTTGCATAGTTTGGAAAACTTCTGTACAAACGGAATATTAGCATATAATCATAATTATTTATCATGCATTTACGATTTAAACACGACGAGTCCGTACAAGTTATTCCTTTTTGGACTACACAAACATCCTCGTGAATGGTTGCACAAATGAAACTGGGAAAGAGAATTTCGAGAGAATGATAAGTAATAAGACATAAGGAAGATAAGAAGGGACATAATTGAAGGATTATAAGGGTTACAATCTAGGCACTCAGAAACATCCCTCGTGTAGATGGCTTGAAATAGAAAGGTAGATACAAGGTGACAATAACAAATAAATATGGAGAGAATTGGAGATTATCCCTGAGAAAGGCATTGGAAGGGAAGAGGTTCAGGGCGTGTTCTGAAAATCCTTTGAAATGACTTTGAGACGTTTACATTATGGAGACTTCAGAGATATGGGGGAACAAGGTCTAGAGCCAAGGACAGCGGGAAGACAGAAGAGCATATCTCAGGGAGAATCAAGAGGGACATGAATGGAAAGAAATGGACGCGTTATAAATGGATGAAGGAATGGAGAGTAGGATGTTCGGACTAAAATAAAAGATAATGCAGAAGGACCACTGCAGAATCATCCAATACCAATGTAAAATTTGGAACTTTAGACCATATTTTCTATTCCCCTTCATTGATGGGCGATTCTAATAATTAGGTATATTAAGTCTCGCTCCGAGTCTTTAATGTTATTTAGAACTTTTAACGGATAAGTTAATAGCGTCATGGAGTTCTGGTCAAATATTTCAATGCGGCTTATGTTACCATAAAATAATATTAATGTTATTTACTTACACATTTACTTATTATTATTTTTATATTTAATTGCCAATTTTCATAAGGATTATTATAATTTGTAATATGTTAGCGGAATAAAAATACTAGGTATCTTATTATTTAATTTAAGTAATGGTAAAGTAAGAAGACAAAAGTCACCCATCGTTCCTTTTACTTTTTTATCATTACTAGCGCGTACTCTATTTTAGTTTTATCTATTATTTTGATAGGTAATCTTCCATAAGATGATGGTATATTTAGATTTAATATTACTTTTCCACTATATTGAGTTCCTTTAATTTGTTTGTCTTATCTGCTGAGCTTTAAAAAACAAAATTATTCCCGTCCTAAAGATGTTTCCTATCCATAGGTGGAGGATATAAACGAAACAAAGTCAACAAATTTTCCAGAACCCCCAGAAATCGCGTTTCCTTAAACTGCTCTCGTTTCCGTTCAGTGAAAGAGGAGTCCCAGTTTACAAAAAGCGCAAAAAAGAGCTGAATTCGCCGCTTGAACGACGTCTGGAGAATTGAGGATATTGATTGTCCATATTTCACCAGTTTTCTTTTCCTGTCACACCCTGAAAGGGGATAAAATGTCACCCCCGTAATCTCCGCCCGCAGAAGATTTGCTCTACGAAGCGCTCCTTCGCTAAGTCCCGGAAACCTTCATCGCTCCGATAACGCTGTCGAATCCAACACAACATACGTTCAAATATTGGCCATTTCCACTTATGGATATGAATTAACTACCTACATTACGTATTATATGTACTTAATGCTTTACAAATCTCTTAAAATCGTATATATATATATATATTTATTTAATAATCTATTTATATTTATTTATGTCATAAAGTTGCAATTTGGCCTTCTGGCTAGGTGGAAACGTTATATAGATTATATATTTTCATTTCCACTGCGCAACACTATATCTACGTTTCTGTAGCTTAACCTATGATATGGCAAAAAGTAGGCACACAAGTATATTTTATACTAATCAATTCTTCCAAAATTAATTTTGCTAGTAATATATCTGGGATATTCCAAATTAGCTCTGTCTGCATGCTGCTGCCTTCTTAAATGTACACCGTGAACTTCATTAAGTTTTTATCATAATTAAGCTGGTGACAGGAAACGGATACTTAAAGTAAAGGAGTACAAAGACGAAAAAATGTGAGGGACGGTTGAGGCCTTAATAAAATGGTAATTCATATTATATTATATGAAAGAAGAATTTGAATATATATGCATTACACGATAAAACATTCTGTGGTGTGTTTTGCGGTTTAAATTATATATTAAAAATCCTTATTATAATATATAATCCTTATAAAGTATATATTAAAAATTCTTATCCTTATATTATATAATAGAAGACGAGAGAGTTAAGGAATCCCAGGTATAGACGGAACCTAAGGATGTGAAGGAAGCAGGAGACGTAAATAAAGATAAGATATTGCGGAAGATAAATTTGATTAAAGGTGGATACTCTGAGAAATTTTAGTTTGTATGTTTGCTATATATTCTCTCTCATTCATTCAACCCTCTCTTCTCCATCCAAATTCCTCATAGCCCTCCTCTCCTTTCCTTTATGTCTTCGGATGGCCGTTTTAGCCTTCTCAACTTACGTAGCATGTTTCGAAGCAACGGTTGGCAGAAAAGGCAAATGCCTTCACCTTTAATACATGTGAATATAAACATTCTTATGCTCAACTACGCCCTTTGCGCAAACACTTTTGACAAAGATGTCGACCTCCTGGTTGCGGTAAGATCAAAGATCAACAGAGCTGAAGATGAGAGAAAATACGATGGTGAATAAGGGCCAAGAGACGAGCAGAGGAAATTTCTTCGAAGGAGAATGTTGAGGATGAGTTTGTTCACTTTGAGAGGGAAATCAACACCTTACGTAAGTCATGAGAAATTCGCGATTCACCAACCGTTATCAACGTTGCACTTCTCTTTGATATGCTACATGGGATTCAGAAATAGCAGAAAAGAATATGAATAAACGAATGGTGGATAGTATTATAATTTATTATTATCATTAATACTAAGATTTAATTTATAACCCTTAATGTTCAGATTTATTAACCCTATTAACCCTAAGAAATAATTACTACAAGCAATTTGCACATAGCCAAGAATTGTAGATAAGTAAATCAACAATGGAATAACACTTTTACTTTTAACAATACAAAACAATTAAGAGTTGTATCTAATTGTCGTCATTGGCCAATAATTGTTGCAATTTAAATTGCATCGAATTGTAATTACATTAATTTCCTCTTCCTTCTAACCCTTCTCTCATTCCGTTATTTCTTGTGTGTGTCTAATACTTCTAAATTCGTCGTCGATTAGTCTTCGATGTATTTTGTTCAATGGAAAGTAAAAATTAAATTCAATTGCTGTTTCTATTTATCTAAAATTCTTGAAACTGCGTCAAGTCCAGTCAAGCCATGTAAAATTACGACTCTTCCGGAATTTTCATTATACATTTAATGTTTTAAAAATTCTTCATTTCGATCGATAGCCTACTTCTGCTATTACGTAATTAACGAAATTTTTACTTACTCACTATGTCAAAGGCACACTATCAGTTGCTCTAAATCGAGCTGTATCCACGAAAATTCTCGAATCTAAGGACAAAATTTTACTACGCAAATCTTCACATCATCTTTCCTCATAAGAGGAAAAGTGAGGATTTTAACACAAAGCGATTTTATTTTTGCGACGGAACACTACCTTCTTCAGCATCACCTCAAACAATTTCTCATGAGCAAGGCCCCCTTTTCATGGCCCCCAAAAAGCAACGCTGGACGAGGGCGTTTTCAAACGGCTATCAAAGGCCTCACGCAGACGATCGTGACTCTGCACGAATCGGGCGCAAGTCAAATCCCAGCATTTCCGTTCACTCACGGAGGTGTAGTGTGACATAAAACCTTGAGGCTATGTTGGCGTACCTTCCTCGAATATCAAAGAGACTGCTGTTCGACATTGGGGAATGCAACGGAGTTGACCGTTTGATCTTTGCCGGAGTCTACGCTACTGAAATTAAATTACGGCACGAATGGTGTTTCCTTAGCCAGTTACGGTGAACCTTTCCCATAAACAGTATGCATGAAGGATGCTATTTTGAAGATGGATTTGTTAAGTCTGAAAATCTAAAACGATATCATCAAAATTAATTTTCTGTTGTTACTGGTGAAATACGTTTACTTTTTTCTAACTTATGCTTGCACTTCTAACAGAGACCTATCATACATTTAACTAAATATGTAATGGTAATGTTGTATCAAACTTTGATTAAATAAACAGGTTCATATTGTCCTTTCTGCTATGTGTTTATAATTAAATCATATATTTAAAAATAAATTTCTTTTTAGTATGTTATTGTTATCATTAACAATTATAATTAATAACTAACTATTTAATAAATACATTCGAATGAGTATTCATTTTTCTAAAAAATGTAAGGAGGTCTAAAGTCTTTAAAATTTCATCATTGACTACTTAAACTTCTAAATAATCGAATTCGTGACTAGAATATAACCGAATCCAATTCGTGTTACTCATGATTTATGATAACACATAAAACATAATTCTGATTATGATTAGTGATTTATACACATAATTACGAGTCTGAGAGATATAATATCTTATAATTTTTGCAATCTGGCTTAGAAGGATAAGATGTATAGAATAATAAATATAGTTTTAAATAAGCTAAATTAACTCCCGTCTTTTTAATGGGAGATCCTACTAATAAGATGATAAATGTTTGTTTTGGACATTATTTATTCGGAAAGAGATAGCTAAACCTGGAGCTATTCTTTCAAACTGGAGGTACTTGGTAATTGAAATTGGTAATTTATTTACAATTTATTAAACGCAAGCGTTTTGTTTGAGTGATATAATTCAGTGACTCATGGTTAAATTGGTGAAAGGGTTTGGTGAGGATTGAACCATTTCCTATATACCGTATCTGAGCCTATTGTAGCAACATCTGACTTTCCCCGAAGCCTCATCAATCTCCCTCTCTTATTATAAGGAGCTAATTCCATCAGGTTTTTTCCTGTACACTCGATTTCACACAATTTGTTCGAAGAGTACAATCTTTTCTGTATCCCAATATCCGCAATCTTCAACACTTCCCTCATCACATTCTCCTCGGCAAGAGAAACAGTTTTCCATCTCTCTAAGATCCATATCGCCCTTCCTTTCCTGCATTCGCTACTCAGTATACCACTGCTATTATCGTAGCCTTATTGCATTTAATCCAGCAGATTCTTTGTAAATTATTTTCTTAGAGTACCTCACTTCATGTGATTCTCCTGTATTCTGTTCAAATGACATCTTTCAGGTAAATGAAACTGATTTGCAACTAACTTTTCCTCGAAGCTGGTCGTCTTGGAGGAGCCCCAATATTCCCAATGGCCAAACTTCCTCATTACGCTCAGTTCATTTTTCATTGATGATTCAGCATAACTTCCTTATACGCTAAAAATCTTTATCATTATTGGCCATTAAGTACTTGTATTTCTTGGTCGATTCCATGGTGAATTCTATGATACATTTTACCTAATCCCAAATATAGATATTCCAAATTTGCTGTTTATATTCTTTTACGGTGAAAATTTTACAAGACTGAAACAGGAGCATCCATGCTAAAATCATAAGACAAAAATGAAGGTTCCTGGACAGCCAAGTGGGTAGAACGTTCGCTTTTTGTGGAAGCGGTCCCGGTTCGGTTCCCAGAGGGAGCCCATTTGTGTGAAATGACCTCAGCTATCAAAGTACTTTTAAAAATATGACTCAAACAAATTTAGGCTTTTATGTCGCCAACATTTATAGAAATAACACCAAAAATGTATCAAAGAAAACTGCAACAGCCGGAAAATAGTATTTGTGGAATCATCAAATATTACAAAAGAACATATATTGGAGAATGTATGTATGTACATCTATCATAGAATTAAAATTTACTTTAATAAAATATGCATATATGATTCGCCGTATACAAGTAAAAATACAAATACATTTTTGGAGATGGAAATTTGACGTGGTTTTTACAAAAGAGGAGATTTAAGTACTCCTTAAACTGTTTGGCTGGTGCACGAGATAGCGCTTGCTTTCTCTCAAAATGGCGGGTTCTTCGTGAGATCTTGCAGAGGGCAGAACTGGCCACAGCGCAAGTTCTTAGACACTTGCCTAAAGTATTAAAGATTATTCTAAATCTCTTTTTTAATTAAAAGTTTTCCAAGTTTTTCTGCAGCATCTAAAATACGAAAGAAAATATTTCCTCAGGTCCATTCTCAATGCATCACTTGGTATTGGAGACGGTGTTGCTAAACCCGAGATCAAGTTAGTTGTCGGTCATTAACTTTAGCTCTTTGTAATCCTCTTTTTCGAAACAGAGTCGTTTTTCCTAAATTGAATTTGCTGCTATAACTCGGTCCCCTTCTCAGGCAGACTTTAACTATGTCCGCCGGTCGTCGCATATCTGAAGTGACTTGCGCTGGTGGTATCTCCAAACGCTTCTCCGCATCATTGCTTTTCTGTGTGGCATCGTCTTTTTGCAGTCGCCTAACCTTAATTTAGGAGATGTTTCTGCAGCTCATTTCGACTCTGATGCTGAAAGAGAACTGCCCATTTTGGGTCAGCAGTATTTTTTCAGCTGCGGTAATATCATCCTTCTTGTGAGAAATTTCTCTCGTGCTCATTGACTGAATTGGGACGGAAAGAATATTTTCATTCACTGTTAAGTCGTAGACACGCGATTTACCCGACGGTATTATTTCCTGATGTATTTATTATTTATTATTTTCCTTCTTTCAGAGTTTACACGCTTGATATACCATTTTGATCTAATGTTAATCCTTTCTCAACTCACATTTAAGTATAAAAATGATTATTTCGTGAACTCATAACGCATTGCGAGCGCTAAGATTGAGCTTCTGGAGTTTTTATTTTTTTCTACCTCCCCTTTACTCGTCCGGAAAATTGCCTCGAGAGGATTGGAAGGAGGTCGTGGTATACGGCCGAAGGCAGGGTGGTCTGGCTGCTCAGAGATATAGTTTTAGCGATTCAGAATTGACAGCTCATAAAGTCGTTAGCCGAATGACTTAATTTATTCTGTGAGAGTCATTTTTAATTTGGTTGGTATTTCCTTTACCTTACGTTTTCGGCAAAAGTCCCTCCCTTTCCACATTCTCCCTTCTTTTCTTTCGTGACCCTTACTGGCGCCCAATAAGCTTTTTCTCAAATTCAACAACCTTTAGGGCGAAGCCAGAATGTATTGAAAATGAAATTATGAATAAAAGAATGACTCATTTTGAAGAGAAAAGGGATCCACGGGGATGGGAGTGACCCTGTATTGACTGTATTTGAAATTGCCGAATGTGCTTCATCGTAAATTCCAACCAAAAGAAAAAATTTAAATGACATTTCTTTCAAATGATATCTTCTTAATATTTTTAATTTGATATTTTACAAATTGCTTCATTTATGCAAATACTAAAATGTGCCATGTGCCATAATGTATGTAATTAATTCTCCGTGAGGAATTTTACATAATCTACCAAGATTCAGAGCGTAGGGAAGTTAACTTTATTATGATAATTATTAATTTTAATTAAATTTAAAGCTTTTAAATTTTTAACCAATTCGATTTCAATTGTGAGACTCCAAATGTTTAATTCTGTTAACGGAAGTCAAGTATAGTATTATAGCTGAAGAATCGCCCTTGTTGCTTGTGTGAATCATTGGAAAATATTTGTTTCCACAATTGTACCGAAAAATTAGTTAGCTCTCAGTTGAAATAATGGAAACATTCTCAACTATGAATAGTCTACATTAGTTAGAGTCTTCACTAAAATATCAAATACTACTTGTAACTAAAATAAATCGATGATATTCTTATGACTTTGTAAGAGTAATGATCACAATTTTATAAATGATAATAATTATATAAATAATTGGAAAGGATGACGGTTTCCTAATAAAATATTTAAGATCCCCGAATGAAGATTTAAAAATGTATTTATTTTTTTGATTTTTACATCTGCCAATCGATTGAAGGATGGCCTAACGCTTGGGTTACGAGGAAGAAACAACAGAAGATGTTGACCGTACATTTCGGAACTCTTGACTAAATATAAACATGGAAACAACCGAGCGCTTCGCACAGAGTGTACATCTGAAAAGCCAGCGGAAGAGGGAAGGACCAGAGGAAGGGAGACACGAGGATGGCGAATAATAGGAAAAATGACGTCGGGTGAGGAAGAAGATGGAAAAGTAGATGAGAAAGAAAAAGGGAACGAATTCAAAAAAGGGGAATGAGGATGGGGTGGTAGCAGAAGATTCAGGGAAGGAAATGGAAAGAGATCACTGTGCGAATAGAAGAGGAAAAGAATTCCACGAAAGAGAGTTGTGAAGGGAAGGGAATATATCATGTTAAAGGGATTCGCAGACCACACAACTTGAGAAGCCGCGTTACAACAGTAGGAGGCATTCGAGGATTCCCACTTAGAGGTAAAAGGAATTTTCAAGCAAAACTCGTTAATTTGGAGCTCGTTTTCTGATTACTTAAGGTGGGATTTATTAAAACAAAAATTTTAATAGCCAGACTCATTTCAAAAACCACAGCAATTAGAACCGCTTAAATAATCTTTAACTATGATTTACAGGTAAAATTCTGAATCAAATTTAACAAGAATGGAGGGATTTTGTATTTTAAACGATCTTTATTCCTCAGGTGAACACAGAAAAAACTGCCCTCAATGTATGAACAGGTTCTGAAGGCAAACCATCTGTAACTAAAGGCTTGGCCTTGTCGCTGCGACTAAATGGTTCTGTTTTCTGAAATATTCTCTCGAACTGCAGGTAATTCTCAGTCCCTATTAGTTCATGTGCTCTGTTCAAGAACTGCATCCTTGGTCTTCCTTTCTTCCAGAGCACCTTCCCCTCCATCGCATTGACAAAACAGCTATTGTGTCCAAGCAGGTGTCCTAAAAATGTTCTTTCTTTTTCCCATCGTATTGAGCAAAGTTCTTTTTCCATTTACTTCCTTTAAATCCTCTTCATTACTTTTTCTCTCCGTCCAGCTTATCTTTAGCTTCCAAATCCACATCTCTACTGCTTCAATTGCTCTTTTTCCCGTTTCCGGCGAAGGTAAATGAATGATGGAAATAAAAAAATTCCTCTCTCCAAAAATTTCCCGCAACTCCCAAACCCCTATAACACATATAGCTAGCTATCTGTTGAAAGAATGACGCATTTTAGGAAATAAAAGACTTTCGCGGCAATATAGCGTCAAACAGTACGGTGATGTGGAGGCGTTGTGTACATCATTACGTCAATGATGGGCTTAGCATGTCATTTATTATGAAAAAATATCAATTAAAAATTTTCACTCTTAATCTTTATAAGCTTCAATATTTTAGCTTAAAATATATAAAATGATAGCGCCATCAGAACTCACCCCCCAAAGAGGTTCTTTCGCCCGAAAATGCACGCTTGCCACCCTTTACTTGGAAGCATTGCAGATAGGTCTAATCTTCAGCATAAATTAATGAAATGGCAATTTTTAGATTTGATGTATTTACCATTCGTGGCAAAAATTTACAAAAATCAACAAATTAAATTAAATGCCTTCTCTAATTTAAGGGTTAAATGGAAGATGGGACTCTTTAGTCCCAATTTCGCCCAATAAAGACATTTTATTATTATTATTATTATTAATGTGGAAATATCCATAATCCACCCATTTTATATACCCTCAAGCTCAAGATTTCGATCAGTGAGTGTATTTAAATTTTCAAATATATATTTCGATATGCATCCAAAGTAACATATTTCCACTTCAAATTTACTGGACATCAGAACCACAATCACAAATTAAGCGAAACGTTTTCCTGGTCCGTTTTATCAATAAATCCTACCAATAAAAATATTCCGAACGAAGGATGAGATGACTTCAAGAAATGTACTACGAATCCCAAAACCGAAAGAAGAAATCAGCGTTAAACAGTAAAAATAATAAATCATGACAAAGTGTACTATACATGCGATGACCACTTATAGTCACTCTCTAATTTTTCTGAACGCGATCCTCTTTTGTTTCTCAAAGGCTGCCTTTTGGGTAAATTTTCCTCAGAGGCGTGAGATGAAGGATGGACGCGTCACATACAAACCTTTATATCTGAAGGAGTCTGAGATTATACACACACACGCTCAGAAGAAGATGGGGTCCCGTCACACACCACTTGACCTCCATTTGCAATTCGGGGGAAGGGTCCTGAAATAGCCTCCTCGTTTATAAACTCCTCTGTGATATCGGTCGGATTATTCACTGGGAGATACGTAAGGGAACGGATGGAGTGCAGGGTTGGTGCAACCTTGACTGCGACGCCTGTTAGCATCATTCCAAAGGAGCGTTTTCGGATGGACACTGGAGTGTCACGGTCGCATTGCATTTTATCGAGTAAAATTTCTAGCTAGAGGGCAAGCCTCGCTTTAGTCAGAGTGGCTGCGCATGCGCTCTACGAAAAATTAATTTTAGAGGTTAGCTGAAATTCCACTTCAACGCGGGTTAGACGCGCAACGCGGATTTATTCAGGGCATCGATGAAAAAAATCCACGCTAACGACAAGCATTGTCATTGCAAAAAGAGAGAGAATAAATGCAGAATTGCCATTGATGTACATGATTACATCGGAGGGCGTATTCGTTAAAAGACTATCAACGGTGGAATGCGAGATTTCATAAAAAGCAATCACCAGTTCATTTATAACCCATGCGTTTCCCTAGCAATTTGCACCACCACTATGGTGTACTGGCCCATCGATCTAGAAACTGTCATCTTCAAGTAAAACAGTTTCTATCACAAAATCCACTATTTCGGCCTCAACTTTGTGGTAACTCTTCGTGATAAAGAAGGAATAAGAACAAATTATACACGTTAACACAGGATTTTATACCTACGTATTATTGTATGTACTAAATCCTGTTGTAAAGTGCTTAAGTTTTTCTTACTCCTCTTTCATCAGTTTACTCCTCTTTTCACTTTCAGATTCCATCCTCTTTTATCAATTTTCTTTTATTGCGTTATTTAAATATCTCTATCTTAACTATAGTTTTTTGCACATGATACAGAATGGTTTTCTGTGCACTTAGTAGCACTACTTCGGACTCAAACGTTTTCTTTGTTGTGAATGCTTGAAGAATGTGCAATAACACAGTGAGGCTATCTTCATATCGGCTTGTCCATAACATTGATTCCAGTCAATGAAATTTCTCTCGAGTATCGTATTGTATGACGCCCAACTAGCATTTTTGAGTAGATATTCGAAGTAGAAACTGCGCAAGGAGAATGTGTAATAAAAGTTATCATAAAGATACGCAATATGCAGTGACGCAGCAAGGGTGGAAGGTTCAGAATTAACCTCCAATCCCAAGAGGGTTAAATTTTTTAAGTCATAATATCACAGTCTAATTCCCTAATCTCGGAATGATCAGTTAACTTGCCATATAACTGTATAATTGCCCTTGTTTTATCCAGTTATTTTTTTAAGGTACATTTTTAACATCTCTTGTAAGATGTAGCTTACGTGGCCATACCGATCCCTGTAAGGTAGGCACATTTTCGTTCTCTCAGCTGTCTCGAACACCCCCATTGATATACCCTGATTGCACCCCTGGCAATACGCATTGAGAAAAGCAATAGCCTGCGTTCCATTTAGGTTAATTTGCCTTGTTTTTGTAGATGAGCTTACAATAACGCATAAAGTGATTAGAAGTGGATGAGCATACAATACCGCATTGAATAAATATCAAGTAGTATTCATTGTATTTTTATATTTTGTGATTTTTTTCGTGTAAATTTCCCATTGATATTTGGCTTCTCTCTACAACCAGAGTCCTCATTTCTGTTTTCCTTCTTTGTTACATTTTCAATCTTAACTGGAGTTCTTAAAAAAAAACATTCAATCTTCATATCTACTGGAGTGTTGAAGGATCTCAACATTTTTATTGTGATCGTAGAATTGTAATCGTAATTATCAATCGAGATTGTAATTGTCAAAACCAATATATGAATATTAAGCAATAAAATAATGAAAATTATGAAAAATTCAGACGTCAATTCATCAACGCGTTGAAGAAACTGGTCATTAACAATCTGTTTTGGAAGTCACAAATTGTTTTTTTTTTCTTTTAAGATGTTTGTGTTGATATTCACGAATTCACACTTTATCGCGGCTATTTTATTTAAAATAAATATAGTTTCCTTTTACATGCCTCCATTCATTTTTAGATTTTTTATGCGCAACGTTTATCTGAGTAATAATCTCTACATTAATTGCCATTTCTACTCACTTAGTTTTTCTGAGTTCATAAAGGTAGTTACTAGTAACTGGTTGCAATAAGGTACCCGCGAAAGAAATTATAATGCGTAAAATAACATAACATAACATAACTTGTTCTTTCATTGCTTATTCGTGATTTCCCTGTCATTCCATGACTTTGGTGCACTTTCCGTTTCTCATTTTGTCGCCCTAATTCGTGAAAAGGACGTCCGCAAAGGTAAGGATTGAGGTCGTTCATAAGATGGACGACAGCTTTTCTCCACAAATCACCAAAACCATAAAAGAGGTGCCAAAAGAGAGAACTCCCAATAAATCTTCGGAAGTGGATATTGAAGGATTCCAGCCAAGGATTAGCGCGAAGAAGTTCAATATATCTCAGAGCAGGAGCATGAAAATGGCCCTTGAGTATTTCGGGAGATATTGCCTGGACTGAGTATTAAAGAACATAGCAAAAACGCTCTATATATCTATTGAGGAAAAATTCAATTGCAAAATCCTTGGGAGTAATCCTTAAATTCATTATTTCTGTACCGAGAGGGGTATTCTAATACTAGCTACTTTAGTTCATTTGGTTGGATGAGTATTTAAAATGAGGTAGAAATAGAAAGTAAATCTGCGTTTCTAATCAATGAATCAACAATACATCTACACATTGTTTCCTAAGTGACATTATAAACAATTGTGCTCCAGCCTTGATTAACCCGATGCGTTTATGCGAATTAACCTCAACTCGATTCGTCAGTTATAAACACGACGCAATCAGCACCGAGAGTAACTTCATTATTCAAACACTCAGTAACTGCAACAAGTGAGAACTTCAGTGAGCGAAGTGAGTGAATCGCAGTATCTGTGGGAATTTAATTCGCTTTACTCCGTGAGACGAATTTCGTGAGATTAACACCGTATGCCCTTCCTCTGTTCCACACCTTCTGTCCTATTTTCTTTTATTTAATGCTTTCTTATCCAATGGCGGCCATTCTTACGGAATACAAATAAAACTACTCGATCGTATTCTTTCTCAAGATTTCTTAAATGCCGTTTTCGACTTTAAAAGTGAATAATAACACTAAACTATTATTTTAATCATTAATGTTATTTTAATTAATTAATGCTAATATTTTTGAAGGTCGAAATAACAAGGGAAAGAGATATGTCAGAAATTTCATTTTTCATAATATATGGCGAAGTAGGACATAAGGATGCTGATGAATATAATAAAAATGGTGACATATTGAATTCCTCTGGTGGTGATTAGTGCCACTATGTGTAGCGACTCTTGCCTTGCTCGTAAAGCATTCTGTAAGCACAGTGGAATTGACTCGGAATGGTAATTATGTGCTCAGAATACCTTACCGGTCAAGGTGAGGCCTGGGTCATGCAGACATTTTTCACTTCTGTTCCTCCTTGTGTTCTCAAGTCACGTTGAAATGTGTTCAAAGGTTTTCCCTATCCTTATTCCATATTGAACCACTAATAGTTTCAATAGTTATTCCCTTGACATAGTACTTATCACTCTTAGATAGAAATCCAGAGATATGTGAAGATGTAGTTGGATGGAATTTTAGAAAAATATCAATAAAGCAGAATGCATTGATCAAATACTTGATAAATTGTAGCTCTCGATATCCTTTTTATTTTAATATTTCGTAGATTTGCGGCAGCTATCACTAGAATTAATAATGGACAAAAAATCAAATAATTCATAGTTATTATTAATTTTGGCCGATTGAGAAATGTGGAATTTATTTTTGGGAGTTTAAAAATTCTCATCAATCTAAGGCTGCCTACAGGCATCTTAGAATAGAATTCGGTTACTAAGAAACCTTATTTTCACACTGTGATATCGCTTTTGTTTAAACATTTGTTGACAATAAGTAAAGATCTCACTTAGCAACGAAGGAAAAGTTCCCAGAAAGAACATAAACATCTTTTATTCAATGCAGCGACCATTGCATTGTGTTATTCCGATATTCATATAGTCAAGGTCACGTGATTTAAACCCTATTGTAGTAATTCTTTTCTTCCAAACTTCTCCTCCTTTGAAGCTAAGACTTTTTCGCTCACTTGAAACGCGAAAAACTGATAAGATGCATGTAGTGCATCATCGAAACACTCCACTCATATAGAATACGTTTTCAGCTGAATCGTTGCATCGGAGACATTTTTCACATTTCGAGGATTTCTTATAGACTTGCTTACGCTGAATGACCGACTTGGCACCAGTCAACTGTTCGAGCCGCGATCTATTCATATCGATATGGATTTCCACCATAGAGAACCTCTTCTTGCATCCTCGACGCTTTCTTTCTGCACTTCAGTTCACGTAGATTAATATCGGTCCAATCTTGTAATGAAAGATGAAAAAGTTCAGGTAGACTGCCAACTAAAAAATTTCGCTTGGAAATATAAGTCAAAATTTTTTTAAAAGTCAAGTTCTTATATTTCTAAGATAATCTATCGCAGATTTATTATTCCAGCAAAGTGGTTTCATTCCAGATTATGGTCTGTTATCTTTATTTCTTAATTACGAGATGTTTTCATTTGTTCATAGAAACTACCTTATTACTACTAAAACTGTAAGTGTAACAGTTAGTAATTATGTTTGGTGACAGTATACTAACAGTCACATTATTGTATTTTATTAAAAACAGATGAAGACTCCCTAGTCAACAATATAAAGAGTGGAAATGTAATTACCATCAATAAGACGTAGACGACGTAACCAAGAAAAATATGTAAAATAAACACCTAAATACCCGAAGAACATGACTTGAGCATGATAAGCTGAAGTTGGAATTTACATAGAAGCTCCAATTACACATTGCACTGCAAATCTCCATAAAGCCCTCTTCTCCTAAAAGTTGTCGCGGTGAAAAACATTTTCTCATTCGTATGAGCACCAAAAAACCTACCGCGTTTGCTATGCATTTAAATCTACGCCTCCATTAGGCAGTGGGGCTTAAAAACCTATTTCATTTCCAATCGCCTCTTTGTGTCTCCTAAACTTTGCAAAAAATCCAATCTCATAACATCTCCACTCTACCTCCATTCCATGCAGCGATTTGCAATCCTGGTTTCCGCGGCTCCAGCCCCCGTTTCCTAGGAAACCAAGGATGTATATGGGATTATAATCGTTTCTTGAGCTTCTCTTGAGGCGTATCTGTATCATCATCTTATTCTCTCACTTCATACCTTCAGATTATATCCTTCCTTTCTGTAATTCCCTTAATTCCCAACTTTCATTTGTAGCTTCTCTTTTACGCGCTGCGTTACAACTTTCATTTGTGTCAATGCTAAATTGAGAAGGAAGAAAACAGAAGCAGCACCTTCAGATGTAATTTTTACTGATAAAAGTAGTTTGACGAATAAAATTTTATAATAGTTTTTCCTTTGATATGCTTCTTAGAATGAAACTGGAGATGCAAATGATGTGTGGAAAGTGATGATAGTTGGAGGAAAAGAAAATGAAGTTGTCCACACTCCCGGATTTACCCCGGGAGTCGGGGGAGAACTATTTAATAAATATCAAGAAATGCGAATAAAAAGGAATATCGATAGAAATAAATCCTAATAAAAGATGCGATTATGAATTTTTAAATTGACTAATGCGATTATGAATTCGCTCAGTTCTCACATAAACCCACCCAATAGCAGCGAAACAATTACCTCCTAATGTTATGGAAGTAATATTTCACGTTAACATGTTAAGAAATCTCCTCGGATTCTAAAAATAATCGCTATTATATTGCTATATTCAAACATAGAAATGATAACTATTTTATAATGTCATTACTGGGTATCATATTAAGCGTACAGGTTATTTTAGATTTAAAATGATAAATGACAATCATAGGAAAGAGAAAATATTTTAACCAAATAAATCTTTTTGTTAAAATATTTCAAGAAAATATTACCGATAAGCTACATAATTATATAGGTAATCAAATAAGTCTTACATAATCTCAAAAGAAAAATAGTATAACAAAATCCAGTCATTCGGCCTCAACTTTATAGTAGCTCATTTGTTAAAGGTTTAAAAGGACTACGTAAGCCATATGTCGGCAAATGGAACTCGCGTTTGGAGACTAACGGGAACTTCCGGATTACCGATTTCTAGTAATTACGTTGGAAATTGGTTATCCAGAAACTTCACGTTTGCCTCCAAATGCGAGTTCCATTTGCCAACATACAGCTTACGGTGTATTTTAAACCTTTAATTCATTAACAGTCGTGTCCCAATTTTCTTTTATATTCTTTCAGTAGCTCTTCCTGGTGAAAGGAATAAAAACGTTTACACGTTGCCATAGAATTTGAAAGCGTTGAAAACCTAAGACGTGGGAAATTAATATTCTGTGGTGATGAGTGAAATTTGTTTTTATTCCTCTCATCAGACATATTTTATTTCAATGATTATATGCTCATATCTATAGTGATATAGCATAAGCATATAGCAAAGAACCGTGAAAAAAACTCGTATAATGATAAGGGATGGAAATGAAAGAACTAATTTTGTTATGTATAAACTTCTTAAGAGGAAATGGGCCAATGGGAAATGGGGGTCAATTGGCCTTTTAAGTGGAAAGGTTCAGGAAAAATATTTGGAATGAATGGGTGTACTTTTAAGTTAGGAGACTGCTGTATTGTAATTTTGTATAATATGCTAATTTTAGATATATAGTATATTTAGTATAACTAGGAGATATTTTTATACTAATAATGTATTTTTGTTACCTGAAAATGTACGTATTATAATAGAAAATTCTGCAGCTTAATGATAGATGTTCTTTAGTAGGTAAAACGTTGTATTATTGAAATTAGCACTGTATATTCTACCGTGTAATTGTTACCAACAACAATAAGTTACCACCGGAGTATTAGATCATCTGTAATGTATGGAACAATAATAATATCTTTGACATGGGGGACCGCATCGGTTTTGACCTGTTCAAGAAATTAACGTGTCCAAGCTCCGGCTACCATTTAGTTATTTCCGTATCGAATTGTTTGCATTCATTATGATGCCGACAGTTCGACGACGAGTCGCAGTTTTATTTTCCGAGGCCGCGTAACGAATTCGAGTTAATCGTGTACCTTCTGTCTCCAACTCGCATCAATCTTGTTTAAACTCCGAACCCTTTTTCCGGAAGTCCTTCGGCAAACACGTATACTCGGGAGTCCTAGCGTTTCCAATGGCTAAATCGATCGTGTCTAGATGGGAGTCACGTTTAAGTCATTTGAGATTTTCTGTGATTAAAGTGGAACCCCGGAGAAAGGGATTAGAGTCAGACATTGGAATCGTCAGGTGAATCATAACCGAGTACGGTGCAGAGTTAAAGGAAATTTGATATATGTTCAAATTGTGAATTGAATGTGGGCGTCGGAAGTCAAATCACTGAATCTGAAGTGGGATATGTAGACAAAAAAGGAGATTCAAGTATAGAGGAATGTAATTTATTCAACGAAACTAGCTTCCGATACTTACCACCAAAGGGAGTAGCGCGAAAGCAATACATGTAACTTAGAGTATTTACTATACCCTGCGGTATACTTCAATTCCTAGTTCCAGATGCTATCTGGAAGGGGAATTTATTTCTTTTAAAGAAATAGTTCACCGTTCAGCTCCCTCTTTTACAAAAGTGAGTCAAAACTGCTGCGTTTCTTAAAAAGGTAAATTTATAATAGATCATTCGCATAATGACAAACTTGTTAGTGAACAAATTCTATTTCTATTTTATTATTTCGAACCGAAGAAACAAATATTGCTTCCAAAGAAAAGAAAACTCATAGAAGATGATCAAGAGGTTTCTTTTTTATACTTGAAACTATCAAATCAAGTGAAAATAATTAGGGGAGGAATAAATAGGAGAGGAAATAAAATTTTCAACATTGGAATGCGGCTGGGAAAACCGAAACGACTCGCGAATGTGGAAGAATATGTCGACAGGAGGAATCAAATGATGGCTCCCTCAGTTTCGGGTGGATATTCGTGCCAATTAATAACGCTTTTTGAAACACAAACTGGGGCTAATCTGTGAACAATTGGTCTCGAAAGACTTTTTGACGTTAGTTTCTCTTTGGGTCTATGTTGTGATGTATGTCGTGATATATGTCTTCAAACTCCAATCATTCATAGTAAATCTATTCACAAAATGTACAGATATATTTCAACATCAAACTTCAATAACGGATTTAGTTATGCATGAAGGATAAAATGGAGTATACGTGAGGAATATTTTCATGATATAATCAAATCTTTATAATAGTAATTTTTGGAGATCAAATATTCGGATACGCTTCAAAAGAACAGATTTGTTTAACATTTAATTTTGATATTTAATGCTAATTTAATATGAAAAAAATACCTTTACAAGCCGAAGTTATCTGTGATATTGCTGTTACCTTCATATTTCGTCGCTTTTCGTTTACCAATGTCACCAAATTAGAGCTGAATACGCCAAGTAAATGTAGCAGTTTGTGGCAATTCGTGTAGTTAAAGGGACACTAAGGATTTTCGAGCCAAAGCGAAGCTGAATGCTCACCAATGTTTATTTATCAATGATTCACCTGCAAGTACAAGACGTGCTCCATGATAACCGGATTGAAAATATTGGTTTTCATTTGGACTATTTGTGGTAGAAGAACAAAAGTAATTGCTTATACAAACCACTGCTACACGTCAAAAGACGTTTTGCAGGGTATTGATGTAGAAGTAGGTGCACAAATATTTTCAAATTTCATTTCTCTATAATCTAAAACCAATACTTTGATATTTGTGAATATTATTATGTGGATGAAAAAAGATGTATCATTTATTTCTATATTAAGTTTGGTAGAACACTGATTTCAGATTAAATTAATATGTATTTAATTAATAACATCCTACAGCTAATTAATAACTTTACTGATGAAATACTTAATAAGATCAGCATCTCTCTCTAAAAATAGAACCGATTTCCGCTACGGTGAGAGTCTGAATTTGTCGGAAATATCTTTCCTCCGGAAGAATAACCTTTTCCTCGAGTAGAATTAAATACGCAGCAAGGGATTACGAATGTCCTCTTTCGAAAACGAACAAAGGAAACCCGCCAGTGCCAGACAACGTTCATCCCACGCAAAATATATAATAATAAACTCAACTGAAGCACCGACATTTAAAAAATAAATCGGATTCAAATTTCCTCTAGAGCTTCCGAAACCCAATAAAAAAGTTAAAACGGTAAAAGGGTAAAAAGGATGAAGATTTTGGAACGAAGTAAACATTTGCTATCTCCAATCTGAACATTTAAATTTGGTCCGATGTTTATCTGTGATAGAGGGCGTTCCGTAGACGAGGATTAATATTCGCGCGTAAATTACCATGGAAATTAACCGTCGCAAAGTCTGTCGCCTCCCAATTTATGAGCGGAAATTCGGTCGGCAGGTATTCAGACGTCCTTTTGGCCGACGCGTCAAACATTCATCCGATAAAAAGGGGCGCCTTAATGCGGTACAACGCGTGACACTCATTAAACGACGTC
This sequence comes from Ladona fulva, assembly GCA_000376725.2. Taxonomy (NCBI): domain Eukaryota; kingdom Metazoa; phylum Arthropoda; class Insecta; order Odonata; family Libellulidae; genus Ladona; species Ladona fulva. The sequence continues at coordinate 501,675 of KZ308842.1, read as the reverse complement.
CTTTTTCTTCGGCTGGCGTCATTGGGGATCGTGATCATCCCACACATATGAGGATGGGGATTTTAAATGGCACGGTTGGCATTCGCATACGATAAATGGGTCGAATGCAGTTTTTTGAGATCACGAAGCGATGTGATTCAACGAATAAATACAAGTTTCTTCTTTCACATATGCACCCTGTTTGCCATTCTCGACGTGTAGCAGGGAGTGACTGCACGGTTTTGTCTCTTCGTTTATCAGGTATCATAGATTACAGACTAGTGTCGTAGGTATAGATTGGTGAGGTATCTATAACTCTATTAACCTACTATCCAGCGGATGAAACGATTTTTTAAAGAAACAGCAACGATAAAAAAGCAGAAATGCTCTCATACGCATGTTGGGAAAGGAAGGAGATTCGGTTGTCAGCTATACGGATACGGATACGTTTAAGAGAACAACCCAACACTCTTTACTGATTATTAGCCGGGAAAAGTGAAGTCTATCTGCTCTTTTCCTTTGCATAAGCATCTTAAGATCGCTTACCGATATTTTATCGCAGTGTTTCACAGAACAAATCGTCTTTGTCTGAATATTTTCTAATTCATGGAATACGGCAGGGGGTGCATGCTCCTCTCGGTCTATTTTCCTATTAGATTACTTTTAAGCGTATTCTGGATGAAAATGAAATATTTTCGAGTAGCCTATTTGTAGCTTCAATTTCCATGAATTTTCTCGTGGTTTCTGATCTATGTATATCTTATTGTGGACTGATAACATCTAATACATCTTCCAGGTTAGTATTATCTGTTAAATAATCGATTTTAACCAAATGTTTGCCTTCTCTTCATTAAAGTCTCTAATCCAGGACAAGAGGCGGTTACGATTTTACACTTATAGAACCTTTTCTAAGTAAAACGTAGGGCCACTCGTTATACATTTAGACAGTCAGCTGTTCTTTAATGAACCACCACAATTCTACAAGAGTTAATTACTGGAGCGATATGAAATATTCTTAAACCGCTGTGATAACTATGAGGGGAAAAGGTAAATATTTAGAAATTATTTTTATATTTTGATTTCTAAACTTAAGGTGGGCAGAGAAATGAGGACGAAATCTAGATTGACGTTGTAATGTGAATTGGAAATGACGCATGAAGGTTTGGGCACGTAATTATATAAGGGTTTTACAAAAGTCGTGGTTACCATAATTTCGCGATATCATTGACAACGGGAAAACGCGGAGTTTAAGTAAGCACTGCTTTTGAAGAGAGCAGATTTGTACTCTGATGTGAGCATCCCTAAAAAACTCAAAAAGAATCTAATATTGCAGATAAATATGTAGAACGATCAAAATATTAAATGTAGAATATTCGTACAATTTATCGATTCTCACATAATTTTCAACATTAAAATTTCTGAAATTTAAATTTGGCTTTCGGCTATTTTCCAAACAATGCTTACTCAAAAAAGCTACTCATTTCGCCATCTCTCTTTTCATTTATTTTCATAAAACACATCTCCGTGTTTTTAAGCCGCCTACTCCAATCAGTGTTCGTGGAATACAATTCCATTAGTGCCACATTCGCGATGTCCTCATGTCACTTACTGTCCATCCTCATTCTACGTAGAATAACAGAGGGCGTAAACGAATGGAATATCGTTTCCGTGTTCCGGACCAACACCGGACGTAATCAGAAATATTTCTCTAAGAGAGAATCCAAATCAAACTCCATTTTGGTTTATGAGGCGCTATGCATGCATCTGGATCATCTGATTCTTTTACGCATGCATGCCGTTCGCTTCGGTGCTCCATACCGAAAACATGTTTCAACTCTATCGGATTCTATTAAAAACACATTCAAATTTGTTTGAGAATAAAATTACCTAAGATTGAAAATTTATATTTATCATAATCACTCGTTGGTTTTTGCTGATAATATCGAAATATATGCATCATTAGGCTCAAAAAATCTTTCTCTTTATAACACAAGCCATCCAGTTATTAGTAAAGTTTGAATTAAAATGTTCGTAGTTTTGCCAATGGAATGTGTATAAACTCCAAGTGTTCTGGCCTAACATTGTGGAACGTCATCTAAAAATAAAATTTGTGAAAAATACGAAGTACGTTTGGAATTATTAAAATTTTTTATGTAATGCGTAGTTTACGCAAATTCTCCTCATTTCAGAGCTCAATGTACACTGTGGTACTAAATGTCAGATTGTATTTTGTATTATTTGTCTAGTATGGCCAAAGCTGCAGTGACTCATGTTAAGAAAAAGTTGCGATAAAAAGTAAGGAAAAGAAAGTTAAAAAAGATGCTGGTGAAATACTAGATGAAGAATATACCCTGACATGTGAAAGAAGGAGAAAAAAATGATTTTCTATCAATGAAATGGGGGAAAAAAGTATGAATGGTAATTGCAAAAAATTATCGAGATTTAAGCGTGGAGGAGAATATAGAGCTATAAAAGATTAAACAAAACCAGGTATGAATGTTATTCACTATCTATATATATTATTCACTATCTGGAAATGGTTTGAATATTCAAAGAAGGGATTGAAAGGAACTTAGAGAATGGAAGAAAAAAGGAAAGGAACAGTCTTCTGACAATAGACGTTAGAATAAAGGAAGTTATGATCTCAAGAGTGAATCAGAAAGTGTGGAGTACTATCCTCATCGCTGGTACAAAAAAAAACTTTATTGTAAAATTTAGCAATTAGTGTTTACTGTTCATTAAGGCTGTATACGTAGGATTTAGAGAACTGTTATAGCTTATTTCAGTCTTTTATTAAGCTCATTAGCAGATATTAACACCGAAATAAATTATTACTCGCTTACGTACACGTATGCAAAATCATTATAGATGGATTAAAATAAATGCGTGATTTACTAACATTTCAAAAACTTTGAAATAATTTTTGGTATATTTTTATTGGATAGTGACCAAAAAATATTTCTACGTTGTCACATCTCACCTCTAAATTAGATTAATACGCCCTAATCCATTATCCCCAAATTCTGTTTATGTAAAAGATTCTCATTTCATCAAACTGAAAATGATCACCCAAATATTCAAAGACAGAGAGTAAGAATGTTAAGACTCTGATAGTAACAGGAATTAAGCACTAATTCGGACATTACTACCGTTTTGAGATTGAATCTAATGTATTCAAGCTCAACCTTGTGGAACGGTTCCAAATACAAGCAGAAAACAGCCGTATAATTCCGCAGAATAAATACTTATTACGACTACTTTCGTCTATGTTGTAGACATCTACAGGTGTCAAGAAGATGACTACAACGTAGGAAATTATAAAGCTGTTTTCTTCTTGGACTTTTTGAGATTATTAAAAACGCATTCGTTAAAGTCCTGGTGTGACCTTCATGGATGACCATGAGAAGGAGATTGAAGGCTATAGTTGAGATGAATCGTTACGTGACATTTTTAGAAAGTAACCTGAACTTACAGTAAGTAACGGCAAAACAAATATATTTCGGGAACTTATTTTAGTTGCTCGGGAATAGCTGCTAACTTCAGTGAATTAGAGTGGGTACTGCAGATTACTCAGGGGAAGAGAACTCATGAATACGAGGATAATTTTGAAGTTCAGATTCAATTGCCTCACTTAGGAATAAAGGGAGAATGTTCCCCTAATTTCGTTGCTAAAGACGATAGAAAAGGAACGTCATATATTGAACGGAGTCAAAGGGAAGAAAAAGGATTCCGTAACCCGTAGCACTTTTATCAAGATTTAGCCTCATTGCTGCAGCTATTATTATCAGCGTTGTGAATGGCGAATATTACTCCATCAAGGATGCGAATTAGAAACGCTGAATGGGGCACCGGCGAAGGAAATTGCTTCGAAATCTGCGCGCGTATCTCCGGCGCAGAAGAAAATCTCGACTTCAAAGAGCGAAAAAGCTTTTTGATGTAGAGACGCACAAGAGGCGAACCTTATGGGAGACTTTTGCAAATTCCCTCCGCGAACACATATCTTGAATTTGGGTCACTGTCACCTTGCGAAGCGCCCCCTCCGGAGACGGGCAACGTGTAGACGATGCCGCAAAAGAGAATGCCACGGCGGAGCAAAACCTTTCTGTATGATAAAGAGAGAGATATTTTAGACTTCTTGGACGCAAGTGAAAGAGAAGACGGAATGAAATGCGCTCGTTCACAAATGTATAACGCTCCAATACCCTGGAAATACCTACTATACTCTAACAATTTTTCAAAATCCCACCAAATTGGAATTTTAATTGAAACGATTGCAGCGTTCCAAAAATTTCGCCAGAGCTTTTTTTATTAAGTTATCTTGAAATGGTTATATACTTTCGTTCCTTTGCATATTAAGAAAAACGCTTGTCAGGACTGATTATAACCCGACTTTGTCATAATGACCACATGACTTAAGTGACTCCTTTTGGATGATCTCCTGAATGCAAAGGAAATTGGCGGCCACGAAGAGTTTCGCTGAAAATTGCAGAGAAATATTCATGTATAATATATCACATCACTATCTAAAAATAATCCATTTCGCAAAATCCACTGTTTTGGCCTCAACTTGTCTATGATGAGAGAGAAATAAAAACATCTCGTAATATTCCTCTCTCATCATAATAAATTTAAATAATCGCATGAACTAGTTTCTTCAGGGGCTCCATTGATTCCAATAAATGTATAGTCCTATATTTATGCATTTGCAATCTCAAATTTGACGATATCATTGATCCACAGGGACAGTAACTACCTAGGAAATATATGTTACTCAATAAAATATTTCCGTGTTAGGATTCGGGAACGATAATCCAGTTTCGTGAAGTATATCAGTTACCCTAACAGCGGAATCAACGTGAGGTATCCATATCCAAATAAAATGTGGATTGACTTATAAGAAAGGCGGACTCATAAAAGGATTCGTCTGCAGCAGCGATGGAGGAGTCCACGAACTAGTGGTTGTAAACAGACAATAAGTTATGGTAATGCAGGGGATACTACCAAAAATCGTTGTTTTCGTGAATTAGAAAAGATACTGCGAAATTCGGGGGAATTTAAAAGAAATGATACGATTATGTATGACTCCTTAATAGAATAAGTGTTTGAAGAGGTAAAATTAAAACGGGGGTCGAATTTGCCTTTAATTTAGATACCGGTATTTCCTGATGACAGAGAATGTTATGCGACCATCTTGCCGCTTTGGAAGATCAGATAAGGTCAGTGAAATTGGTGATGCGACTAGCCTTTTCGACATTTCCATATTTTTATTAGCGATACGCATAGTAACGAATTGTGAGGATAGACTGATCATGAAATGCCGGTGACTGGAACGTCACCTATGTTAATGCATTAATTAATATCTCATTTATATTTTCTGGTATTTTATTTCAAGATGCCGATTCGGCGCCTCCGGATAGTCATGTGGGTAACGCGTTACACTCCGGTGAAAGAGGTTCCTGGTTCGAATCCTGGTGGGAGCTCACGTGCAAAATAACCTTAGCAGTAGAAGTACTTTTCAATTTACTTGGCCGGATTATCTGGAGCCCACTGGAGTATTTAATAAGTCATTTTATTTCTTCTTTCGTGAGTTTGAGGAAAATTAAAATCTATTTTGCATTGAGTTCATCTATCAATGTCCAAAGCTATCGAAAATTTGAAAACATATATAATATTTGAACAAATTCCATTTTGAATGCGCAATATATCTCAACTTCGCCATAGTCATTTTAACCACACCCACCTTCTCTGCTGATCTGCTCACTTTGTGGCGAGATTTCCGACTTTGCACGCGATTAAAGTCGCACGATTTCCTTTCTCCGTCTGACACGCCGCTTAAAAGTAATGCGTGGGTTGAATTCTTAATTAACAATTTTCTCGAAAAGCTTTGTTCAGCCCAATTTTGGTTTTGGAACTAAATTCCAACAGTCACGCGATTCTACGAAAGGAAATTAAATCACATTCAATTCACTTTCATATCTTAAACTTCAATTATTTTCTTTCTGCCCCTTCTCTTCTTTACGCTGTATACCGTGAAGTGGCGTTTTCATAAAACACGAATACAAAATACGATGGATTTTAACGTTATTTATTAAAGTTGGACGTACCTGCTAAAGGAAATGGTGAGAAGTCCGATGAATAATTTAGATCTGAGAGGATCGTAAAAATTCGTTATTTATTATTTCACTATTTTATTACTTCATCTTAATATATGTGTTAATTCTCTTAGATCAGTGGTTTTAATCAGAGGTGCTTGCACTTCTGGAGGAGCGAGAAGCTTTTTCAGAGGATGCGAGACCTTACGATAAAAAGGAATTTCTTTGAAAACAGTTGAAGAGACAAACAAGTACAAGATTATTTGTCATAATCTTTTTTAGAAGTACATTTCAGAGGGTCAACTTTCCTTTATTATTTTACAACGCAGAGAGCTCAATTGTCTTTCTAGGTAGTTTATAAAATATATAAATTCACTTTAGTTATTTCATCTTTTAAGCTTTGGCATTAATCTGCAGGTTTTCCCCTACATTATTGTCTCTTGTTTTGCTCTTCCTGTAAAGCGATTGTCGCTCTTTCCATGAATTTATTTCGCAATTGTATTACGCTTGACTTATCTTCGTGTGGTTTCAAGTTAAGTATGCACTGGAACTTCGCTGTTTCTTTGATTTATCACCCTTGATATTTTACGACCTAGTTTACATTTAAATTTCATGTTGTTGCCTAAATATTCTTCCTTTGTTACATTATCGTATAAATTATCTAACGCCCATTTATAGAGGATTAAACATAGTAATATACTTCTTAAGATGTACTCAGTTTCGCCTAAAATTATACGTTTTTTGAAAATCTTCACAACATTAAACACTACACTTACAACAAACTTAACAATTTAAAAGTAGATCACTCATTAAAATATGTTAATTAAATTTACGTTTATTGGTTTCCTATTAAAGCCTCCCCTTCTCTGGATTACAACCTTGTCGTGGTGGAAGGGCTTTCTATGACCTAGAGAGCGTAACTGGCGGGAACAACGTTCCTGGTAGGGTCACCCATGCCAGGATGGTCAATAGGTAGGGGCCTGACGAAAGGTAGTCCACGCAGTGTCTGTACCTCAGTGAGGCGGCTGCAAAGGCGTCTGTACCCCAGTGGGGCGGCCATTATGGGTGATGGTGGTGTCACGTTAAGAGAAAGGTTGAGGAAGGCAACGGGAAACCACCTCGACTACCACACTTATCCCAAGCAATCATGATGTGCCAATATAAGAATATTGTAAGTGGCGTAAGCGGGACTCAACCCTCTACGGGGAGTGTCGTGCCCGGCAGTGATAGGAGTAAGGCTATCTCGGTCGTCATTCCACGAAACCCTTACCCAGGAAACGACAAGAAAAGAAGAGAGAAGATGGCCAAGGAAACAAGGGTGGGAACCTGGAATGTTAGGACAATGCTTAGGAAAGGAAAGTTGGAAAATGTAAAGGTAGAAATGAAGAGGTCCAACATTAACATACTAGGGCTATGTGAAGTGCGATGGAAGGATGGGGGTGATTTCTGGAGTGATGATGTCAGAGTAATTTTCAGTGGGGGAAATTCTAGCCAGAGGGGAGTTGCGGTAGTGCTAGACAAGAAAGCGGGAAAAGCCGTGATAGCTACAGAGCTAATAAGCGACCGGGTTATGTCAGTAGAAATAAAGGCTGAGCCAGTAAACACGGTGATAGTTCAGGTGTACTTGCCCACTAGCGAACATAGTGATGATGAAGTAGAACTTGTTTATGAACAAATAGAAGAAGTAATGGGAAGGGTTAGAGGCAATAAAAACCTAATTGTAATGGGGGACTGGAATGCAGTAGTTGGGCAAGGCAAAGATGGAGAAGAAGTGGGAGGGTTCGGACTAGGAAATAGAAACGAAAGGGGACAGAAATTAGTAGACTTTTGTAAGAGGAATAACCTCTGTATCACAAACACACTTTTTCAGCACCATAATAGAAGGAGGTACACATGGAAAAAGCCAGGAGATACGGATAGGTACCAAATTGATTACATTTTGGTAAGAAAAAGGTTTAGAAATAGTGTTAAAAATTCAAAGAGTTACCCTGGTGCTGATGTTGACTCAGACCATAACCTGGTCATGATGAAAACCGAGCTAAAGTTTAAAAAGATATTTCGAGCAAAAATTACACCAAAATGGAACCTTGAAGCCCTTAAAAATGGGAAAGCGAGAGAGTTCCAAGAGTCAGTCAGTAAGGCCTTAGAGGATAATGGGAGGGAACTTACTATAGACGGAGAATGGGAAAAGATTAAAAACAGTATCAAGGATAGTGCGCAAGTAACTATTGGAAGGGTCAAACAAAACAAAATTAGGAAACCATGGGTGACGGTAGAAATGATAAATAAAATGGAGGAAAGAAGGAAATGGAAAAGGGTTAACACAGAACAAGGACGTAGAATGTATAGGGCTCTCAACAACGAACTGAGAAGGGAAACAAATAGGGCGAGGGAACAGTGGTGGAAGGGACAATGTAACGAAATAGAAAAGCTGGACGAAAGTGGGAGGGTCGATTTAATGTATAGAAAGGTGAAACAGTTAACGGGAAATAAAACACGAAACAGAACAACCACAATAAAAGATAATAATGGTAAAGTTATACGAGATCCAGCCAGCATAAGGGAAAGGTGGAAAGAATATGTCGAGGAACTATATGGGAAGGACATGAAGCCAACAAACATAATGTTAGAAAGTGAACAAGAAGTGGAGGATGATGATGTTGGACCTGGGATATTAGATAGTGAAATTGATAGGGCCTTGCGTGATATGAAAGGAAACAAAGCAACGGGCATTGACGAGATACCAGTTGAGCTACTTAAAAACCTGAGGGGAAAGGGTAAGAGGAAATTCTATAATTTATGTAGAAAAATTTATGATGAAGGGGAATGGCCAGAGGATTTTACTAAGACAATCCTGATTCCTTTGCAGAAAAAGAATAATGCTTCTGAGTGTAGGGATTATCGTACAATCAGTTTAATATCTCACGCGGCAAAGGTTATTCTAAGAGTATTGAATAGAAGAATTGAAGGAAAAATTAAGGAACAAATAGGAGAAGACCAGTTCGGATTTCAGAAAGGGAAAGGAACGAGGGATGCAATCGGGGTAATGAGGGTGCTAGTAGAACGAAGCCTGGAATTTAAAAAGGATATATGTGCATGTTTTGTCGATTTTGAAAAGGCTTTCGATAGAGTTCAATGGCCAAAATTAATGGGAATTTTAAAGAAAATTGGGTTGGACTGGAAAGATAGGCGTTTGGTGCAAAATTTGTACTTAAATCAAACAGCGCGAGTTAGAATAACTGAAGGAGAGTCGGAATGGGCAGAGTTAGGGAGAGGGGTAAGACAAGGATGCCCATTATCACCATCGCTTTTTAATATATATGCAGAGGAAATGGTGAATGAAGCTTGGGAAGAAATAAGCAAGGGAGTGATAGTTGGAGGGAAAGTAGTAAAGTCAGTAAGATATGCAGACGATAAAGCTATTGTGTGCGATTCCGAAAGGGGTTTACAAATACTAGTAAATGCACTAAACGATAAGGCAAGGGAATATGGAATGAAAATTAACGTAAGTAAAACTAAGGTAATGAGATTCACTAAGGGAAAGAAGGCTAAATTAACGATCAGGGTCGATGGGGAAAAACTAGAGCAGGTGGACAAATTCTCGTACTTGGGTAGTGTTCTATCTTGGGATGGGAGGTGTGGAGATGAGGTTCGAAAAAGAGTAGCATTGGCCAAGGAAGCTTTTATGAAGCGAAGGGAATTAATGACAAAGGGTCTCGATAAAGGAATCAGGAAAAGATTGGTAAAATCCTTGATATGGAGTGTTTTGCTATATGGGTGTGAAACGTGGACCTTACGAAAAGAGGACATCAAAAGATTGGAGGCATTTGAGATGTGGGTGTGGCGTAGAATGGAGAAGGTGAGCTGGGTGGATAGAAAAACAAACATAGAGGTGCTAGAAATGGTTGGGGAGGAAAGGGTTTTAATTGAAGTAATTAAGCGCCGACAAAAGAAATGGGTGGGTCAGATATTGAGAGGAGAGGGATTGCTGAAGAATGTAATAGAGGGTAGAATGCAAGGGAAAAGACAGAGGGGAAGGCAAAGGCAAAAAATGTTAGATGACATGAAGGGTGGGGTAAGTTACCAGGTAGCGAAGGAAAGGGCTATGAATAGGGAATATTAGGGCACATGGACCTACCGAAAGGTAGAACACTTATGTATATATTAAAGCCTCATTAATTTCTGTTCTATTTCCATTTTTTAGATAAAATTGGTACGAATTATTTAACTTGCTTTATTGGGCACATTGCTTCATTAACCATTGATATATCTATATATCATCAATCGTATAGTATGCTACATGTAGAAAATACTAAATTTATGAGTCAGTTGTACTGCGTTGTGTGTGTGTTATTTTGCATTAATTGTCAAGGAGATTAATTAATGCTACAGAACCAGCAAAACAACCCACGCCATGGAGTACAACTTTCATATAAATTTAGTACTTTCTCGATGTGGCGTATTTGAAATTCGAAAACTTAATATGTTTTTCTATTTCAAGCCCTCGCAATATAATACACGAAGCAGCCAATTCCAACAAAATGGAAGTATAGAGTGAAAAACATCAAAATCATCTGTTTATCAATCAATCACTGTGAGATTCGAAATATTTTCGCTATTAAATTAAAAAATTACAAAATATAAACAAAATAGATAATCACAAACAGCGCAACGAAACAGTAGGTCTCATAAAAAATACTATTGGACAGAGTTCAGTCGGATTCGGAACAATCGTACAGAACAATACCCAAAGGTTTTGCGGAGCTAAATGTCTTTTTCGTGTCAAGAGCAACCAAAATGAAACATCGATTTCGTAGCGCACAAATAAATCACAGATCATGGAAATATTTCACACTTCAACTTTTCTATTGGGAAGGGAAGTCAAAGTGATGTCACCCAGTGAACCGTAAACAGGACAATTACAGACTGGGATGTGGTCATGCAGGACGTGCTCGTGCCGTCGAATGTCATATGAAGAGCGTCCAATCACAAAGCGACCGCATCTGCTCTACTCTCTGCCATTAGATAGTTTGTCCACACGGATATGCACGCTGATTGAAAGTAACTCATTTGCAATACGGAGAATTTGTCGATGCAGGTACGTAGGCGTTATATTGGAAAATCGGGAAACGTATCTTTTATTTGGTGAATGCGTATTTGCTTTTTTCAAATAAAATAAAATCGATTTAATATTTGAGCAAACCCTAAACAATTTTGGAAATAAAATGAATTCAATTATGGTTTACTGTAAATTACGCGGAGGAATTCCTTTCAGTTAAAAATTGTATTGAAAAAAACATTTACTTTCCAGTTCTATAAATTGAGGCAATTGAAATTTTATCGTAGGTATTTATGGGATACATTCCCATTGCAATTCTCAATTACAGTTCTCGATTACAATCGTTCTGGTAGCTGAGGTATCAAAGTTGCTTCATGGTATGCTTTTGCTGATCAAGTTGTATGGTTTATATATATGTAAAATATTTTAATATAGGAAATTAATAAAATCCTAATAGAGGAAATTCTCTGAGGCCCAAATAAATGCGATGATTGACAAAAGACCGAACCAAGTTCATATCGAAGAGAGTGCAATTCTTTCCCTTCTAAAAAGTGAAATTCTCCCAAAAAAGAAACGTATAAGAAAAGAAACCACATTATGCTCGTCATCGCTGAAAAAGGATTTTAGATTCTAAAGAAGAGAATGCAGGACCGAAATCAATGTGAAGTTGAAAGTACCCTGATGGTATTCGTACGTTTTCCCAAAGACGTTTCACGATAGAGATATTTCACCCAAGAAATATTCGCCCATGGCACAATTTATCAACTAAATGTTTTTCTATTTGGTATTTCTAAAAGGATTTGAATTTTTCTCGACGGTTATGGTATATTATTTAATCTGCTGTCCGTGTATTTATTTATACATAATTTATATAAATAAAAAGGCAAAGAATATCATACTATATTACCTGGGTAAATTAAAAAAAAAACAGTTCTTATTTTTCCGACATTGTCTTTCGCGAACATGACACTCTTAAGAATATTATTGCCCAAAATAAAGACGTTATTTATTTATTTATTTATTTATTTATTATTGTTACAAAATCTGTTTCGGTTAAAATTTAGAAATATAACCCTCTGGTGAATTATCCCTTGGATGAAATATTTCAGAAGTAATATTTTGAATAGGAAGTTTAAGAAAATGATGTGCCATTCTAAATTAACTTCTTAAATTCTCTAAATTAGCCTACACCACATACCAGAGTGTAAATCAATCCAAGTTTGTTCCGAAATATCTATTATAAATGAGTCATAATGTATTATAATGTGTTATTTATGGAAGAAGACACTCCCATATTTTTTTGAGAGCCAAGACTTTTCGAAGAAAACTTTAAATTCCATTTCAGAAGAACTGGAAGCACGGAAACGTTCCTCTTCACATAAAAATAACATATGGAAACTTCAAGTTTGTCGTACAGTTTAAAAAACGGGGCATTCGGGCTATTTTTATTATTCTACTTTGAGACAAAATATCGACAGCCATATTCCTCCATTCTTTTCGGAATGTCTCTGCTGAGATAAAACCAGTTGTCCAGCTTTTGGAAAATACCTTTCATGTGAGCGATATCTCGAAATGGAATATGGCTAAAATGGTTGAGATATTTCAAATGAAACGCCATTCACCACGCTCTGAAACTGTGCAGAGTCGGATTTATATAGTAAGTATTAGCTTCTGTGCGTACCAATAAATTGAGATCTAATATTAGCGTAGTAAATAATGGAGGCTAAAAATGTAATTTTCTACCAGGATGAGAATAATAAAGAGCACAGCTTTTACCCGCAAGAGTTTATTCTGCGACCATGGTTACAACGCTTCGCGTCAACATCAGGCCATGCAGCCATGGTTGCAGAACGAAGTCAAGCCGGAAGGAATTGATAGTTAATTTTATACCTTTTAACAATAACTGTAACTTGTGGAAAGAAAAAGTTGATCCCCAACAGACTCATTTTATAATTATTGTGGACGAACAGACATGACCATTTCCTAACCAAAAAATACGATTGGCCGGGACTCGAAGCTGGGACATTGGGTTTGGAACGCTACAGCACCAATCACTCCGACAACGTTTACGGTTAAGAAACTTATTTAAAGGTTACTACAGGAGAGTCATTGAGTATACATCAATAGTTTTCTTATGATAGAGTCAGTGAATCTCATATCCTCCGATATGAATCACTCAGCGTAAGCGACATCACAATTCCTAGTACGGGTTGCACAGTACAGTTCCGGTATAGCACGGCTGACGAATTGAGGAAATACTTTCAGTTGAGCCATCGTTAAGTTTCGTTTATTACTGTGAAATTAAATTAATAAGAATAATAAAACATAAACTGTTACAAAATATTATTTCGGGATTCACTTTAAGGTAACGAAAACCCTTAAACACAATGTCGTTAGTTGTTTCTATCTGACGAAACGCCCTATTTTTTTATTTCTAACACTGGCAGTAGAAGAACTCGAAACATTTGACGGAAAAAACGACAGATTCGGATTGGGAAAGGAAAATATAGTTTACACTTTCAAATAAAAATTTTTAGCAGATGATGAAAACACAGAATTAACTGGAAATGTTATTATTTTTCACATCGTTTCGATTGGTCACTAATTCGCCCGTGTAAGTTACGAATGTTAATGAAAACTAATTTATCACTCGAGGAAAATTATTTTGGCAACTATTGTTTCATGTACCGATGTTAGTCTCTATGCTTACAGTACTTTTGCAGAACCTATCCAACGTAGTAATCGTTAGTTGTTTATGCAAATATAGAGTGTTCTTGTTCTACTTCATGACATTTATTTCATAGACGCGTATGAATTCCAAGACAACCTGCATTCTCGTCCATTTTCCGAAGAAATTAGCTCAGCGATGTCGATGTGTCTGGCTGTGTCTGACATTAAGTGCATTCACAAGCCAACATTTCGCGCTGAATCGCTGTTTCGGCTCCAATCCAGATGGCAGCAGCGGTCGTCGACATTTTAATCGTACGATGAGAAACTTTTGCATTGCTCAGACTCGGGTCATCCCAAAATGGTCACGAAAAAGTATTTGTTCATTTTTATGCCCCGGAAAGAAAAACTGCACTTTCGCAACCCTGGTACCATTTCGAAAGGATTTCCGCAGTTCATGCATTTGAGGAATTCCCTCGGGCTCAAACAGGATATCACCGGTTTCACGTGCGATTAGAGTATAAATGTAGATGCCTATCGAATCCAGGTCGGGAATAACAGTTTTGAAGAACTTTGGCTCCATCATAAGTTTGAAAACTTCGACCGAATTCCTATTTTTCGGATTATTACAAGATCTGCGTTTGGGTCACGCCATAATACCCTTTTAATGCGGGTTCTAAAACAACGGAAACGCTTTCTTTGAGACGATCGTCTGTCGAATCACGAATGAAAGAGGAAATGCAAAGAAAAGAAAGTCATAGAATTCGTACCGCATCGGAGTCTGAATAAAAGAATCTGGCAGTTATATTATAAATCGAGCATTCTTTTCAAACTGGAGTAGCAAGATAGATTTCCGAGGATATTTTCATTCTTCATGCCCACTATCATATACCCAATCGTACAGCCGTCATTCAAATCAATATGGCTTCTAAAAGAGAATTCATGTATTTTCCTTGAATAAAGGTACTACAATTGAATAGTAAGATGAATAGTTGAGCAACACGGAGAAGAAAAATATTTCAAATTCAAATCTCTCTGATACGTCTGCTTATTGTATCAAGTAGATTTAAGGTAAAAATCAATGCAATGTAGTATAAACAAAGTTTCGGATTATTAACATTGATGTCCGTCGATAGAAATGCATAAAGCTTATCTCTGTCCTCTCAGGATGCAGAATGCAAATTTTAGCTTTCCTAATGAAAGTATTTTGGACAACATGATCTCAACCATCATTATTATCGTTTATCTTTGGTCGTCGTCGTTGTTTACTTATCCTTGATAAAAATGCTTGTTTTCGTAGTATTTTTTCACATCCATTAATATTTTAGTTAATCCTAGTTAGAAAAGGCTTAATTAAAAATTGTATTTTAACATGTAATACGCCTTAACATACAAAGTTACCTTTACCCTTTTCCTTGTGTGATGTTAACAACTTGTGGGGTGGTTGAATAAAACGGTAGCGAGGATTCCGCCGGCCCATCGCATTAGTGTCCTTTGGTCTCTTTTAGATTATCAAGGAAGCTAGAGAAACTTAGAACTCGCTACTTTGGGAAAAGAATGACAGTTTCGAATGAGAATTTCGCTGAACGAACCCTCATTAATATTTTGGGACCGAGCGCCATTTCCTAGATTCACTTTCCTCCATTGACGTGAATCATTGAGACTCTTTCGTTTCAGCCGTAGTAAGAGGCAAAGTTTGTTGCTTGCGTCTCCCTCACTTACTACGTTTCTTAAATTTTAGGAATACCCAGGAGGCGAGTGGATAGGGTATTTCTACAGGAGAAGAAAAGCGAAAGGAAAACATCGGGTGAAGTAGAAAGTAATAGACGGGAGATTCTAATTATCGATTTCACACATTCAAACCACCGCTTAACTCTCCGTTGATTGAAAAATGATCTCCGAGATACACAACACTTTTTTGAAGTACTGCTTAGTTATAGTTTGTATGATAAGATTCGACTTCTCTGCACCTTCCTTTTGCCAGAGGATGCATGGGTTAATCACAAACCTATCATCTTCCAGTTTGCAGGAGTCAGCGCTATTAAACTACACCATCTGTGATATACACCGCTACAGTCGATGATAAAATTTATGCAAAAGTCGATATTTTCATTTTAAACGAGTTAAATAATTTTATTTCATATTAGTCTTTCATTATTTGAAATAATCATAGATAAATCATTCTCAAGTAATTCGTTATTATGTATTTTAACTACGAGGTAAGTTGCGTTGCGAGTTGTATCAGGTTCTTAAAAAATTTCAAAATATCTCACATAACTAAAATCATTCCCGAGTAATCGATTATTACGGTAATAAAATAAGGAGTGATAAAAAATGAAGGTATGTTATAAAAATGGCTCGAATTTGTATAAAACCAGCAACGTATTCCTTAGATGCCTTGCAATCAGCAATGTTACATTGGTATAGCGACCAACGGAGAGATAAATAGACTACAATTAGCTGGTTTTCCGTTTCGAAATAAGCGTATAATTGGACACTGTAACGCATATGGGGATGTTATGGCTAGGCAGTTGACCGTTTCGACGCCAAAAGCAAAATTCTAAAAGAATAATCTATTTAAAAATCTACCGTCTAAGACTCACGGATGAAAAACATTACATGCCGTAAGCGGAGTTGCCGTAAGCGAAGTTGCCGTAACCTAATAACAAAGCTGAGGTGTTGATTTTAAGTGAATTTGCGTTATGAAGTTTTATATGGGGGGTTATAGGGAGGTTTATACGGAGGGCTATCAGAATAAAATCTTGAAAATCATAAGAATAAGGGAATGAGTGGGTGTGAAAAATTGTGAGATATCCTTAAAACAGGGAAGAGAGAATATCCACCTCCCCGTCATGTACCGTTTCGTTTCAGTAACTTTCTGCTTCACTAATGTTATATTACGAAAAGGTCTTCAACACCATCATAATCTCTTTAGGTCCGAATATTTCCCTTTTTTTTTCGATAATCACTCGATTAAAAGCAGCACGATATCCACCGATTATTGACGATATCAGCACAACGTACGCACCCATTACCTCGTCGTCCTTTCTTTCTGTTCAATCGTAGCGTGTACGTATTTCTCTTTACGTACATAAGTTCGTCTTTGCAAAATCTTTCTTAGGCTTCGAACCTTCTAAATCGACCACGACCCTCCTTTTAGTCTATTGTTTCCAGCGTTCCTTATTTATTTAGTGAACTATTCGCACTGAATACATTAAGTATGTACAAGGTCCATATGATCACAAGGTCCATATAGTGCAGAATGATCACTACTCGAGCCCGTAACTTGATGCTATTCCCACAAAAGAACGAGCTCGTGTAACTGCTCACTTTTAGTTCTTTCAGTTTCCTTTAGAGGTCACCTAGGCGTTACCTAGGCGTCACCTAGTTATCACAATGGGGAGGAAATTGCAAGATGCTTCTGTTCGAATTAAGCTGAGCAACGAATGGGTCAACGTTTAGAATGATTATTATACCTGAAATTGCTTTCCCGTCCCGTTATGATCGAACATATTGTGACTTTCTATTACCGTCAATTGCTTCGGCCTTAGAGCGAAAAGTCTTTTCTATTGCAACCTCTCATTGCAGCCATTGTTCTGGAGCGTTGTATAAATACAGCAGGTTTGCGTAAATTATTACACTAGCACGAAACAAGGTACTGTTCTAATGTACCTCCAACATGACCTTGGTCGTACCCACGATTATGTACTTGGAATGTTGGAGCGATGAAGAGAGCAGAAAAAATATTGGAAACTCGCTATACCAGTCTTTGCCTCATTGTACTAGCTCGTTGTATTCCCTTCCATAGTCACCTTATTATTTTTTTAACTTTTTTCTTTCCCCAGACTTCTTCCTCCATTTATCATCCTCCTAAAAAGTCAAGGCCGCATAGGAAGAATTTGTTTCACCAAAATTCTTACAAGATGCGTTAGGAATCTACATCTACATAAGTACCCTGCAAGCCGCCTTCCGGCGTGTGACAGGGGGAATCGCTCGACATCGCGAATTTCTTGACCTTCCCCGCAAATTGAACATCAGACAAAAAATTTCAACACGATAATCCTTCTCTGAGTGTTATTTAGTATGAGGCCTTAAGATCGTTTTCTGTTTACTAAAAGGTTGGGAAAATCTCGACTTGCGAGCTTTGTTCTCTTGAGTGCGACTCTCCGAGCAAACATGGTAGAGGCAAACCAAACCTAATCCAATGTAGAGGTAACTTTATAAATCTCACAAAGAAATAGGTAGTTATTCTTTAAGAAATAATAAATTTCGTTTATAGAGTCTATAATCAACTAAGTTAATGCATGTAATATTTGTAATAAATATTTTAGAAGTATTGAAATAACATTTCTTTCTAAATTTATTATTATGGCTACTAATACCTTGAAATTCCCGAGTATGTGGCTCGGAGTATCAGAGGTTTGGCAAATCTTGGAATGGCTCGATGAAAGAATAATAGTGATTTTTAAATAATTGATTAAATAAATACATCAACATATATACTCTGCAAGCCGCCTTTCGGTGTGTGGCAGGGGGTACATACATTTTATCGACAAATATATTTTATCGAAAAATATTTTTAGGGAATATATGATAACCAAATAAAAATTTTCCAGTCCCAATAATAAAATATGAAAGTGTTTCGTTAACTAAGATCATTACTACACTGTGGGAATCAAATCCAGGACTGCTCCCTCCAAAAGTAAACATGCAGCACACTTGGTTAACCGGGAGCCAGAATTGACTTCAAACTGCTCGCATATCTATAAGTATGAACAGGGCCAATCATACTAATTTAGTTATTCTAAATAATGCGATAATGCTTTCTTCTATCACTAGCGTAACGATACAACCGCTTTATTCTATCGATAACGCAAAAATAAAGTTTTTCTTTTTAAGGGAAAAGAATTTCCCTCAGACCTTACAAAAGATGAACCTCTATCCCACCACCTCTACGTCCTTGAGCCAGGCGCAATTAGCATCTATATATCGCTGGACCACGTTCAAAAATAACTCGAGTAAGAGCAATGGCCCTTGGAGGATGCATTCAAAATAGTCGACGCCAAGTGAGAGCATCCCACCTCGAGAATGTCTCACCGAAAAAGAGGTTGCGCTTGCATCGACGTCTTCCCCCTTCCATTCTCATTACATAAATCGCCGTGTTTGGGGCGTGAGTTTATCATTTCCGCCGCCGAGGGCATTGCCGTCGCCGGGAGAGTATTTCGCCAAGCATCCGCTACAATGTCCCAAATTCGCGTCTCTAAAAACGAAATTGGGACGGACTTTTCTATAGCCAATATGAGGCTGTGGTGCTTTTTTAATTTCCTCGCGCCATCGGCGACGGACTGTTTTAAACCGCTACGAATTTCACCGGCAAAGGAAGCATTTATGAAGGCACAAAAAAAGGCAGACCAGAACTGTCACATCCAGGAAAGAAATGTCCGATATTTTGACGTCCAAAGACAAAATGAACACCATATTGTATCTCGCAATGAGAAGATCAATTGAAAATTACGTCCTTGTATTTCAATAGTCCAATACGTATGTTGGCCCAACGACCAGTTGGTTGCTTCCCAAAAATAAATATTCATGTATTGCGTTGTTATGTATAGATGGTACAACAGCACATCGTTTATCAACTGAGCTATGATGTTTTATGAGTTGAAGTAGTTTAACTACAGGAAGTTATAAAGACTCAAATTTTCTCATGATTTATCGTAAAATTCGTAATAAATTAAAAATGGTAATAAAAATAAATATTTATGTATCACGTTGCTAGGAGTATTTTACTCAATAATACATCGCTTATTAATAACGCTCTTTTGTTTTTAAGAATTGAAAAAGTTTAACGACGGTAAAATACATCTGAAATATTTCAAATATTCTCATGATTTATCATTCATTCGTTATAAGAAACTTTACTTGATTTTAAAATTCTCTATGTTTTAGAAAGTAGAGGAAAAGAAATACATATATTACATGAATAGTAAATACCAATGATATGTTAAATGATAGTTCATATGATCAAGCAAATGCCGCTAAAATTATGAGATGCACGTTGATGTAAACATTGTATGTAAGTATGTGATAACGTTACAGTTGAATTAGGCCAAATATAGCGCTCTCTCTTCCATGCCTTTTCAACTCTCAATCCATCCTCTTCTAATTTTTCCTCCTCTTTATTTTCTACGCACTCCTTCCTCTTCTCTAAATGTGCGACTGAATGCAATCTGTAAGGCGTTTTGCAAAAATAAGACCAAAACTAGTCAGCGATTCTCACTCAATGTAGTTCTATGTCATTATCGTTCTATTCCTTTCGGTACGGTTGTTTGAAGGTTCCTCCTCTTTTTCCGTCAAATGAGAAAACGCATTTATTGATTAGAAAACGCATTGGTTATAAAACGACTAGAGAGATATAGAGCGAAAAATTGATTAATTTTGACCCGAAAATTCAGCGGAAACTTTTCCTCATTGGACTCCATAAAATTGTGTGATTTGACGGTGGACATGAAGTCCGCGCACCGAAAGGGGGTCGTGTGAGTGAGCTATTCACGCCACGACTGTAAAGAAGGCCATATGCGTGCGCGTGACAGAAAAATAAAAGCCGTGACGTAAGAGAGGATGTAAGCGGGAAATTGGATGGAAGCTGTTGGAGTTCGTAGAAAAGCCGAGGAAAAATGGAAATAGAGAGGTGAATAGGAAAGAAGGCTGAGAGAGGTAATATAGCAGCAATTTCTAGCCTCAATGGACGTATGAACGAAATGGATGAATCAGTGGGTGCTTTTTTATCTTCTTTTGCGAATCTCCCCTTAACCTATTTTCAAAGGAGCTTAGTACTAAGGTTAACCCAGAAGGAGTTGATGCAATGAAGAAGATTGCAATTATTTTAGTCACGTAAATCAATCGCATAATCCTGTAGCATAAATAGCACACCCCCGCCGCACCGCAACGCATGACTTGTTGGTTATGAATGCACAAGATGGCGTAAATGGCTGATTTCCACACAATTCCAGTTACAATTAAGTCAATCGGACGTTCAAGTCATATGCGGTCAATTGCAAATATCATTATCCACATGAAATTTAGGAATCATTAGTGTCTCCTAA
Source organism: Ladona fulva (assembly GCA_000376725.2). Taxonomy (NCBI): domain Eukaryota; kingdom Metazoa; phylum Arthropoda; class Insecta; order Odonata; family Libellulidae; genus Ladona; species Ladona fulva. The sequence continues at coordinate 480,772 of KZ308842.1, read as the reverse complement.
GGAAAAGTTGTCCTTAGAAAACAATTATTCCCCACAAATTTTTCTCTTTTTGTAGCACTATTAATGCGACTGTCTGAATTGTTGAATTATTTTCCGATAAAAATAAATGATTCACCAAAATCATGCTTTATGACAAGCAAATGAATGGCATGTATAACATGACTCAAAGCGATAAAAGTTACGTCGCATATTGAAAAGAAAGGAAATTCCAAGAATGTAATTTTTATTTTTAGGATTGATTTGATATCCCGAATTCTTTTTTCAGTTTTTGAGAGAGATTTTTTTTAAATCAAAACTCTGATGTTTTTGAGATATTTTTTAGAATTTCTAAGAGTTCATCAAAGAACTACCATTCCGCCTCTCTTCCACACTGTTAAGGGAAAATTTTTTGAGCAAGGCGAGCAGCCTCCACATTCAGTGGCAAATTTATACTATAATGTGTGAATAATTATAATGAAAAATGTCAGCCTTTTAAATAATCTAAACACCAAATTCAACAGAATCGGGAGTACCTTACCGGTATTCCATAACGGGAGAAATAAGAGTCAAATTGATTCATTATTTCTCTAATCAACACATTCATCACGATAAAAATTAACTAACGGCAAATTTTCGTATTAAAAAACTAGGCATTTCATCGGATCTAATAATCCAGAAAACCAGCGTTAGTAACCCAAAGCAACAATTAAACACGCGGAGTAAGACACATTTATCAAATCCCATTTTCCATCATGATTATTATTGGTTTCTTTAGTGTACATAGCGTTAGTTAATGTATGTACATAATTGAACAAGATACCAGAGGTCATTACAAAACAATGAAGGAAAAAGTGAACGTATTATTTGATAAGTTAAACGTGATACGTTTAGAGAATCAGGTTTTAGCTTAAATGAGGACGGCAGGGAGTCGATTAAAAAAAAACACGATCGAAAGAAAATTTCAGGCCGGAGAATACTTTACAATGTACCCTTCCTGTATCGGAATCTATAGCAGCAGTTCCTATCAGCGAGAAGGTCCACGTGGACCGATAAAAATATAAAAATTTCGCGGAAATCACCGGTCACCCTCACTGCAACGTAGCAAAACTGTTAGTGAGAGACACCAACCAGTTGATGTCGAATCATCAGTCCCTTATGAAGAGGGAGTACCAAGTGTGAGCGTGCGAAAGACCAAGGCTGAGAAAATGCTGGTTAAATTTGATGTAAGAATTCTTGGAGAAAAGTAGGAAACGTGAGTAGAATGCAAATGGGAATGAAAGAGATCTCATGAAAATATTAGTAGATATTTCAGAGGTAGAAGAAGCATGCTGAGAATAGTATGGTATTATTGACAAAGAAGGGTATTTGCCCCGTGAGAATAGATAGGCTTGCATTTATATCTATTTCTTCAAAGTATCTGACACTTCGCAGTAAGCAGAAGACTAAGGTGACGTATATATATATGTGAAACATCGAATTTTAACTGTCTCTAGTTTTCTTTTAAAATGAAGTGGAAACGTACTGAAAATAATTGAAGAAATGCAGAAATACGAAGAAAAATGAAAGATGGATTTCATGTTGTCTTCAACAAGATGGCATGGAAAATGAAAAGTCTGCCGTTTAATTTCTCGTTATATGCTGCAGCCGCGGGAGAGAGGTTAGCGTGCTAGCGTTCCAATCCCAATGTTCTGATTGGAGTCCTGGATAATTGGATTTTTTCTGACTGGGAATGGTTGTATGCTCGTCAATAATAAGAAATATTATTAAAATGGATATAGCTAGGAAAATCTTCGTGTTTCCATATAATGAGTTATTAATATTATGTTCTAAATACTACAGTGGTAATTCAGGAATAAAGGAGAAAAGAAGGGAAAACCACTATAACGATTATAAAGCCAAATTAACACCACCACTGTAATAACAATGACAAAATACGAAATTCTATGAAATCCACTTGTAATTCCGTTTAAATTTTAATGCAAAGAATCATTTCAAAGAGATGAAATGAAAAACATTTAAAGTCAAATCTCGGACATACAGCATACAATTGTGTGAATATTGGGAGAATCCACACACCAATTACTGAAAACATTCATTAATAACCATGCAATACTTTTAGTGCGACAAGATATAAAATACATAGATATAAAGGCATTAGAATTGATGGTTTTTGGAGATCAGAAAGGATGGAAGCGGAAACACGGAAGGGAAATGCAAGGAGGGCATATTTTAAGGGCGAAGGGATAAAGATGTCGTATCGAACGACATGTGTGCTTAATGAGGAGAACAGACGAGTTGCATCGCACGCCGTCGCGTTTCCATGTAAAATGATGAGCCTCGTTCTATATATTTTCGGCTGCACCCATCAAATTTTCGGAGGACCGAAATCTGAGGATCGATCACGGATTTTCGCTCGTGAGGGAGTATATCCAGACGTGACGCAAGGAGTCGACTGAATACGAATTTACTAGTGCATGCATCTCTTGTTTCATAAGCTCTAATAAAATCCCCCCTACTTTTGATATTTGGAATGAATAAACTAGCGCGGCTGCGTGATTTGTAGGACAGGGACGTTTTATTATAGTTTGAAATTTGAATAGATGAAACAATACTGAATAATGACGAAGAGAATGTGACTGGTGTAAAACGTAGTAGAGAGGAAAATTAGGTTGAATTGTAGAATGTAAGTAGCCTAAAGGGGAGAGGAATGTTGAAAAGAGAACGTGGCTAATGGGCGGAGGAAATCTACAATAAAAGTGAAACGATGTGCCCCTGTACTTAACTAATTTGCAGCAGATCTGATACACTACGCATAGTAGTGGACGATAAAACAAATTTGGGATTACTTTATAATAATTTAAGTCTTTTATTTACAATGCCTGAGAATTAGATTCGCGTTCAATTATTACGGAGTCCTTTAAAACAGTCCTGTATACTGTATTTATAAAACGAATGTACTGTATTCTGTATACACAAGTCAGTATAAATATTTCAAAATTTACTTTACTGAGACTTCGTGAGATTAATACGAAGCATCCTCCCATGCAATTACAAGAATTGCCTATTGTAGTCGCAATTGCCACAGGTAGTTGCTATTGCCACAGGACCATTACAGGCATGACTAACGGAAGCTATCTCAATGAACAAAATGACTATGGTTACTCGAGCAGCAATTTGCCGAAATGATACATATTCTGAAGCTAATGATCCTCCACTTTGAGCACCTCTTGTAATTGAAAGGAATAAAAGTTAACCTTTAATTATATAATAATGTCTCAAAACGTTTAATATTAAGTTGTCTTTCGAATTTTTCTGAAAAGTATACACATTTTGGCGGGTTCTGACTTTAAGTCAAGGTGCCAAAATATTGGCAATTACTACAGTTTCGGGATCTTTCGCAATGTTTCAAATTTAATCATGAATTAAAAATAGTGGTTTTATGAGACGCAATTCCATCCCCAGTTGCATGTGAACCGATTCAGTGAGATGAAACTTTGAATTTCCATTCATCAATTACATTGTTGTTAATCAACTCACAAGTTTAACAGCTATCTGATAGTAGGGTTCTTTCTTGGAATATTTAATCGTATGCTATACCACCGATGAAGGAAATCAGCGGAAAAATAGTAATATATGACAGAATTAAAGTGGAACACGGAAAATTTGAAAACAGCGGACAAAATTTTACAATATTTTTAGTTCGCGGAATATAAAAATATAGTGATGAGAGAGAGAGAGAGTGAATTGTATAAAAAGAGAAACTTATTTTATATAAAATCTACAATATACGAGGTGGACNAGGATGCCAAAGTAAACAAGTGTCCGAAAATGATTCATTATCGAGATAAGAAACCTAATAATGTAACAAATATTAGTATCGATATTTAGACCAGTGATGCGTTTATGGCTTTTTCCCTCAGAATTTCTCGACAGAAAACGAATCTTAAATTTGGAAGGAATAAATAGGAACCACTTTTCTTCAATGAACCTAGTTCCTATTTTATTATAAAAAACTACTTTGCAAAATACAGTTACAAATGCAGTTGAGTTTACTAACGCATCCTACTTCAGAAGACGAAGACTGGATTTTCACTTATGATGGTTTTATTTTCATAAAGGTTTACGACATCATCTAAAATTCTATTTACATTATTAAAAAAGGAAAATAAACGATAGTGAATTAGACGAAATAAAGGGATGTGACATACCCTAACGATTTTCATTGTTCCCCTGTGCCTATTCGAGCATGCTATATGCTATCAAAGACAAAATGCAATTAGCTCACATTCATTAGGCTACGAGTTGTGTCATCAAATGCAAAGGAAAACGATGCGTTATGTATCTTTATCACGTAGGCTCATTAACCGTTGTTCTGAGTTGTAATGGATCGGGTTATAGTGACGCTAAGACCTCCAATCCAATCCTGCTGTATGAGAGACTAAAGATGGTAATCTAAGAAGGTTATCTTATGTAGCCTCTTAGTAAATCAATCCACCAGCGCTTTCATAACGAAGCTTCATTTTTTAATTACGTGATGCTGTAAATTTTTAACATATTACATACGACAGATAGTTTCTAAGATTAATAACAACAAATGCGGCTATTAGTTGTCATTTCCAATTATTTATCTACCTATTTTGCTATTAACTTGCCGCTATCGTTTTCACGCGTTCATTCTATTCCAAGTTCATTCAAACGTATGTACAACCTTTCAGTACGATGTCTCACAAAGAAGAATCATACGATAAAGGCTAGTGGTGAAGATAATTTTTATAAAGATAACTAATTTTACATTTTCTTAAGAACTGATCAGATTATGGCTTTGAAAAAGAATACCGAGGGTTTCGTTGAATTAGCAGTTGCATCAACGACACCAATTTATGTGTGGTTACCAGAATATAATACATTTAAGGGCTCCCGGATAGCCAGGAGGTGAAAGCAATTCCGGGTTCTATTACCGTAAGGGGCCCAAATGTACGAAAAGATGTACGAAAACCCCAGCTTTTGAAGGACTTTTAACATTAATACAACTAATTACAACTTTAAATGAAGTGTTTTCATCCTCCGCTTCTCATCAATGCCTAATAATCTCTTATTTTCTTCACTTCTACACAGTATAAAGGTTGAAGATCACGAATGCAAAATGTCTCTTTGATTCTAATGGCGGGAATCTTATGAGATCGCGCCAACATTTTTCTGGATCTTTGAAAAGACGAAAAAGTGCAGAATGGTTAGTGCGCTGAATTCCAAAATGGAAAAAGCCTAGAGAAGATTGGCGTGAAAGAGCTTAAAAGGTATAGGACGAAAATCATAGACAATACAACGTGATAGACACCTACATTATCCTCTCGTCCTTTATAGAAACTGATCAAGTTATTTGAGTCGAACGGGAGCATCCGTGTCTCGGCAGGGTTTAATAACTGTCAGTCGCGACATCCTTTTCGATGAAAATACGAAACAAATACGAGAGAAAATCGCAAAGGCTTAAAGAGGATGGACTGGAAGAGAAAGTGCGCTCCACTGAGGAGGGACTGTTTCCGTCCTCCTCTTTCCAAAAATCGAACCAACTGACGCACAATTTTGACTAAATAAAGGTTTCCGGTCTGATCATTCGAATGATTTATGTATCTTATGACAACTAAATTTTACAGTTCGGCTGGTAAATTTCCGTGGAGATTTTAAGCAAGTGGATAATATTATAGAAATTCTTTAAAGCAGCGGCGTATGAATGATCCCTGCTTCCATGAAAGAAATACGGAAACTAACGTTATTGGTCAATCATAAATTTTAATTCCCAAAAAGCTGTTTCTAAGGCAGAGTTACATTATATCAGATTTACATAGGTGGAAAAATTTCAAATTGGAAAGAAATGATATTACTCCATAAACTCCACAAAGATAGCATGATCAGCGAGGGTAAAATTGATTATATCATTGAAGATCTTAGCTGCTCCCGATCTTCACTCCAGTAAAGAATAACAAGAGAGCGAGGAATAGTTTCTTTTCCCCCTATTATATGCCCCTCTTCCACCACTATATAGTCCGCAGAGATTCCTGGAACCTCACCCGATACATCCCACCATTAAGTCTTCTCTCTTCGCTTTTTTGGGTACGCAATGAATGAACGATTGGTCAAGCTGTCTGAGAAGTTAATATGAAACTTGGTGTACTCTGACCTTAAAAGCTGCTGACATCCTAAATGTACGTAAAATGACATCTTAATGCACTCTCCCAGCCCTTTGCTAATACGTATTAAGTTCATTCAAACTTCAGAAAGATTCAGAGAAAGAAAACGTAACTCTTTGTATTGAGAAAATGTACACATAATTCATTCCTAGTTCTCATTTAAAACCAACATGGCACTATAAACGCTTTTCTCAAGAGTTCTACCTTTTAATTAAATTATTATGAATACTCAATTTTTTAACCTGTCGCTCAAAAGCATAACTATGCATGGGTAACATAATGGGTATAATATTCTGCTATTTAATGGAATGAAACTACAATATCTCCAAACAATTGGTCTCCACAAAAATAAAAAACGACATGCTTTAATACAGGCCTGTTCTGTCCTAATGTTCTGTGATCAGGTTATAAAATATTTGTAAAGCTAGTTATGATCTATTAATAATTATTATCTGTTAATATTTAATCATAAAATTATTTGTCATGTTATATTTACAAGTTAATAGGAAAGCATAGCTGTGTTAGGAAGGTAATCATTATTTATATGGCACTTTACTCTGTGACGTCTTCTCTAATATGCACCTTAAAAGTTATAATTTCATTAAAGTATGTCGAGTTGTATTTCATTAAAGTATATCGTGTTGTATCTCTAATTATAACATTTTATCTTTCGTTGGATTCCTTGCTCAAACATTTTCAGTCCCTCTGCAGAAAACAACTATTTTAAATGAGATATTTGAAGGACGGTAGTGGAAGGAAGAATAGCTTCAAAACCAGTCCAACGGCCGATGACATACAATGCGAAACGAATAGCATGTGTACATACATAGTATTTAAGGTAACGGAGCTATTTTATGCTGCTCTTGTTCGGATTTAAATTACGACAGCCAGTACGATTTCAGATCAGATAATTTTTTCTTCGAGATATTAAGATCTGTAATAGTAAAAGTAGAAGTACTGTTAAAAGTGCATCGACTGCTGAGGAAAATGTGCACTTAAGTTCCCCCACCTGGAATCGTACCCAAAACAGCTTTCACCGAAGGCGAACGCGCTACCCACTTTGCTATTTTGAGCCCCCTCCGTATCATATAAACTGAGAAAGGAATTTGTCGTCATCCACTGAAGTAAAATGGATAGCCACAGAGAAGTCCTTTTAATTACACATAGCATCTGTGCATCTGATTTTAAACGTATTGGAAATTACAAACGAATATGCATTTTACCAGGCACTCATAAACTGAAATGGAGAGCAAAGGGCGAATACTCAGATAGAAACTAATTCGCGATGCCGCGACAATTGCTTTCCGCCATTTCGTCGCCTCAGATTCCGCTCGTTCCGTTTGGTGCGGTCGCCCCATTACGGTTTAATTAAAATCGGACGCCCACGCGTTCTCAGCCCACAAAATCACTCCTCGTTCTACAAAACCATGTCATTATCGCTTTGTTTAGAACCCCGTCACATTCACTTTGAAGTGAACAGATCGCGTTGTTATATTAAATTCGTTATCCACAATTTTATTCCTCTTGGTTTCAATGGAACGTGTAATTTGCAAAAAATATAATAAGGCAGTGTAAATGAAAGCGTCGAGGGGAAAAACACCGATGTCAAATCAATAATAATCATCTCTCTTGGATGAAAATATTCCAATTCAGATCACAGCGATTGACATCGTTTTTCGGGGAAAAATTCACTTCGGACAAAAGATGAAAGGAAAGCGGTCGGTCTGCAGCATAACATGTCGTAATTATTATTTTTTATTATTATTTTGAGATCAGTTGTAGTTGGTCTACTTACTCTGGTGGCAACTACATAAAATCCACAGCTATGGATAATAATAACATAGTGCCGATTATAGCACCATGTGGAGAATCATGGAGATAGATCTACGCTATGTACACTGGTAACTCCGTATCTAAGAATTTAGGTATGCATGAAAGAGTATAGAATTGATTGAAATAAAACTAACAAATCAGAAACACGTGTCCTGAAAGTTGTGAAGAGCGCCGTAGTAGAAACGCTTAACTCTCAAACTTCCAATTTTAATATTTAAATTGCTTTCAATTAGCAGTCATCAGGTAACTGTAATGTCATAGTTGTTACGCGATCTCAACTGCCTGCAGTTAAGCACATAAAGAGTTCCAGGCGAAAGCAGCTTTTAGGCAATACAGATGCGTAGAATATCATGTGAAGTTGGGAGGCTGGAACTGGACTGATATAATTATTTGCGAACAATTTGGTGACACCTAAGTTCCGAATGTTCAAGTGTTCGTGTATTCAGCCGGACCAGTATGAAGATTACTCCAAAGAATTTTGTTGGCAGCACATTTTGCAATGTCTTCAAATCCAACACTATACGTCTATAGCAAAGTACCTATCATCAAACTACGAGATACAAAAGCTTATGGCAAAGGAAATGAATCCCATCAAATCAAAATACCCTATTCTTCGGACTCATCTTTCGAATCCCGGATAATCGGAGAGCAACCCGGACGGATGGGGACCGTAATTCCCGCTCTGCCCTTTGCCGGACACGCTTCTTATCTCCTCAATGGACAACGCAGTCGAATGTGGTGCTTAATTGCGTGGTCGGCAAACACGTTGGTGCCCTCGGCATCAAAGGTTGAGTTGGAGGGATAAAAGGGTCCTCGGCCAGTAACAGGGGCCGCCAGCGGAAGTGATTGCCGATGCCTTTCCAATGCCTTTTCGCCCACTGGCACTTTGTTAGCGATATCTCCGCCATCTGACGAAAAGCCTATCGGTTTTAGCCGAATCGAACCACTTTCGCAGAAACTGATTGCCTAATCGTCCGGACCTTAATAACGTTTGAATCACTCAGTAAAACGAAAAGGAATCGAGAAATTATTTATACCGTTTTATTACCGTATTTATACGTACCGGAAAATCAGGATTTAGGACCATCACGTACCTTTCGTAGCGCCCTGTATAAGAGTGGATTTTATCTGCCAAGTAATTATGCTTAAAAATTGTTACTATCATATCAATTGCGCTGTATTTTATCCTCAAAATCGGTAGTTTATCAATTTTAAATGCATGCACTTTATTTTTAGAGTGACCTGAAAGTATTTTTACAAACATAGTTCTAGTTTTTGTTTTTAAAAATTAATATTTACACTAGTGTTACAAGATATCACTCATCTATTCCTTTGAAGGTTATCCTCTAAATGTACAGCCTTCCATGTTCTTCAGACTTTAATTTCTAAAACGAAGGGATGGATAATCGTACACCGAAGATGGATGGAAGATCAGTCCATAACTATCTATTTCGTGTATGATTAACTGTTTTTGGATGTTGTTTTTCATATCCTTCGACGATGGATACATTAAACCATTCTTCGGTATATATTATATTGAAAAGTAGTAGGATTTTAAATGGATAAATACTTCTTATTCACACTACACATATCACCTTAATTCTGTCTGAAGTAGACACTCAAAGCTTAAAATTAAATCCAAAGTTCAACTCCTGTGTAATAAAAGTCATTATAAACAGCATGATTGTACCTTAAAATAACGCAGCTAATGATATAATAAATGGTAACATATAAATAATAATGTTAATGCTTTCATTGAAATTTTACCATAGGGGATTAAACTTCATGGTGAATAGGAAATTTGTACTGGAGACATCCCGAAACGTATCACCAGGACTTGGCCTACAAATACGAATGCCTTAGAGGGATTATAAAAAGGGGTTGATCGAATAAAAAATAAAGAAACTTGCTTTGTGCGCTGGGTGCAATAACCCCAACTCCAAGTTAAGACACCAATTCTTTTGTTCACACCAACTTTTTACGACATTAATAACCTCCCGAGAGAACATGGGAGCGCAACGGGGGAGAGTGTAATAAAGTGATAACTCATCTTTCGCTCACCAGGGGAACTCGATTCCCGTCGGTACATTTCCATCCACAAATTCTGTTAATATTTAATCATAAAATTATTTGTCATGTTATATTTACAAGTTAATAGGAAAGCATAGCTGTGTTAGGAAGGTAATCATTATTTATATGGCACTTTACTCTGTGACGTCTTCTCTAATATGCACCTTAAAAGTTATAATTTCATTAAAGTATGTCGAGTTGTATTTCATTAAAGTATATCGTGTTGTATCTCTAATTATAACATTTTATCTTTCGTTGGATTCCTTGCTCAAACATTTTCAGTCCCTCTGCAGAAAACAACTATTTTAAATGAGATATTTGAAGGACGGTAGTGGAAGGAAGAATAGCTTCAAAACCAGTCCAACGGCCGATGACATACAATGCGAAACGAATAGCATGTGTACATACATAGTATTTAAGGTAACGGAGCTATTTTATGCTGCTCTTGTTCGGATTTAAATTACGACAGCCAGTACGATTTCAGATCAGATAATTTTTTCTTCGAGATATTAAGATCTGTAATAGTAAAAGTAGAAGTACTGTTAAAAGTGCATCGACTGCTGAGGAAAATGTGCACTTAAGTTCCCCCACCTGGAATCGTACCCAAAACAGCTTTCACCGAAGGCGAACGCGCTACCCACTTTGCTATTTTGAGCCCCCATCCGTATCATATAAACTGAGAAAGGAATTTGTCGTCATCCACTGAAGTAAAATGGATAGCCACAGAGAAGTACATCATTATCCTTTTAATTACACATAGCATCTGTGCATCTGATTTTAAACGTACTGGAAATTACAAACGAATATGCATTTTACCAGGCACTCATAAACTGAAACGGAGAGCAAAGGGCGAATACTCAGATAGAAACTAATTCGCGATGCCGCGACAATTGCTTTCCGCCATTTCGTCGCCTCAGATTCCGCTCGTTCCGTTTGGTGCGGTCGCCCCATTACGGTTTAATTAAAATCGGACGCCCACGCGTTCTCAGCCCACAAAATCACTCCTCGTTCTACAAAACCATGTCATTATCGCTTTGTTTAGAACCCCGTCACATTCACTTTGAAGTGAACAGATCGCGTTGTTATATTAAATTCGTTATCCACAATTTTATTCCTCTTGGTTTCAATGGAACGTGTAATTTGCAAAAAATATAATAAGGCAGTGTAAATGAAAGCGTCGAGGGGAAAAACACCGATGTCAAATCAATAATAATCATCTCTCTTGGATGAAAATATTCCAATTCAGATCACAGCGATTGACATCGTTTTTCGGGGAAAAATTCACTTCGGACAAAAGATGAAAGGAAAGCGGTCGGTCTGCAGCATAACATGTCGTAATTATTATTTTTTATTATTATTTTGAGATCAGTTGTAGTTGGTCTACTTATTCTGGTGGCAACTACATAAAATCCACAGCTATGGATAATAATAACATAGTGCCGATTATAGCACCATGTGGAGAATCATGGAGATAGATCTACGCTATGTACACTGGTAACTCCGTATCTAAGAATTTAGGTATGCATGAAAGAGCATAGAATTGATTGAAATAAAACTAACAAATCAGAAACACGTGTCCTGAAAGTTGTGAAGAGCGCCGTAGTAGAAACGCTTAACTCTCAAACTTCCAATTTTAATATTTAAATTGCTTTCAATTAGCAGTCATCAGGTAACTGTAATGTCATAGTTGTTACGCGATCTCAACTGCCTGCAGTTAAGCACATAAAGAGTTCCAGGCGAAAGCAGCTTTTAGGCAATACAGATGCGTAGAATATCATGTGAAGTTGGGAGGCTGGAACTGGACTGATATAATTATTTGCGAACAATTTGGTGACACCTAAGTTCCGAATGTTCAAGTGTTCGTGTATTCAGCCGGACCAGTATGAAGATTACTCCAAAGAATTTTGTTGGCAGCACATTTTGCAATGTCTTCAAATCCAACACTATACGTCTATAGCAAAGTACCTATCATCAAACTACGAGATACAAAAGCTTATGGCAAAGGAAATGAATCCCATCAAATCAAAATACCCTATTCTTCGGACTCATCTTTCGAATCCCGGATAATCGGAGAGCAACCCGGACGGATGGGGACCGTAATTCCCGCTCTGCCCTTTGCCGGACACGCTTCTTATCTCCTCAATGGACAACGCAGTCGAATGTGGTGCTTAATTGCGTGGTCGGCAAACACGTTGGTGCCCTCGGCATCAAAGGTTGAGTTGGAGGGATAAAAGGGTCCTCGGCCAGTAACAGGGGCCGCCAGCGGAAGTGATTGCCGATGCCTTTCCAATGCCTTTTCGCCCACTGGCACTTTGTTAGCGATATCTCCGCCATCTGACGAAAAGCCTATCGGTTTTAGCCGAATCGAACCACTTTCGCAGAAACTGATTGCCTAATCGTCCGGACCTTAATAACGTTTGAATCACTCAGTAAAACGAAAAGGAATCGAGAAATTATTTATACCGTTTTATTACCGTATTTATACGTACCGGAAAATCAGGATTTAGGACCATCACGTACCTTTCGTAGCGCCCTGTATAAGAGTGGATTTTATCTGCCAAGTAATTATGCTTAAAAATTGTTACTATCATATCAATTGCGCTGTATTTTATCCTCAAAATCGGTAGTTTATCAATTTTAAATGCATGCACTTTATTTTTAGAGTGACCTGAAAGTATTTTTACAAACATAGTTCTAGTTTTTGTTTTTAAAAATTAATATTTACACTAGTGTTACAAGATATCACTCATCTATTCCTTTGAAGGTTATCCTCTAAATGTACAGCCTTCCATGTTCTTCAGACTTTAATTTCTAAAACGAAGGGATGGATAATCGTACACCGAAGATGGATGGAAGATCAGTCCATAACTATCTATTTCGTGTATGATTAACTGTTTTTGGATGTTGTTTTTCATATCCTTCGACGATGGATACATTAAACCATTCTTCGGTATATATTATATTGAAAAGTAGTAGGATTTTAAATGGATAAATACTTCTTATTCACACTACACATATCACCTTAATTCTGTCTGAAGTAGACACTCAAAGCTTAAAATTAAATCCAAAGTTCAACTCCTGTGTAATAAAAGTCATTATAAACAGCATGATTGTACCTTAAAATAACGCAGCTAATGATATAATAAATGGTAACATATAAATAATAATGTTAATGCTTTCATTGAAATTTTACCATAGGGGATTAAACTTCATGGTGAATAGGAAATTTGTACTGGAGACATCCCGAAACGTATCACCAGGACTTGGCCTACAAATACGAATGCCTTAGAGGGATTATAAAAAGGGGTTGATCGAATAAAAAATAAAGAAACTTGCTTTGTGCGCTGGGTGCAATAACCCCAACTCCAAGTTAAGACACCAATTCTTTTGTTCACACCAACTTTTTACGACATTAATAACCTCCCGAGAGAACATGGGAGCGCAACGGGGGAGAGTGTAATAAAGTGATAACTCATCTTTCGCTCACCAGGGGAACTCGATTCCCGTCGGTACATTTCCATCCACAAATCAATTCTTATGTTTTGGCAGATGCGATAACCAAGGGCGTTTCGTTCGTCATCTTTCACTCCTTTTCCTGTTAACATCCTCCGCATATTCCAACACTCATCTAATCCTCGAGTCATTCCAAAGGCTTCCAACTCTCCCGGATTCGTCCCTGATATTAGCCGTTACTCTGAGACACTCGAGCTTCTGGGATTTTGATCTCTAATCCCACGTTAGTTCAGCGTCTTTTAGGCCTTAGTTTGCAGTAATTAAATCTCTTAGGAAAACTTTATCGAAAAGAAAACATTGTAATGAAAACGTTATCGTATGAATGCCCTTCAAATATTGTGGTTATTCGTCTTTAAGTTGCTGAAACTCCTTCCGCACTCAAAATGGGTTTTCGTATCTGTTTAAGGAATTATCTAATTTCTAACTGCGACCAGGAATGGAAATAGACTCTCTCCTCACTAAATTTTTCTATCTTATTTGCGTGAAATGTGTTAAGGATCTAATCAAGCACAATATGAGTTTTGTCCATTTGGGTAGCTCTACTTTCCAAAATTATCGTACAGAAATGTTTTACTTTACTCGACCATCTGCTGATAAAGATATGAAATTGAATTGGTATTAAAATTGGAAATATTTAGTAACAATATTAATTTAATTTAATTCGATGAATCTTGGTGGGGAATCATGGGTTGCTTGTAGATTCCCGCATCTGTGTGATCTCATCGAAATAATTCGCTACTCAAGAAAATAATTCTCATATATACACTGCCTGAGTTCCTGGTTGAGAAGCTAAATATTTTAATTTTCCTGTATAAAAATATTTTTTTTTCTATGTGCCTTGTTAGGCTTATTTCAGCTTCAGAAAGGATTGCTCTACTTTTTTAAAATCTGATCAAAGCTCATAAGCTATTAACTTCAAACGGTACATTTCGAATACTGTATTACTGTATTAAGGATATATTATTTTCATAAGTTTTTCCTGTATAAATACGCTTATGAATCCAATTGCATAATCATTAACGGAATTTCAAGGCATGACCATGCAAAGTTCATATGGTTCTGATACAACTGCAAAAAGTCCACTTGTATCAAGAGAGGTTGTTGTTGAAAGGAATCGTTTATTTTGTCAATATTTCACTCTACAGAGTAGCAAAACTATGACATTGCCTAACCATATATACTGAGACGGAAATAAACCACCGGAAACAAATCTTATAGGCTTAAAATCCCTTATCATAGCACTGGCTGCTTTATTTACCGCCGCGCAATGGTCCCATCTTATGTTCCCCCACTAATACTCATTTCCTGCGTCCGATATTTTCATTGGTTGGTTTTTCATTCCGACATATATTTTTCCAGTCAATGACCCCTCCTTCCGTCATTTTGGATCCAAAACCCTTTAACTGTCTTTTCTGAGACGCGCTGATCTGATTCCGGATCCGACTTAATCTCTTTGCTCTCCGTTAGGATCAGAGCCGTCATTAAAATTGGATCCGGAGGAAGGATGCTGCACCAAGAGATGCACTAAAAGAATGTGCATTACAAGGGTCGTCAATATTAGGGTGTGGTCGCAAATACGAGGTTATAACAAGTATCGACTCATACGACGAACTATATCGATCGAAAATCTGCCGCTGAGTATCGAGACAATTTGCAAATAACACTTTGCATTTGAATTTTTCAAATGCGTTTATGTTTCGAGATAAAATACTATGTAATACAACGTTTTACATCTATTATAATTAATAATGTAAATTTAACTTACAGAGAGTGGCATGTTTTTGGAATGCTTCAAATCATTCTTCCATCGAAAAATTCACTCACCTGAAAAGAGATAAATAAATTTGTTAGTAAAACTAAAACTGAGAGAAATATTATCTTCCGTTAGAACAATAGAGCAATCTTAGCTGTTAAAATAGATTTTAACATGTTGAATGATATAATTTGTTCACATGGTATTCAGTGTCTCTCATGTGAGTAGATAGTGTTTAGTATCAGTATATCGTGGTTTTGTTGGCTATGACATGGTTTCAAAGAATCAAATATGACAGCTTCAAGCGAAAATTTCCGAGGAACTCATTTGAAGGAATTCCAATCGCATTGATTTACATATATCATTGTACCTTTTCTCGCAATAGAATATATATTAAAAGTAATGATTAACACAGAATTACATAATATATCTTTCCACATATTTATGTGTTATGAAACACCACCTAGTCAAACCTGTCAAGCAGTGTCTTTTATTTTCGAATGCATATTCTTCAGAATTATTAAGGAGATAAATTTATAGAAACCTCACAAAGCACCATTTCCAAAGCGACTTTTACTGCTCACTCTCCAAATATCGTATAATTACAACCTATCTGAATAGTTTGAGAATCATTATTTTGGCTGAGGAATTGACTGAGGAGTCTGAGATATCATACTTGCATTAATTTACTCTAAATCGAAAGTCGTATATTGCCTTTTTCATCATCAAAGAACTGAAAGAAAAAACTGATGTTTAATAACATTAGTCTATTTGTTTATTTTCAACCAAATATTTCCTTTTGTTTTACGGTGAATACTAATGTAAAAATAGCATGCAAGGTTTAGATGGAAGAGAGGCCCGTTTGAGGCCTAACCTCTCCAATTAAGAGTCAGAACAGAATAACAATATTTGTGCAACTAGTTTTATCGAATTTTTTAAAATGTAAATTCTGGAAAATAGTTATATATTTTCCTTAATTTTCTCAATTTATTCTGCATTTCCTGTTTTGCATATAATGCATACAGAATGCATGCTTAATTCGTAAATAAATGGCTATGAAAATCAAAAAAATATCCATCTGAACGGTTTTGTTATATCTAAATTCATTTCAGATGCTTTTACATTGACTAATCGTACTAAGTTCCGCTTTATTCTAGAACTCTTAAAGGCATTTCGCTTTTAAATATCCCTCCGGGGAACTAAAAGAGAAGCCCTTAGGAAGTTTCTAGTAACTCAGCTATCCTTTAGCATAGGATTCCATTTTGTTTCCCTTTTTCATCGCATGGCTCCGAGCATTTGTCTCGTCATCTTTTTCCCGTAAAATGGGCAACCGTTTCCGTTGACCGCAGCTTCCGCCTTCATTATGCGGACCGGTGTTCTCCAGGCGGAGTGAGAGGACCCCAGGCGATGTCTCCGTAGACCTTCCGCCCCTTTCAATGCACCACCGGACCTCTCCACCCCCACCAAGGACCGCAACAGCCTCTCGTTGTTCTCAGAACCCCTTTCGCTTACGCCTCCTTCATTTCCATTCGCCGCCCATGTGAAGAAACTTACATTTGATTCCCTCGGTAAACTTCTCGCGCAATCAGATTAAACCAAAGTTACGCTAATTAAGCCTCAAAAAGTAGAAAATATAAAAAGGGATACCGTCGGAACCGTCGGATACCGCCTTGTGTTTCCATGAATCAGCGGTCTATTTCATTAAATTCCCGATTGGGGCTATAAAAATTGTTTCTCCTGGTACCTATCGATGATTGCCGTTTAGCTGAGAAAACTTCATTTCGGTCGAAATATATTTCCATAAAACCGTCAATATAGTATTGTGAAATTTAAAATTTAAATTAAAAGTTCATTTTACCCCAAGGCTCTTCAATTGTCATGGAATTTAAAAATAAAGTTAAAAATAAAAAATAAAGGTAAAATATAATGTAAACAATATCTATACAAAATCTATAAGACAATAATGTAAATATATATTTTTTACTAACGTATTCTTATCTATCTTTATATTTTTTATAAAACTTTTCCGATTATAGTAATTCCTAGAGTCCTTAAATGCAACACTCATCCGCAGAATCCCACATAATTGAGTCATAAATATCTTTGAATTGCACTCTCCAGTTAAAGCGTGACATACGTGTTCCTGGACTATTCTTGTTTCCTCTGGAGTGCAAGATGTTGCCAAGATGTCGGCCGTTGCTCAGGGCAAAACTGGAGATTCCTTTGGTAAAAACGCAGAATGGCTCTTTTAGTTTCCTCGGTTACGGTCGCCGCGCAACGGCGGAAGAATTACGGCAGGATAAATGCTTTCTTCAGTACCACGTGCACTTAATTCATTTCTTAAGCTTTTACTAACAATTTTCGCGATATGGAATCCTCATGGAAAAGGCTCTTTTAACGCTTTTTATTTCATCTGCTCCGAGGAAGCCATTTCATAGATCTTGTTAATGAAGAAAAAGTTTTTTCGAGATATTCCTGAATACTTGACAAGTTTTATTTTCGGCCATTATCTTCACGCAGCAACGTTATTCTTGGCATCTGAACTTCTTTGCTGAGATTTTCCTAAGAAACCACCGAAAATGTATTCAAGATTTAGAAATGAATGGTATTATAAATTTGAGAAAAGTCGCTGAAATATTTTCAATACTGAATGTTATACCACGAACGCATAATATCTGCGTACTTCAACATCATGAAGTATATCGCAATCATTAGATCAATATCAAATACAGGATTTGATGAGATTAGTGAGATTTTGAGTTTATTGTTAACAACAATATCCAACAAATTAAGTCATCAATAGTACCTATTGATGACTTAATTTGTTGGAATATTGTCATTTTATAACCTTTCTTCGAATCTGTGATTCGTAGCTCAGTATAATCGATGGTTAAACATTAAAATAAATATCAGTACGGTATATCAGTACGGTATAAATAATATCAGTAGTATCACTATTTAATGATATTACTTACTGACAACATTAGGGCGGGAAAATTTATAGCGTTACTTTCAGTATTTGCAAAAATGAAACATTCTCATATTAAGAAAGAATCTCAGTTGACATTGTTATAGAAATCAGAAGCGGTTCAAATTACATCAGCACTTCCTTATTGATAAGTTTATATTCACAAGCTGAATTTTATAGAGCCTATAGACCCAGAAAAGAATTTTTAATGCATAAAAATAATTTAACTTAATATCATATTGAATTCCAGAGTTTGACTCCGATCTACAAGTTTTACGTATTTGAGGGACAAAATTTCATCATCGAAGTGATTTTTTTTGCGACTAAAAGGCAAATGGTGAAGAGTAGATGTGGATGAATCTTCTGCAATCAAGGTTTGTTTTCACTCCGTAGGGATAACATTCCTTCCGAAGGGTAAACTCGACGCAAAGGATTCCAAATAAACGATTCCGTTGAGCGGGATTTCCGGGGATAAATGGAAGGAAATTGTGAAAAAATAGACGTGAATTACGACCACATTGCGTAACTGATGCCGATGTAAGCATAACAGAAAATGTGGAAAGATCGTGTTATTACATGAATTTCCATTAATGCATTTTCAAATGAACTGGAAACTAATTACACGAAGACTTAGTTCTTGAATAATTGTTTTTCATGATTTTCAAGTACATATTCGGATAGGTATTACGTTTTCATTATTATTCTTTTCCGCAAACAAAGAAAGAGTAATAATAATAAACGATCGTTATAAGCAATGAAAACGTGGTTCACATGCTAGATTTTAGAAGAATATTAACATTTTAGAAGTTGAAGGAGAAATCGTTCGAGGTAGCTTAGAGGTCAGAGCATCCGCCTGGAAAGTGGGAGACCCGGGCTCGATTTCCGGCTACGACAGACTTTTTCTCTTTCATTTCTAGATCGTAATAATGTTGAAGGGGCGCTGCAATTCGTGGCCAAAACTTAAAAAGTGAAAATTTGAATATCATTATGAATATCCAGTCTCCTTAATATTAATACTAATTATCACTAGAGGGTTCAAATACAAACATACACGACCATATATATTTTATTTTTCATTTTTTATTGCTTTCACGCTTTCTTTGTTCACGCATTATTTATGTTATCTATATTAACAGTTATATCCTACTAGCCATCTTTCGGCGTGTGGCAGGGGGCAATATAATGCAAAAAGCAGCAATAAGATTATTTCCGTTACGTTTCTTCTTAGAGTATTTCTATCGTGCCATCCGCGGTATAAATGAGTGCATAGAGCGACTAGTCCTAGCTTCTATTTATTTAATTTTCTTCGCTTTATCTGATCGGCCAATGTAAGAGGACGTATCTACTAGACTTTCGAGAACTGATCTCTGAATGTATTGATATAAATTTAGGCTAAAACTTTATCTCCTTTCTTCTAACGGTATCGGTCCTATCTAACCATACCCATCCCGTAATTTGTTCTTGTTTGTTGATTTAATTATAGATTTATTTCCAGTCATTAGTTTTTTCTCCCATTATAAAATAGAAAGGAAGCTTTTTATATTTCCCCTCTACTTCTAGATAATACTGCTTATCCCTACTACTTTCCTTCCTGTTAAATTTCCCCGTAAAGGTTCAACAGGAAATCTCATAGGAAATCTACAGTAATTAATGAATGATAGAGATGAATTCGTATTTGGGCGAGGGAAAAATAGATGGACCACGGATCAGAATATAAGTAGGAGGAGGCGAAACGTAGTCTATGGAAGAGTGGGTCGGAGAGGTTAAGAAAGGGCAAGGGCGAGAGATGAGGCGGAAGGGTATTTTGGGAGGAATATGCAAGGAGAAGCCACGGGACGTTGCGGTTAGGAAATTGAGGGAAGTAGATGAGGTAAAAGGAAGGAGATAGCGCGCCGTTGTCTAGGCCGCCCTTAGATAGGAGGAAACCATGGCTACCAAGGAAATGCCTTCTTTCCTTTGAAGAAGACTTCTGAATGGACTCCTCATTTCGGACGACATTGTTGTCTTCGCCGGCTTTGCCGCCCATCAATCCTTCCCTAACCCATTTGCCGACGTCTGCCCATTGTCATCTACAACACTACGGAGGTGGGTCTAAGATAGAAGGGAATGAACTTTAGTTCGTATTGAGCACACCCATTCTATTTCGCTGCATTTACGTCAATGCAAAGATTAATTACGTCCGTACAAGGTGACGTCATTTCAAAATAATCAGTCAAAGAATGACTTCGATCCCAAAAATATAGTCTTCACTCAGGGGTACGAAAACCCCTGCGCATGCGATTCGAACTGTGAGGTATTCTATCATAGTAAAGATGGATGATTTCTTAAACAATAGCCGAAGAAAAAAAGTAAACCTTTTGAAACGCACGTTTATGGAGTTTCATTTACGCAATACAGCAACGTCAAAAAATATCAATACTTTATGGTTCCAAAGTATGATTCTCCGTTGCAAGCAGCATACTACCACAAGATTTCAATGTCATAAAATTGAAAAAATCAAAAATACATGTAGAGATGTTTATCTGGTATATTCTTTTTTCCATTAAAAAATCTTGCGAAATAAATTTCTATTATATTTTAGAACGCAGAATCCGATTTNGTAAGATTCGGGTAAATTCCACATGCACACACATTTCATATAATAGAGATATTTAATACATACGTGACTATATTTTAGATCAGAGATTTGTAGATTAAATTTCAATATTTAATCAGTATTCATGTCATATATGGACTAGAGGAAATTATTTTCCCTATGTGTAGAGATGTATATCTGGTATATTCTTTTTTCCATTAAAAAATCTTGCGAAATAAATTTCTATTATATTTTAGAACGCAGAATCTGATTTCCGATTGAGGTGAAAAATACTTTTTTTTTCAAAGTGGTGCTTGAACGTTCTTAGGATTCCAATGGTGCCAGCAGCTGAAAAGGACGACAACCACCGTCTTAAAGGACCAGTTAAGTATTATAATCTCTTAAACGATGAAGGATGCAAAGGGAGACTTTTTAAATAATTTGGCATACATTTATTATATACAACGCCGAATCGGTAAAGCAGTGTGAATATGATCCTATCAAATTTCAGGTCTAAAAAGTACATTATCAATAAGACGGTCATTTGTGGAAACTCCTTAAGAAAAATTAAGTGTGGATGGAATTAAATAATGTAAGTTAGGCGTAGTTGTTTGTCGTATTTTGTCCGCCATATGCCAAACGTTTGCAAAAGTATTTTCTTATTCCTCCCATATACGTTTTTCCGCAAACTTCAGACATTGAGACCAGACATCTATTCGGAGAAGTTCTCCTGATAACAATGATTGTGAGGAAGTGAATTAAGTGGATGGTGAGGAAAAACAAAGAAAGGGCATTGAAGGAGGGATGTGAGAAAGAAAGGAGATGGACGAGGAAAGATAAAGATGTTTGAATCAAAGGTAATGCAATAAAGAAAAACGAGTAAACGCATTTGTAATCTCGTCCTTTATGACATTTGCCTCTTTTTTTATTTTGCAAAAATCTAAGCAAAAGAAGAGAAGGAAGAACTTTCAAGAACCTGTTCATGAGAACGATCGGCATCATCAAGTAACATAAAGTAATTAAATTACGTTGAATGACTACCTCTAATTCATATTTTTTGTATTCTTACTTGAATACTTTCTCTAACGCTCTTTCTTTTGTGGATTAAATTTGAATTTTATTTGATTTTTTTTAATGCTCTGGGAAGTTTCCATAAAGCAACACAAAAAAACAAATAATGAAAAAGTACAAAAATGTATGGAAATGAATTTCCATTAATGCATTTTCAAATGAACTGGAAACTAATTACACGAAGACTTAGTTCTTGAATAATTGTTTTTCATGATTTTCAAGTACATATTCGGATAGGTATTACGTTTTCATTATTATTCTTTTCCGCAAACAAAGAAAGAGTAATAATAATAAACGATCGTTATAAGCAATGAAAACGTGGTTCACATGCTAGATTTTAGAAGAATATTAACATTTTAGAAGTTGAAGGAGAAATCGTTCGAGGTAGCTTAGAGGTCAGAGCATCCGCCTGGAAAGTGGGAGACCCGGGCTCGATTTCCGGCTACGACAGACTTTTTCTCTTTCATTTCTAGATCGTAATAATGTTGAAGGGGCGCTGCAATTCGTGGCCAAAACTTAAAAAGTGAAAATTTGAATATCATTATGAATATCCAGTCTCCTTAATATTAATACTAATTATCACTAGAGGGTTCAAATACAAACATACACGACCATATATATTTTATTTTTCATTTTTTATTGCTTTCACGCTTTCTTTGTTCACGCATTATTTATGTTATNGCAGAAATATAGCTGGGCTCCGAATTTTTGAACACCGAGAAAAGGAAAGATCCGAGCATGAACTTCCTTCTTCTGATTGGTGTAAGCCACGACAATTTGCAACGAAATTTAGAAACATGATCAGATTTGCGAAGATTAAAAACAAATCTAACGCAAGAATTTAGAAGCCGCAGAAGTTTGAGTTCTTGTTCACTTGTTAGATCATCTACATTAAGAAAGCTTTCGCACCAGATATTAAGAACGAGTTAGATAAATGTTTGTCATAAAGACTGAAAATAATTAACTAATTAATTTTAAAAGCCTAATTAGCGATAGGTAAAGAGTGGGATGAAGCCAACACGGGAAAAGCTCGAAAAAAGGTTTAGCGGGGATTAAGGGTCTCACAGTAAAGGTAGTCATTAATTAAGAAGAGTGACGGGGTTACGTAAGCTTCTTAAGAGGTATTTTCAGAGTATAACACAAAGAATCTAAGGATATACAACATTCTTTAATCACTGTATTAGGAAATTATTCCATGTAAAAGTTCATTTTCCGTTTATTACTTCACGAAGAATCTGGCAGAGACGCGATTTCCCAACGTTTGGTTCTTGGAAGAGGGAGTTTGATAGCTTCAGAAGCCATGATTGATCTTTTGAACGTCCGACGTTTGCGTGATGGCATCAGAGGATCTCAAGAAAAACGGTAATGAAGTATTTGCTCTCGTTTTTGACGGTAGTAGCTCAAAGGATGTTATGGAAGGTGTATTTGACATTCGTGGGAATAGGAAAAATTGTGGAGGGAAAAGATAGGACTATTTTCCAGAGGTACAATGAGCTCCAGTTTGAATATAGCTCAATATACCCAATATAGTTTGAATATAGCTAATATGTATACCTATTGAAAGTTAGTAATGCTATCGGTAACAAAATGCAGAATACAACATCGTTCCGCCTTGCCGTAATGCTATTCTATCTTCATTATCTCTCAAAAAAACGAGGGTTCTTTTTCTTGGGTTAGGATTTTATTTTTCTGAACCATCTTTATTTTCCTGAGAGAGATGCTGATGCTGGGTATAGATACATGGAGTTAATATAGAATTCGAGGACTTTTTTCCATCTACGTGATGACTTTTCCACGAGATATCACGAAGGTGGGGTGAATTTTGAGAAACCTGCGAATTAATTATTATTGCGTACCCGCCCCTCCTTAAGATAAGAAAAACCACAGACCGAAGGAAATTGTGGTAAGATTCGGGTAAATTCCACATGCACACACATTTCATATAATAGAGATATTTAATACATACGTGACTATATTTTAGATCAGAGATTTGTAGATTAAATTTCAATATTTAATCAGTATTCATGTCATATATGGACTAGAGGAAATTATTTTCCCTTTTTCTTTTATAGAAACATGTGTATGTGACTTTGAGTTTGTATAGAATTAAAAACGCGATTAACCCCGAAAATGTTAATGCTAGTAAAGATAAAGTTCAAACATGCATCTGATCAAAATCTAAATTAACTTATTGAAAATAATTATCAAAATTAGCGCAAAATACGATAAACCTTTTGTGAGATGCTACCACTATATATGTTGCCGCTGAGATAGTGGAGATAGAGAAATTTAAATTTAATATTTCCGGATCATTTCTGCGAGAAGTGCGAATATGTTTCAGGTTATGAAAATCTTAAACGTTTCAAATATTGAAATTAAATGGTCTGAATCTTTTAAATAGTATATCTACATGAAGTATTGCGATAACAAGTATTTCTTTGCTAAAATTATTACTTTTCATGTGATCATTACTTACTATTGCCTTAGAGCTTAATATATATCTTTACTATATTTACTTGAAGAAATTTATATCTGTTTATTTAAGTCTATTTATAAAGATGAATGATTCTTTCCATGGCAATACAATCGTAAATAAAAACTTAGGTATGTGATGTGTTTACGCCGATCTTGCATGAATGAAATGTGAAGTATGAAAAGGCAGGAAATGACAAAGGAATGTTTCCAATGCGCGGTAATCTCTGTGAGGTGGCGGCATAAAGTCGAGCATGGCGTCTATCCTCCGTGAGGAGGGTTTAAGAATCTCCCTCGTTGAGATCTGAAGAGCGATTTTCATAAATATTCGCCGAGGTGTTTGGCAATTGCATCCTATGGGATCTGCCGATCCATAATTCCTCCCCCGATAGCACCGTTTCGCTAAAAGACCGAAATATTTTAGTCATTCTCCACAGGAGAATATTTAGACTTATTTATTCATCTGAAATTCCCATTTTGTGGCTCACTAATGGATATTTGTAAGGAGGTTAAATATTCTGCTGGTCGATGTAAGGCCATCATGGAAAGTGAATAAATAATAACTACGGTGATAATAATACGTTTCTGATGACAATGTTACGCCGACAAAAATGTCTTTACAGATAAATTATTCAGCTAAAATGCTATAAAGAGGTGTGGAGGTCTTAAAACAAAGGAAATGATTTATGCGTGTCATTGCACCGACTAATCGGTACTCTCTCGACACAGCATCAAATGATTCACTCTTAAATAGCACAGAATCCGCAGATGCACTGACATTGTGCAAATGTGTCACCTGTATAATATGATGATAAAGCCAATCTCACACACTTCCACTTCTTCTTAATTATTATAACTCAAGATATTTAAGAATAAAATGTATATCTAAATATATAAAAAATGAGGAATTCTGTAAAAGCACTAACGCTAATGTACNAAATATTTGAACAAGGCAACCGATATCACCGGAAAAGAAGAAGGGTGAAACTATATGATTATTTGTTTTAAGAAACAATTACTGGAAGACGATATAATTCCTTAACAGTGATGTTCAAGATGCTTTTCCATTTTAATGGAGAACTTGATAACGTCCTAATCCGTGTAGAAGCAGTACTTCCACAAATAACAAATAAATACCACAATAAAGAAATCAGAAAATGAATGAAAATAAATAAAATACAAAAAATGATCAAATACACTGTATATTTGAAACAGTTGATTAGTAAAATAATTCTTAGTTTTCAATAGCTTCCTATATTGTATGTCCACAATTTATGTCTGTATTAGTGATAAATTACAAATTTTGATATAACTCCTAGGTAGACTGATCATCACTGAAATGTTTTGAATACATAAATTTGCATGGAATTAAAAGGAAAGGAAAAAATAAAGGATTTAAATTAGCAAATGAAAACGAATACGATAATAAATCACATATACATACGAGAATTATTCAGTGATTGGTAAACGTCATTCCAAACGTCAGAACAATGAGTTCACTTTCAATCTCGATTTTTTTATTACTTTATTGTCTCGAATTTTCAAAAAAATATTTCAATGTCGCACAAAATAATACCAAAATTTTCGCCGTAGATATGTATTTTGGCTAATTTTAAATTTTTATATATAATTGGATTTCAAAAACAAGGGGAAAGGCTCTAGAGCCTCTGCAGGTAAACTATTCCAATTTTCAATTGCTCGGTTCAAGAAGCAAAATTTACTTATATTAGTTTTTTGTTTCATATAGTTCACTTTATAGTTATGACCGCGTCTGCCTAAGAACTCTGATTTACTCACTCTATCCCTATCCAATACATGATGTAGAATACAGTTATTTGAAATTGCATACATTTCTTTGATTTGCATCCTCTGCAACTTCTGCTGAAGAGTTTAACATAAATTCCTTTTTAAATAATAATTATTGCCAATATTACCTCACATATATTACTATAGATGGAAATTATAGCGATGATTTTCAAAAGAGACGAACGTAAAATAAATCTTTCCCAAATCTATTCCGCAACTATTCCTTCCTTTTCCTCTTCGTGATTTATACCGACATATTTGTGGTTTCTTATAAAACATTGAAAGTGGGTATATTCACCGATAAAATAAAATGAAGAATTTAATATATAAATAGAGTTAGCTCTCCATCTCAGTCATCTTGCCCGCTGACATAACACTGCCAGGAGATAAAAACCTCAGCCTTTAACGCCATTCGCTGCTTTTTCTTTCCTCTGCGTCGCTCGAGGACGGAAAAGAAAGATGGACTGATTCAGAATTGCCCACTGAAAGAATTCTTTTTGTCGAATCGCCACGGAGATCCAAAGGATACCCGCGTCTTTCCTCGCAGTCTACACCACAGTCGAGTTGGAATGCCATAAATTCCGCAGACAAGAGATTCTTCCTTTTGAGATTCCACAGAGGTGAGGCTTTAGCCTATATTCATTCAGAAAAAATCCACTCTATATCACCAGTAGATGAGATAGCTTCTAACGCGTCCAACTCACTTCGACTCGGTAAATATTTTACGTGCGAAACTGTTATTTATTATTTACAGAAGATTCGGTCAGAATGAACCAGGAAGAATATAAATTAGCTGTTTCAGGAAAATATTTATAGGAAAAAGTACGCTCAGTGCGAATCATAATCACGTTCGCCGATAGGTTGTCTGCCTGCTCTGAAGGCCCCCTTACGTTGGCCCTTGTTATTACATCTTATTTTATTTCTATTTTTATCCAGGATATCCATGTGTACTGTTATGCTACAGACAATTCTTTTTACAAATCTCCCGTCCGGTTACCAAAGAGAATACTTGTACTTTTCCCCTTTTTAAAACATTAATAACTGAAATTTAGATTTGAAATATTTAAAAAACGGTTAACAAAATCTCCTTTTAGTTCTTTTTCTCGGAAAGTGCTAATGAGTTGCCAATATGCAGAAAGGAACCAGAAATGTCGGTCAAATTCCATTTAGTGTTTCGCTTAAAAAAATATCCATAGTTACACATTTTTTCATTGCAAAGTTTATCGAAAAATTCAAGTTAACAAAGGTAGAGACAATATCATCATTTCAAATAAGTTTTTCCGTCTATCTAATAATAAGCATAGCATCTGGATCCATAAAAAGAATGAAAAATGTGAACACAGGTTTCCCTCCTTATTGAAAAGAATCGTAAGTGATCTAATCGTAAATCATAATTGATAATTGTATACCAATAGAAACGCAAACAAATCACGATAAAAGTTTCAAAATAAAATAAGATTATGTACATTCCGAATAAATCCTTTCTGTTTAGGAACAATTTACTACATTTTGCAGTTTTACCCTTAAACTGTCTTTCACCTTACCTACATACGCGTGATTTACATTAGCTGAGTATCCTCATTAACGTAATGTAATGAGTTCCGATGGGTTTATTTACTCGCGCAGTCATGAGTGAATGAACGCATTAGAAAGCAATTAAGTTACATCATTTTAAACGATACACTTCCATATCAGGAGAAAAATATACGGAGAAAAAATACGGTAAACTCAATTTACATTAGCCTTCATTACGAGATGCAGCCGGAGTTATCCGATTAACTCAAGAGATACGAAACCGAAATGGTTCAAAGGGGAATATATAACTGCAGGGAACTAACTTTTCGGCGCTACCAAACAGCAAATTTTTAAAGAGCCGTGTTTCTGTGTTATTACGTAATTGCGGACATTAATTACGTTTCACCTGTTGACGGCTCCAAAGAGGGAGTTTGGGGCGAAAAAATGGAAGCCTCGGAAATGCAACGAAAATGCCACGAGCCGAGTTCCATCCGCGAAATTTATTGCGTTGAGTTTACAACTCCTGTTAAGTCAAGCCTCGTAAATTATAGAGCGGCTTTCGTTTAATTTTTGTATAGGCCCAGCCGAGGGTCAACTGAAGAGTGGAACCATCGAATGAGGATTCAGGAGAAGTAATCCATGTTATCGCGAGTAAAACCGTGTTGCGGAAGGTAAGGGAGTTTCCATGCAACGAAATTAATCGATTTGAATGGAAATTAACTGCGGCATTACCTATATACCGCGTGAGATACTACATACATACTCGATGAAAAGTAATAGTAAAAAGTGTGGAGGAAAATGACTCAATAACGGCCACAGGGAAAGTAAATTACTTAAAAATAAGGGATTTAGAATCAGTTTTTATGAAATACTCCAATTAAATGACACCATATTTTAGAATCCAAATAAATGAAAAATTTTTTGTGTTTTCTCTATAGAAATATTTTACTAACTAGGAACAGATATTCAAACAATTACAACTCGTTCATTCCCTTTAGAATATCGTTCAAAATACCAATATAACATCTCTTTGTTGATCCGCGATAAATATTCGAACAAGGCAACCGATATCACCGGAAAAGAAGAAGGGTGAAACTATATGATTATTTGTTTTAAGAAACAATTACTGGAAGACGATATAATTCCTTAACAGTGATGTTCAAGATGCTTTTCCATTTTAATGGAGAACTTGATAACGTCCTAATCCGTGTAGAAGCAGTACTTCCACAAATAACAAATAAATACCACAATAAAGAAATCAGAAAATGAATGAAAATAAATAAAATACAAAAAATGATCAAATACACTGTATATTTGAAACAGTTGATTAGTAAAATAATTCTTAGTTTTCAATAGCTTCCTATATTGTATGTCCACAATTTATGTCTGTATTAGTGATAAATTACAAATTTTGATATAACTCCTAGGTAGACTGATCATCACTGAAATGTTTTGAATACATAAATTTGCATGGAATTAAAAGGAAAGGAAAAAATAAAGGATTTAAATTAGCAAATGAAAACGAATACGATAATAAATCACATATACATACGAGAATTATTCAGTGATTGGTAAACGTCATTCCAAACGTCAGAACAATGAGTTCACTTTCAATCTCGATTTTTTTATTACTTTATTGTCTCGAATTTTCAAAAAAATATTTCAATGTCGCACAAAATAATACCAAAATTTTCGCCGTAGATATGTATTTTGGCTAATTTTAAATTTTTATATATAATTGGATTTCAAAAACAAGGATATGTAATTGAAGCAAATAAAAATTCGATTACTATTAACTTAAATTACAATTTTTCTAAAAAAAGGAAGTGAAAGTTTTAACATTTGACATGAGCGGTAATATAAAACGAAAAAAATAATTTATTAGGAAAACCTGAAAGGAAACTAAGTAAAAAAATTAATATTCAACTTGTAATTCTTTCAATAATCCTTTAAAACCATTTATGAGACGTTTCCTGACATCTGAAGTTATTAATTGAGGATATTCTTAACTCGATATATATATATGATGATTATAACTTAGTGGTTAATGGTTTGAAAATGTATTGGTGAATCATATTTCTACGAATCCTTGCGACGAGTCACCTATCACGAGTTAATTCCATACTAATAATAGTAGCATTTCATTGCAGACCTTTACAATCACCTCTTCATTATTTTTTCTGGTGGGTTGTTCTTCCTTTATTTCCCTATGAATTAACAGCCCAAAATTTCACTCTGTAAAGTATCCCAAGGAGCATAATAACGTCAGTTGACGAAGTTCTTTAATTACTCAAGAAAAAATATATTGTGAGAATAAAATATGAAATGGTTACCATATGGGAAGGGTTCGAAGAAGTATTCATGCCATACTAAATTTAACGTAGCCTTAATTCGTCTAACTTTATTAAAGTGCTCGAAAATGTAACTCTTCCAGAAGTTAAGTTTAATGCTTAAAAGTTCAAGCTTGGTATTGAAAAGAGGTGAGTATATTTCCAACCACCTCACTAATCTAGACTTGAACGTGAATCGGATTCCGAAGGAAAACTCTTCTCATCTCTTACATGTCATTGATCAAATGTTCTTTTCTCAGTTTGGATGCGCGATAACCACGTGACTGGCATCTGAGCTGTGAAAATCTGCGAAAGTGACCAAGGGAATCGATATTGACTGAAATCCGATGGATAACTTTTTCAGCAAGTTGGGGCAGGAGCCATTGGGAGAAGAAGTTATCAAACTCATGCGAGGGCGATCTTGATAGCGGCCAAGTGTCTGTAGCAGCCGTAAAATCTTCAACGTTTTATGCGTGATATTTATCTTGTTTCTAGACGTGTAAGACCCAGAAGAAGACCGTGAGATTCTATAGAACGATTCTATCAGATAAGCGAATTTTAGTGTTCGACCGATGGAAAACCTATACCGTAATATCACTGAGTCGATGAATGGAATGTAGTATAGAAGAATTGGAAAATTAGGAGCGCTGTTAATCAAAAACATCATTGCTCTTGGCCCACATAAGAACACATTAATTAATATTATAAATACATGGAATTAATCTCCAGTCTGAAACCGAAATCAAGATGTCATGGGCGGGTTTAGGGAGTGTTTTCCTGTCAAATATAATGTATTGCATTTTCATGCTAATATCAGAGATTCGCGATCGCTATATTGCACTCATTACAGAAACATAATCGTATACTATTGCATTGATACGAACCGAACTATTTCGAGCTAACGAAGATTTGCACTTTAAAGCAATGTCAGAACATGTTTTGAAATGCATATTTTCAAAGTTTGAAATCTTTTGGAAAGGGCTATAAATTGGTGATTCGGATTCAAAATTTAGTTACATTACCCGTTTTTATTTGCCTCACATTTTAGTTAAATTTATCATTGATATACATCAGACAAGCATTGCTAGGCTAATCGTAAATTGTTTATTTCTGGGCCATTAGTGATCTTGAGAAGATGCAATGGAAAACAGCAAGTTTTGACAAAATGTTGAGATGGTAAAGAAAGAACTAAAGAGATTAAGAGTAAGACATAAGAGTAAGAACATTACTAAAACTTAGCCCGAATTGGGAATTCTTGTAAAAGAAATATTGGAAACCAGTTTTAGGTTTTCAATTAAATTATAAGAACGATGAGCTTACTTAAGATGCACTACGTATTATTTGACTCCCGTCCTACTTCGGAAGATCTACGAATGTAATCCATGAGATATCGATACGAAAGTAAATCGCTTCCATAATTCATAAATATAAAATATAGAAAGTGATACAGCTTAATTGTTCGATGTTTAAGTCCCCTGCAAAACGCCGATGGACGAATTTCATGGGGTAGATTTAGATGAGTATTTCTGATATCCTAACGAATATAATACGAAAGAAATATTTGCAACTCTGCTAATATGATGTTAGAATACATCGGTGGATTAAAGGCAATGGATAATGGAAGATATGTAACCACGTAAGATGAAGCATGTGCATGACCCAGCTCTGTTTTCATCGTAAACCTATTCTCTCATAAATCTGAAGGCTTACCTTTGAACATTCGTCAATTAAGACTTCCTCCGGCTCACAACTAACTTCTCCACAAGTCTAGTCTCTGTCAACGGTAGGCTCTCTTTGAATCAGTTATACCGCATTAGTCAAATTTCCTGGAATAGCTTTCAAACAAGCCAATTTTGACTTTACCGTAAACAGTCTTCATGTATAGTGTTATCATATGTAGGTTAATCGAATGTAATTTGATATAATTTAGTTTTAAGGAATCTTACATTGATTTTAGAGGTAGGTAGGTAAATTAGAGGTAGAAAGATGTTCGCCCTTTCATATGCTTGTCTCTTTCTAAATATACAGAATTTAACCATGCTAGATTAATTTATGCCACACATTACATGTATCTATTATAGTTGAAATGTAAATATAAAACTGTAAGGGAGGACTTTTTTTGGCGTTTATAAATGTTTTTGGATCGTCTGTAAAAAAAACTTTAAGTTTTTATTTTGATAATGTTGCGTCTTGAAACACAAATACTACTTTATCTTGACTAAACATTCTTAAAAGTTTATATTGACAAGCTACACGGTAGCAAAACTTCGTGAACTCTAGCGTATACAAATGTAATAATTTAGGCAGTACTTACTTTAATTCATTTTACTCCTGAAAAGTTCAAGGCAGCACACACAATTACATAGTTTTCTCACTATTCCCTTCGGAAAAGCAGCTAGCAACCCATTTTATTCCTTTACCCTCTTAGTTTTTATTTAAAAAATATACAAACTTCTTTGGTACGGTATCGTTATTGTGGGGGTCCATATGAGGTGTGGTCCGCTTTATTCCAGACAACGAACATCCCCTTTATTGAGAATATCGTTCGACCGCCATTTTCTCGCTCTTTCTTTACTTTTAAGATTGAATATGTGTTCCTCATATACAATCTTCGTCTCCATTCAGTACATCAACGCAAAACACTACATTTATTTTGTTCTCTTTCTGTTACTACACATAAAATACTGATTCTCGATTCTTCTGTAGTTTTTACTCCTTTTCATCTTATAAATTCATATTTACAAACCATGTCTAAACCATACATTTCTTCTCTTTACATTATTGGGTCTTAATCCTCTATGCGAAAGGACATATAACTTCAAAAAATGACGGAGTTCATCAAAGTAAGCTTATGCAATGTATGCTTTGTGAAGACAGTAAATCTGGTACAAAACCCCACTTCTGGTAAATCTGGAATCCCAGAGTGAATACCTGATCTCCTCGCCCCGCACAGGCAATTCCGCGTGGTGACACGGATAGCTTTTCCTTCACTTGTTTCACGACAGTGAGGGAAGTTTTCCCGACGGATGGTCTAGAAACTATATCTATCCGCATATACTCAGGTTTCTCAAGAAAATCCAATTCTGTGTTTTTCATGGAATCTCTTCACCGAAGAGAGAGATGGTCAACTGAGAGCTGTTTCTTTATTGGAGTAGATGACATTGTATTATTTTAAGGAGATATTTATGCACCAGCAGGGTCACACCCAAACGCGAAAAGGCTACGATCGAGTAGATCAAAGTATACATTTAGTAATCGAATGAGATCGTGGAAATGTATTTTGATTAGAGTAATTAACCTATTAACGGCCAATTTATAAATAATGATAAATTTACTGTTTTTTTCTTTTGTGATGTTGTATTGACGTGTTAGATATGAAGAGTAAAATATACGAACTTTGTAAAAATATTGTAAATATGTAGAAAATAGTGTTGCGTTTTCGCATCTTTGGCCAAAACTAGTCTTAAGTCTTGAAACTAAGTGAGAAAAAAGTATTTTCCTTTGGAAATAAATAAGGCAAGATGTTCAATAGACATTATTCTTAAAAGAGATATCGATGAAAAAACATTCAACAAATTTTAATTGGGCGATAAAAAATTACCTTCCCATAAATTCACGAAACTGAAAATTTAACAAATTTCAAAATTTATTACGGAATAGAATAATTTTTCATGGTGATATTTATGCATTAAAATTAATAAAAAACTTTTACTACAATATAAACAGTAAAAATAATCGAAAATTTGTCTCATAACAATTTCACATTCAACAATAATGTTGCGTTTTCACAGCTATGGCCGGAAATGAGTTTAAGAACAAAATATAGGTGCAAATTGGCGTAGAAATGCAAGAAAATTTACGAAAATATAAGTGGACATGTGCAAGAATGAGAAGGTAGGACTATTATTATTACTATCTAAATATTTGTAGCGACCTTAAACCGAAAAGGAATGGTGAGTTAATTACTTATTCATGTGTCAAAAAATTTTAAGTCAGCTATAGTTCAAACATTCATGCTGCGATCCAATTTTCGCCTCTGAGGGTATCATTGCTAAGAACAGGGGGAAAACGAATACCATTCTCTAATTGTACGATATGCTCCAGTTAATATAGAAAACCTCCAAATTTTCAATTTTCAATTTCCAAATTTTTATTATTGAATTACTTGTGGTAAATATTTTAATATTATTATATAAGCACGCCTGTTGACGGACATTTTAAAATCTTTGATTTAAAATAATTTTTAGATCTGGGATGAAATCACTGTGGAAATTAAGAGTGGGGTACAAACAGGACTATCGTCCCCCACATTTTGCAGACTTTGTAGTACCTACTAAGAATTTGCTTTGGATCTGACAAGGAGCTTCCATTAAAACCAAATTTTGAAGTTTTTCCACGGTCACTGTTCATATGCTACATTTATCACAACAAAATGGCATTTAAAAAGCTGATTGGGGAAGAGCTCATAAGGAATTTATCTTAATTTGCTCCCCCTATCTTGGAAAGAACCGTCTTCTCCTCACATTTAAAGAATATCAAATTCCGCCCATGGATAAAATGAACACACGTACGTAAGTGTAAGCAACTAAAAACGCATGCTTCACATGCTTGATTTTAGACAAAGAAATGAAGCAGAAATAGTCTGCCGTAGTCGGCACCTATAATGTATCTTTAATAAATAACTGTATACTAATATACAATATTAATATAACATACTTATGAATAATTTAATTATGAAGAATTGAATTATCATTAATATATTAGGATCTTCAATTCCAGCTTGGCAAATTGAAAGAATTGTCGGTCAGAACCCTTCTGCTTGTAATAAACAAGAGAACGAAAGAAGGGATCATCATTTATGATACTTATTTTTTCGGTGCCTTTGAATACGTGTTTTAGAACATAACGTTCAATTGGTGGCGCGAGTAGTTATTTGAGAGATTTAGCACGAATGCCACAAACGACAGACTTCGCTTAAATCCGCCATAAAATCGCAATTTAATTTCGCAGGACATCAAAATTCAGCGGAGCCGACACGTAATTCCGCGCGATTCATTCTGCGACAACGCAATCGACTAACTCACACAAAGAGATATGAGAATGGTTTACAACATCGCAATGCGCTCGCCGTTGTTTAATTTAATCACAACCTCTCACACTGGAACTATGTTTGCTCGGATATGATACGGAGTAAACTCAGTTGAGGAAATAGCTATTCGTTTATTATTTGCCAAGAATATTTTTGTGTTGCAATTTCTGCCATAAATGTTTTGCTGACGGTGCTTTCAACTTCGGAACTTCGTATACAGATCAATATCGACTCTATTAATCAAAATATTTGGAGAAAAGAGAACTAATATTAATTATGTGAACCGAATTACGTGTCCCTCATGGGATTATCTACGTTGGTGGGAAAAATCTGAATGAAAGATTGGGATCCTTTTGTGGTAGCAACAACAAATTACGACTGTTGTATTATTTGGGATGACAGTCAAAATAAATAGTAGCTGAATTCCATGCATTATGTAATCTACAGAAGAAAGAGTAGTGAAAAGACTGAAAGCAAAGATAAAAAATAATGTTCTTTCCCATTTTTCTCTAAATCATTTCAACTATTAGAAAGGGAAAATAAGTATAGCTTCATTATATTTTTTATTACAAAAAGACTTGCCAGAGGTTATATAGTAATAGTTTTGAGTAGTAACATTCAACGGCAGTAATGTATCAGTGTATGATGCTCATACATTTATATATAGGTATTTCTATACTAACTAAATGGATTGAGAACCTAGATACTCTTAGTATCACTCGCCATATTCTCATAGAAATTTATATACTATTAATTACTTTAAAAAATATCTTAAAACTATTTTTAGAAGCGAAAGATTTAAAGATGCTAAATAAACTCTTAATAGATTTATGTGATGCCAGCTCGTTTAACGGAAATGGCCTGCTTTACTTGCCATTTACATCAAACTTAAATAAAAAACTCATGACTGTGAGAGGCTTATTTGTATGATTAATTAATTCGATAAATCGGTAAGCGTTACCAATGCCCTTCTTGATAAGGTTGGAAATGTTTAAGGAAAGCAGTTTAAAAGTTGAAACAAACTCTCTCTGAAAATCTGAAGAAAAAAGCGTTTTTGGAAGATAGTACATATTATGCGTCCTTCCTAGTTCATACGACGATGGCGTTCCACTGAAAAATCAGGAAATTGGATTCTTGCAATAGCCAATTTAAAAATTCATAGTTTCCGGGAAAATACAGGAGGCAGTATTAGAGTGGGAAAATAGGTTTCAGCGGTGCATGCATGAGCCACCCGCCACACGTTGAAACGCGGCTATCAGTGAGTATACGTGGATGTGCATCACGTGAAATAAAAAGGAAATAGAGTGATAAAACGCGATGCATACTTAACATCCTTCGGAAATTATCCTCAAAGGGTTTCTCGTTCAAAGTTGCCCGAGAGGCACCGACACGCCAACTTCCCTCCGTTCATAATTAAGAAGGGATTGACGCTCGAGTTGAGAAAAGTGCTTCTTTCTCCGTTTTATTCCCAACGCCTTCAATTCGCATTCAAACTATTGTGGGTCAGGGACACGACGCAGCGTTCCCCTCACACTAATGACGTCATCCCATTCAGCCCTACACTAGCGCCACGGTCTCATAACGGCACACCTCTTGGCCACTTAATATTCCAGATCACTTCCTAGTCTCTTCTGTTTCTTATTCAAATGAAAAAGGACGCAGAAAATGCACCCGTCCAAGATCACGTTTTGAGAGAATGTAAAATTTTTCATGATTGGAATATATTGAGACGAATCAGTGAACAGAGAATTAGATTTGGGAAAGAGAATCGGAGGTCCCAGAGAGAAACAGTATTATTTGTATTATTGTAAAAAGTGCTTCGGCAATTAAGGTCATTTCGCCTATATAAGTTCTCTCACCGGAAATCGAACCCGGCACCGCTTCCACCAAAGGCGAAAGCGCAGCCCACTTGGCGATACGGGAACCCGCTAGAATCATTACATTGAGAATTATAAGTCTTGACTCACCTAATTTACAATACATTTATTTCTTATTTAATGACAAAACATCCAAAAGTGGAAATTATCCATATTCCATAATCTTCCACACATATGTATCTTTTAACTCAAAGAAAACACAATCTGACACCACCCACAGAAAATAATAACTGAATATTGATATAATAACTGATATTTTCTGTGGACGGAGTCAGATTGTGTTTTCTTTGAACTAATGATGGAGAAGTTTCTCCAAGTATCGCCAGAATTGATCAATTAACATATCTTTTGTTCTATTAGGCTGATCGTATGCCCAATTTCCTCCTGGGCGGTCCCAAGTTCACAGCTTCCGTCCCTTCTCTATAGTAAAATATACATATCGTCTCCTATCGAAGCTATCACAGCTAGAACGACCTCCAGGTGATATTAACCTTATTGCAACAGTAATGCTTATAAAAATCTGCGACAAAAAAGAAAGTACGAAATGCCAAAATTTTGTATATACTTCTTATGGCTGTATTGCCTTTAAAGCAGAAAGTATATAATGGTCTACCAACAGAGGTAAGTAGCTAAAGAAATACATATGATGTAAAAATAAATATGAAAGAGATGTTTAATGCAGAATTAAACATAAATAAATGTTTAAGCATACTGATGTGCAATAATATTTTTTTATTTTATATTTTACAATTAATTCGTAATTCAGAAAAATATAGTAGTAATTATGGATGAATAAATGCGCCATATATTTTGTTTAAAGGAAACGTGCTGTCAAACAATCTTTTTTAGGAGGGCCTATATGGATGCAAATAGGAAAATGTTATTGTTACGATATACACAAATTTTGCATGTTAATATTTGGAAAAAAATTATAAGGATTTAAATAAAATATTTATTTTCCAGTGACTACGTAAGTAAGCAATAATAATACTTTGTAAGTAAGCCATAAATAAAGTTCATTCTTATTTTACTGGAAATAAATGTATTAAACGACTGACATAACCGATTTCGATCGCTTCAATATTAAAATGATAACAAAGATATAGCTGAATATGCTCAGAGTAAGTTTGAGTAGCGGCGATAAATGTATGCCCACGAAGAAGCTATTTCATAAAAAAGTTACCAACCCTTCAATACTTTACGTACCTTTTATCTTTATCTTTTTGTGTATTGTTTGTTTTTATCGGTATATTTTTGTGTATTGCGAAGTCATCTCTGGTTGAAATCGCATTACAACTATGAAATAACCAAGACCCTTTAAGAGTAATAATAAATAAATTATGAAATAAATGAAAATAATAAATACAGTGCTGAAAATATCCTGCGAAAAATGTATCGCTTTCTTCCGCATGCAAGGCTTGCAATTGTTACGTTCTCAACTTATTGGGATATTGCCAGTTTACTTTGAAAGTCGAAAGCAGCATAGATACATACATTCATGATTTGCAGCCATCAGAAGAAGGAGAATAATTGCGGTCAAGCTCTTTTAAAACTTAGTGGCTTAAAATGCTTTTCCACAAGTAACGAGGTCAATCCCCTGAACTTTCTCGTGCATCGTTAAAGTGATCGCCGAAGACGTGAGGTAAACCGCTCATAAGACTTTCATCCTCAGGACTTTCATTCCACACGTGAGTGAAGTCAGAACCAATATCACAGGTACCCAAACTGCGGCCTGGCCGTAGGATGTTTAATGCTTTTATTTTTGTGCGCCCAACTGCTGCTATTTGGACGATCGGGATTTTTGAGACCGCTTTTCAGAGAACAAATTCCAATATCATTCACAATTTTTGGTACTGTACCGTTATCTTAAAATTCGCAAAATAATGTCTTGGTTACAAAGCGTGATAATTTAACATTTCTAAAAATAGATTTCTTATCTAAGATCATAAGCTAACATTAAATGAAAATTTGTAAGTTACATTTTCGTAGAAATGCTTAATCTTATGTGTTCTTCCGTTATCTTACCATTAAGTAGTTGTAAATTTTTCTTAATAAATTGCATCTAAATCGGTAGAATGAATACATCCTATTACTTTATTTTACTACTAAACACGGAAATTCTTAAATGCAGAAATACGACTGTAACTCTATGAAGAAATACGTATTTTAACGTTTCATGTGACTCCTATAACTTAAATTTTGGAAAAAATTTCGACATCTAGGATGTTGGTGTCAAAATTTTAATCTGGTATTAAATGTTTTTCGTCATTTTAAGGCCAGGATTAAAATTAAACTTTCCTTTAAGTCGTACTTATGGCTCTCAACTCAGAATGAGATGTCACGGTCTCCCTTTTTCCGCATACCTCTTTCCTCTCTTCACTCTCTTATCACATCTTTGCCTCCAACTTCACTTTCATTGAGGAGAGAGGAAATTATAGGATGAGAGGAAGAAGTCCTCTCCTCTAATTTTCTGTCTCGGCTCACTTATTTTAATCTTGACTCCACTTTTTCTCGGTTCAAATTACTCACTTCAACCTTTTTTCCAATCCACGGCAGAGCAATTTCAACACAAGATGTGTACTCAATTTAAAATTTCAGCATTGACTTTACGAATTGGTTTCGTGGTTGATGGGATGGGTGCTTTCATGCTTGTTTACTTGGGGACTCATTCTCGCAACTATTTCTGACATCGTATTCATCTACAACAGACATTTCCTCAAATATTTACGCATTTTTTGTGGGTATTTTTGTCATCATACGCACAGCATTTATCAATTTTGAAGTTGTACCGAATCATAGAAGTTACTTATAAATATGCAAAAAAATAAAGATCGAAGTTCTAAAAGTTTAATCAACATCTAAGAAATAGTGGTAGCCAACTATCTTAATTTTCAAATGCGACAAATCATTTTAACCGAATTATTTACGTAGATTATATCATTTTAACCGAATTATTTACGTAGATTATAAAAAGTTTGATGACTGATTGATTGATTTATTGATTAAAAGACAGATTGACAAATTACGTATTTACGAATTTCTCAGTTGCTAGAGTTTACTCCTTAGATATTAATATTTTGAATAATGATCTACGGAAAAGAGATATTGCTTGACCAAGTAATATTAATATTTATATGCGAGAGAATCTTTCAAATTACTAATTAAAGGCAATTTAAAAGATGGTAGACTAAAGGTTTTATATAAACAAGTATAACAAGAGAGGACACTATATTCCAATACTTATTTCCAAATTATTGTAATTGATTTGGAGCTCATATTGACTTAGAAATGACATTATTAAATCAAAATGGAGTAAGAATAAAATTCGTGTATCGAAAACGTCCTATGTATAGAGGCACGTAAGTCAGGTAACACTGCACTTATAATTTTAAGGAAGTTTCCCTCAGAATTAAATATACGAGATAACGAATATATTCTCATATATTTGGTTCACATTACAAACATGAATTTATAAATAATATTTTATTATTTATATAAGTTACGTTTACTTATTTTTGCTTTCTGTTAAGTCTTTCATTCAGGATTATTGGAAATGTTTTGGATACTTGCGTGGATTGTCGTCCTTTGACCCACTCCATCTTCGCCGATCTAAATTCTATTTCAGTCTCTTGTATTCCTCTCGATCTTTCCGCATGCCTTCCGAATAAGGCGCAAACTCATCAAAAGTAACTTGATGGCGGCTCTCGAAGCACGCTTCCTCGCATACGTGGCCTTCCAAAATCAGAACTCAATTTCTCGGGCAAAAGGAACAAATAGATAAGCGATCTCATTTCGCTGTTTCCAACTTCTGCGAAGAAATCGTTCACTTTTTTGCTGGTTAAGCCTCTCGCTTCGTTGTTAGCTCTCTGAATTATTTAAGAAGCGAAACTTCAGAACACACTTCGTGTAAAGCGACTTCCGCACACCTTACTTGTATAGCGAGGACGATACGAGACTTGGCGAAAATCAAATCTACACATTCTTATGTGGGCAAGAATTCACACGTAATTAGATGTACGTGTATTTTTAATTGACTAGAAAATATATTTCTATTCGGTGGCTAAATAATATATTTGATATCGAATTATGTTTCTATTGTTGAGTTTTTTATATTTAAATAACTTCCTTTTTTTAATTAATGGAAGAAATGGTACTAATCAGTATTACGTAATATGCCCAACCCACTGGTTCCAAGAATCTGTACAATATCAACCTTGATCAACAGCACCGTTTTGACTGCGAAGGATGAAATAGCTTGCGTTTTAGTATTTTATTAGGTTTATTATATATGCAATCAATGGTGCGGCTTTTTAAGACTGCAATATATTTTCTTCGAAATGTGAAATCTTCGGAAGTCCTAGTTAATCTTATTTAATCCACATTTTAAACATTTTTATTTTTATGAAATGGCTTAGAAGGTTTTTCTTAAGTCATGATGAACATTAGGCTATACTGATGCAACTTTTATATATTTTCTATGGAATAGTAATAGTCCGCTTGAGAGTATGATTTTTGTTCTGCGCTGAGCGACGAAGCTCAAGGGCTTCCTTACTTTATTTACATAAGTTCACCATTATCAGTTTAATTTAACAAGATACCTCTCTCCTGAAATAGGTTTAATAATGTTATATAACACTTAATTAAATTAGTATAGTGCAGTGTAAGATAAAAGCCTATTTTTATCCTTGCAGTAAATTCAATATAGACGATATGGTATGGAACAGCAGCATTACTGAACCAATTAATAAACTTGATTATGATATAATACGAGCAGATATTTTCCATTCGGAAAGAAATCAAAATGTACCCTTATAGAGCAGAATGTTCTCTTTATGCACAATTAATTCCTGTATCAGAGTCGATCTGCTAGAATTTGCGTGGAGAAAATATAATGTCTTTGCACTACTTACCTCTAAAGTTTTATTTCTCTGAAACAAACGATTCGTTAGCTAACTGAAGTGTACGGAATTATTTCACCGAAATTCCATAGCTATTGGAGGAAATGTGGGAAAACGAGGGAGGCATTGTCAGTAATGGGGTTGTAATGAATGGACTCGGAATGAAAGAATGTATGCGTGACCAGTAAGAAAGGAGGGCAGTATGCGGATCTTGACATATATAGAGGACAAATGGAAGTAAATGACGAAAATGATAGATGAAGGCGAGGGATCCGAAATGGTGAATATCGAGTAAGAGTCCGTTGAATGCGGTCGAGAGAAAATGTATTCGTTGTTTGGAGAATAAAAGACAAGATAAGAGAGTAGTTGAAGGAATGCAAGCGGATGAGGATAAGAAAATATGAGGAGAAATGAGGAAAAAGAAAAATGAAGAGAAATTTTCTCGCTTTCCTAAATAAGGATATTATGCGTATACTATTAGTACTGTCCTTATGAATATTTCATTTAAATATATATTCGCTGAATGAACAAAATCATGAAGAATCGAACCGACTGGTTGACGTTAAGATTTGTGCTAAAACATTTTAATAAGAAATGTAAATAATTATTTCCAGGGATAAATATTTCCTCAATACCCATTTGAAATTAAATGATAATGGACAATATAGGTAGAAAAATGCAGACACTGACAAAAGTGAACGACCGAACAGTCGATTAAATATCACCTCTGAAAACAAAGATTTCTGCTGGGAAAAGAAAAGAATAAGTCAGTCTAGTTTCAATTTATGTTAATCGAGGAGGACTTTACTTTGCAAAAGTTATGAAATTTACATTTTATAATGAAAGAAGCTACGAAGAACAAATTTACTCTAATTAATATATGTATGCTTACCGAGAAAATTGTTATAGAAAAGGCAACTAAATTTGATGATTTTGGTAAAATTAATAGAAACAGTTTCCTTCATTAACTATCCTAAATAGCATTGACCGAGGATAATTAATAGTTATTGTAAGAAAATTCATCATGAACTATGATTATTTGAAATAAATTATCACGTAAAATTAACGATACAAGTCAACAAATAAATTTATTTATTAAAATAATATTTTCGATGATTTTTAAACCACGAATAATTAGTCAAATCAAATTTAAATTTTTTATTATTAGCTTTTGTGGTGTTTTAAACAATTTCTATTTTACCTTGATGCCTTTTCACTGATACTGATTCTTTTAATCAAAAATACAATCTTTTTCATTTCAATTTGAAACAAATGTTGTTAAACACATACCTAATTAAAAATATCAATCGCAACTGATATTATCGAGGAATTTCCGCGATAGACATTTTCAAAATTTTATTCAACACTCTATTGAGTGCCTACAACAGAAACTTAGTTCTGCCAAAGTCTTTACCTTCTCTATCAACCAACTCAGTCGATTTATCTTCTTAAAAGAGTAACTCAAAGTAAGGCATGTGCTTCTTTGATCGATCACCAGGAAGTCACTGAAAATTAAGGTATTGTAATGCCCACCGGGTAATAAACTTCAGATTAATTGAGTTTTATTTAAAAAGAAGGAAGGGAAGTCTTCAATGAGGAATAATTAAAGACGGGTTGATTGCAGAAGGGTGCGAAAGTGCGAAACATTGGGTTTTTATGTATATACTTC
This sequence comes from Ladona fulva, assembly GCA_000376725.2. Taxonomy (NCBI): domain Eukaryota; kingdom Metazoa; phylum Arthropoda; class Insecta; order Odonata; family Libellulidae; genus Ladona; species Ladona fulva. Next base: position 437,169 of record KZ308842.1, on the reverse strand, counting down.
TTAAGTATGGTTAAGGTTTGAACCTCGTTCAACCTGATAATTGATTAAACCATTGTTTTAATCATCAATTAAGACTTAACTATTGATATTAATATGCTTTTTTAGGGTTAACCAGAAGACTAAAGTTAGCCTCCAGGCTAACAATATGTTAAAATACCGCACCTAAGAGTTACAACATATCCCTTAATTTCAATACGTCTACCCAAGAAATAAACAATTTTAGAGTGAACTCTCTCATGTTGTGAATAATTTTAATTACTTCAGTAAAACTATTTAATATTTCCTTGTGGTTTCTTCTTTTTAAATTACGTTTAATTCCTATTATTCATAGCGGTTGAGAGCTGAAATGATCGTGTAAATGCTAGGAAAAACTGCAAGTACTGCTAAAGGAATTTGAGGATTAAACGAAGAAACGAGAACACGCCGAAGGGAACGTCCGAGATCAGCTCTCGTTGGATTTTTTCCAAATTAACCGTCGTTCTTTCGCCGAGCTTTATTTTGCTCCCATCTTCGTGACCTCTTTGCGATCATTACTCCGCGTCCATTATCTCCACTCTCGATTCAATGCGAACGCGGAATTTCTTCCTCTTTTACCACTTACACCACGCAGACCAATGAACTCCACGGCTTCGGAATCCACTTCGATTCATCGTAATTTAACCATGGATGCGAAACTGCCCTGTGAGCGATCTCCTGTACATCTATCCTTCTTTTGCAGCCCTATCTTATTTCCTCTCATTAACATACTCTAATAAATTCCAAAGAAAACGATTATCGGAACTATTCTGATACGTTTGATATAGTTATAATGTAAATATCAAATTAAGATTCCTTTTACTGGTAACTGGAAAAATGAATAATGATATTATTTTTAATATGTAGTTGTTTTTCCAATCATAAGTTAGTATAGCTATTAAATCTCTTGCTTATTAACCGAATTATTCTAAGATCCAACAGCTGATACATTGTGAAAGTAAGATATTCTTTCAAATTATCTTTTGCAATACTTTTTTCAATTGCAATTAGATTTTCTTTATTTCAGTTTTTAATATATTCTAAGTATTACAATAAAGCAATAGAACATACTTCATAAAAACCATTAAAACTGCTCAAATATCAAACAACTTTTAAATGTTTATGGAGTTTGTTCTCTTAGTAGTAGTATTGTTAAAAGTTAGACAGCTAATGTCATTTCGCACTTAAGCCCCGACCAGGAATCGAACCCAGGACCGCTTTCACCAAAGTCGAACGTGTTGCCCACTTGGCTATCTGGGAGCCTCATTTTGTTCTCTTAAATTAAATACCTTACCATCAGTGAGTAGATTTCAATTCTATTATTCTTAGCAATAATTTATAATTTTTACGAAATATTTCATTAGCTATTCCTCCAGGATATCTTTGAAAGAGTATTCTATTGAAGTAAATACTTTTTCTTTACTCACAATATAGCACATTAAAGGGTTTTTATTGCTGTTAAATCATCAATTCTTTTTGGCATGACTTTGTGGTAGGTCTCTATAACTTAGAGAATGAAAAGATGCAACTTTTATATGTACGACGAAATATTCCAATGATATTGAACTTGATTACCACGAATATTCCAACAATAAAATATTAATAACATTTCGTGGTACGAGTATATATAACAGCATATTTACCACAGTAAAACCATTATTTTCTTTCTCAATTTGCATTATTTTAAGTTCAGTGTCGTGAATGTCATCGAATGCATTACTAGACTGTTCGAGAAATGTCTGACAGGACTTCTAAGCTTCAATATGGTTCAGTAAAGTTGTTTGGATCAACTTCATCCATTTCATAAGGCGCGATCATCCTATGAAAAGGGACGTCAAACACAATATCTGCCTCGACTGCGACTTGTTCTTGAATGTTGAGCTGAAACAGGTTCAATCTTCTCATGCGAGTTTATCATTGGAACCGAAAGAGACTCCGTTCCCGCTTCCGCGGATTAACAAGAAACAAGAATTCAGGGTTTGCAAACATCGATAGATTCGATGATCCAATGGTTGTTACCGCAGTGTGATTATGAATTCGTGGATTTTGTGTTGTTGAACGGTTACATTTATTATATTCTCAAATTTTGAAATTCTTACTTTGGAGTCATGCTTTTGGATAAACGCATGTGTCAAGAGTTTATCAAAAGTAGAAACTTTATGGATTAATATTTTTAACATGGGTTATATTTATATTACATTTTTTCTGTTATGGATTATGTGAAAGAAATTCTTTTTGGAAAAAGTTTTAGTAAAGTATTTTTAGCAAGAGTTTGATATAGATTCGCTGAAATGAGTTCGGAAATACGATATATTATTATTGTTAGTTATATTGACAGGGATGTTCTTGATGATGGATATCGTCAAACTAAGAGGAATTTTAACTTCCATCACTACAATTTGCGTGAAACAGAGTGAAACATGACTTATTGGATTGATTTTTTCACAACTTTAAATCATGGCAGAAAAATATTTTAAGAAGAGGAATACGGTATACGATCAGCGATTAAGAGAAATCTAAATAAATATTGTAAATTCAAAGTCTTACGAGTCCTATCATCCTATAAAGAAATTAAAGAATATATATTTTTTTACCATACTTATCTAAATAATTTTCCATCATCTTAATATTAACTTTTACATTCAGTTATGCAATCTCTTTAATTCATTTAATTACTCAAAAAGTCAAGAACTGCAAAAGGTCAATTAAAAAGAATCAAAATTGATGCTTTATTTATTCCCATGTCGACTATGACATGACTTTCTGGAAGGAAAATTGGCTATAATACTTTTAACTCAGATACCTAAATTAAATGTAAGCTGAGAACAATTTTGACTAGTATAAAAATTGAAAGCAATTTTATGTTATAATAACGGTTAGGAGAGAAGATAGTATCTAGTATCGAAAAGTAAAGTTTAATTAATGGGTTTCTTCCCATAACATTGCAATAAAAAACATTTTACAACTTCCATCGCTTGCGAAGTATCATTTCTCGTGATTCTCTTAACGTGACCGTAACAGACTTATTGGCACGTCACTGTCACACATTTGGCGCCCTCCATCTTGTTTGAGAGGACATAATACGGAATGTTAAGCTAAAGATGTCATATGTCCGCATTCGACGGGAAGTAACTCATTTTATTAAACACTGATAAATTTATGACGGTTGTATTGCAATAATAGAGAGCTAAAGAAAATATTGCACTGATGTTAAAATCACTTATATAAAAAGTATTCAGCGGAAGGGAATAAAAATTGCTTTAAAAAATTCCCATTCAATGAAATACTTAATTTGAATAAACGATTTCTGGAAATGAAATACGGCAAAGAAAAACTTTCTCGGGTTAATCGAAGGCGAAGTGAATTAATTCAGAACGTAAATTCGAAAGAGGCTACTGTATGACTTGTCGGGAGATTTTAATTGCAAATTCTGGGTCATCCTCGAAACGATTTCCATATCCATACTTCATCGCATTAAGAACAGAATTTCATATCTTCGACCCGTCTGATTTTGCAACTGACAAATCCATAGTCTCTCAATGCAAACCCAACATACGGAGAAAGAGCTAACTGGTAGAAGGTCCACGAAAGGAATACATTTTTGGAAGAGTTTCTAATTTAGAGCATGTAACGGAGAAATATAAGTTGCTTTAGTACAGATAATCAATATACTATATACAAAAAGCTGTCGCATGAACAGGGGGTGGTCCGTGGTGTCTCAAGTCGGCCTACAAATAGAATGAGGAACGAGTGGCAAGAAATTTGCAAACGAAGAGATTGTGCAATTTTCAGGCAAAAAATACCCTTAAAGAGTTTCTGGCTACTCCCAATTTACGTGGATGCCATTGCTACGTCAAGCGTTACTTCCAACGCTTACTGTTACTGGCAACAATAAGTTCACATATAAATAAATAACACTTGGAAACACATGTTAAAATTAACAGTTGTTAAAAAATAACACGTGGTAATATGTATACAGTCGGACCTCGGTAAGTCGAACCCAAAGGGAAGCTAAAAAAAATCGGCTGACGGAGTTTTCGAGTTAGAGAAAACGACATATTAGGTGTGGGTTAATCAAGGACGACGTTTTTCCGGCTTAATCATTACAACCGTTTATTATACAGTCGTTTTGTGCGTAAACATGAAGGCTATGTACCGGTACATGTATCTACAGTACGTACTATCGAACTGTGTAATGAAACAGCTTATCTTTGAAGAAAAATTTCTATTAACTTCTTTTGGCATCGATGCATCTCACTCCTTTCTTTGCATCCACCCCTTTTTCCTGTTCTTATCATTTTTGGCCTCAAAATAGACGATTGTACAGAGAGAGATTCTAGCAGAGAATAGCTTAATTCCTTGTGGAATGAGTTAAGAAAATCGTCTTCATGGTTTTCCAGTACACGTTTTCTGAAATGTAGCGCCAGAAGAATAACCCTCAGGCCTTACAGAATTCGACTAATGGAGGTAGAGAGCCGAAAAGAGTTCGAGTTAAGGAGATCTAAAATACAATGATCTTATTAGAATACAGCCGGGGATCAGCGAGTAATTTGACATATGGGGGTTTCCGACTTATGGAAGGTCAACTTAGCGTGGCCCGACTGTACATGGAAATAGTTGATATGGTAAACATTTACAGAAATACACATTTTTTATTACAGGAAAAAAACACACCTCTCGAAATTCATTCCTTGCTATAAACGAATATAAGCGTACAAAAGTAAAATGGTTAATTTAAATACAATTCTAGAACATTCCATTAAATTCCGGTAAATGAATCATCCTATAACTCAAATTATCCCAGTTAGGATTAAATACGCTAGCGGCTGATGACAGTTCTTTTCCTAATATGAAGCGAACATCCTTCCAAACTCATAGTTTTTTTTAACGTAACAGTGTTTCCCCAACGGAGTAATCAAACAACGGAAGTAGATTCGAATGAATTACAGGTTGACATTTCCCTGTTCCCATTTTTTCTTTCGCATCTTCCTTTTCAGCTATCTGTTAACATGTTAAAATAGGTCTATCAGATATGAACCAATATTTACCAACCTGGGACTCTATTTGAAGAGAGGATGAATTGGTCTGATTCTATCTTCCTTTTATTCTTGCGTGTGCACTAAAGTGCTCTTATGCGATGAATAGTGGTGCCATTCGCGACTAAATCCTTCATCTATTCATACAGTTATTCCCATAGCAACAGAGGATTTTAAAAATGCGAATCGATTACCTCGTAATAAAGAATGATATGATAACTTCGCATCTTCCCTCAAATAGTATCGAATTCGTTTGGTGAGAATTTCACGTTGGTTTATGGGATTTATGAAATTGAGAAATTACCGTCATTCGTTACCTAATTATCCCGAAAAATCTTTAATAATTGCTCCTATTTAAACACGATCATTTGATTAAATAAAATTGTATTACAAGAAGTCCGTTTGGGGGTAATTGGTTTTATATCGGGAGTTAAAACCTTATATATGAATAAAATAAAAATTTAAGATTTTAAGCATTTGGTTAACAATGCGGAATAGACATGACATGATAGTTTAAATGCTAGAACACCTGCTCGGAAATTGTGAGACCTGGGTTCGAGTTCCAGTCTTGCCACTATTTGTTACTTCTGTTTATTCTTATTTCTTCTAATTAACTGGAAACTTCAAAGGGAAGATTTTTAGAACACTAAAAATGAAATAGGTAAAAGAATACTAATTAAAATTCACGTTCTAGTAAATTATAAATGCGACAAATATTCGGAAAATTTAGGCAGTTCTAATGGAAATTAGACAATAATCGCACCGGTTTAAATATTATTATTGCAATAATCACGTCACAAGTGATCACATGTAGTCACTTTCCGGTGGCAACATCACAGATACAAAAACAACATCTGCACAAATCCAGTCCATTTATAGGGAGCCCAACCCAATCTTGTTCAAAAAGCCACGCAACACATATGGAGTGGTTCGGGAGTGGCAGGGGGCAAGAAGATATTTATCAAGTGGTAAAGAAATATGTGGTTTTGGGGAGTAAGAGAAATGAATTGGGTAGAGGATTATCAATACAGAGGCCCTTCATCTTTGAGTGAAGCCCTATGATTTGCTAAGTACCGAAGTAACGGAGTTAGTTCTTACGCAATATATTAATTTAAATTTCATTCAAAGAATCGACGGATAGTTATATTTTTCATTTAACGTCAGAGTTTATCAACTAACTCAATCAGTTATTGAGTTAACCTGTCAATCTATTGACATTTGTTTCAATCGATAAATAAAATAGATAATTATAATGAGAATTTAGCATTAAATCTATTCATACAAACCACACAGCTTGTAATTTAGAAATGTTAAACATCTAATAGAAGAGATTTACAGATGAGATGAGGTAAGAAATCTGTTTTTAGTCTGTACATTCACCCATTGATCACATTCTTGCCTGGAAGGCTGGGTAACAGAGGTGCGGCTGTTTTACCTCTTAATTGTTCCCACGCCTTCATCAACCACGAAGACGGAATTCATCAAAATGTTCTCAATAATAAATTACAGGACTGATTTGATTGTTTGTCTGTGAGGTTGTCACCAGAATCACATTATCCAATACCGCTGAATACAATTTCTTTGCGATCTGAACAAAACTGGTGTTGATATAGCTTACGTTGAAAACCTGTTTATATGAAGTTGAATAGTTGTTTTTTTCTTCTTAAGGCGACAACATGTCCAAATGTAGAAAAAAACTTCCAACCTGGTATGAAAGGTAAACTTTTGGAGTACTGGCTAACGAGATTATCACCATATATGGCATAACTGGATATTTTTTAAATTATAGAGAAAATGTATTTGTAGTAATTGTAGTGCTATGAAGTAATTTTGTATCTAATGAAATAATTCACATGCCACTTGCACGTTGATATCTAAAAGTAGCAGGATGGTATCTTGAGGGAGAAAGTGAATGAATTCAGTGGCAAAGTCAAGAGCTAGTAAGCAATCAGTAATCTAACGAGATGAATAGTAGTAGAAAAATTTATATGATATGAATATACACTCTTGCTTGCGTAAACCTCGTCGAAAGGTAGCTAGAAATAATTTTATGGAGAATTCTAAGAATAAAATGAATGCTGTTGGAATTAAGAATAGAATCTTGGTCAGATTGCCGTGTAATGAGAAAAAAGAACCGAAAAAATTGTACGTAGGATTGCACGCTAACCCATGCGCCACAGAAGGTGGCGTTAGATGCAGGTGATGGCTTGAAAGTAGGCTAAATCTACTTCATAAATAACATACAAGCCGCCTTTTGGTGTGTGGCAGGGGGTGTAAATACCAAGCGTTCGAGTTACCTCTTTAGCTTATTAAAGTTGCGTATCGTTTTCGGATAGAATGAGTCCCTAAAATGAACTTACTATTCTATTACCTTACAACTATTATTTTACGCTCATTGTCGGATCGGCTAAAGTAGCAGAATGGAGTCGCATAATCTCTATTACGTCTTCAGCAAAAGTACTTGTATAAATGCGTACAGCAATCGCAGTATATGTTCCAAGTTTTCTACTCTAATTTGATCACTGTTTGCAAAATGAAATATTTAGACGATTTAATATAATTTATCTTTCTATAGACAAAAGTTAGTTCAGTTTAAGAATTGTGTATGCTTTCATTCGTTTATTTGATTAAAGGACTCACTGCATTTACAATCTTTATTTATATTTCTCTAAGATGCTAATCTGCCGATTTAAAAATAATACAGAACCTATCTGATTTATTAAGACATTGCAGCTTAGCCTTTGGTGTTCTTTCTTTCTAGGATTTCCAATGCGTCTGAGAACGTTTTCGCTTGCTTTTTCATCGTAACACTTTTTAACTAATCCTATTACCTTCCGATGCACTTTCCCGAGTTTCCGGGTAAATGCTTATCAGCTGAATCCCATAAAAACTAGAGTTGGAGTAGTCTATATATAAAGAATAGTGATATATTTATCCCTCATGAAGGAAAAGAGTGAAAGATATTTATGTGCGATTGCACGTTAAGGAATAATAATTTCCGTAACTTATTTTTGGATCCACTTCGACGTTTCCGCAATACGTCTTGATTCTTTGACTGAGAATCGCTGCTTCTGCAATCGAATATTACACATTCGATGTGTGAAAGAGTCCGTTGAATGACAGGAAGGTGATATGTTCTTCGTGGCTCTCAATCTGAGAGACACAGGCGTTTTTCCCATCGGAAAAACACGTCTCCAAATAGAAATATTCCAGTCGGGATCTCTTTCCTTGCGAAAGTAGATGTGCCACGGAGGCGAAAGGCAGTCAAGCGGATTCCGATTGAATTATGGATTCGCTGCGTGTCGCCATGGCAGCGTTCCATTTTTGTCAAACATTTTTCATCGAAGAGATGAATTCCGGATTTACCGGATGAGACATACGTACATCCACGTCTCTCTTTGCTTGGATGCATTGGAGAGGAAGTGCTGTAATTGCTGATTATGCTTTAAAACAAGGTAAATACGTAAATTTGCTACTTCTGTTATGTTTTTTCTATTTCCTGACAATCGAAGAACGTTTAAAATGTATATTTTACGGTAGAGTCATTTATGATTATAGTCTGGAATTGGGTTCACTCGCGATGTTAGGGAATGTCCATCTGCTTTAATTATATCTTGCTAACACCGGTGTTCTTAATAATGTATAATAGTAATTTTCCAGCAATACCTGCATTTTTTATTCTACTTCATCTCCAGATGACATAAAAAAGACTTGCATTGACTTACTGAGGTAATCGTTCGCTGGATAATATGTAACTAACGAGTCATCGGGTGCAATAGATAGGCATGAGCGATCGAGTGTTACGAATGGAGAATCGAAAGTTAAAAATCCCGCCATCTCGAATTCAAAAGCCGACAAACCTTTCAAGCTGTAGCACTCGGTATTGCGTGCCTAATATTTCAAGGCATAACGCGTGAGCGAGGATAATTAACCGTAATAATAAATCGGACGGTCAAGACTACAGAGGTCTCGACCACTCCACAAAGTCTGTCTTCACGCCACTTCATCACGCTAAGGAGAAAAAACAGCTTGTATCCGAAGGAAGGATATGTTTTTGAGGAAATAGGAAGTGATTATCGCGCAAGATTCGAATGCTGTAATACGTAACCTCTCTAGCAAAAGCGCCGTCTGCAATAGACGTAACCGCCAATTCGTAATGCGTTAGGGAGTTTTACGTGAAGAATTGAAAGGTGTGGGGCTCAAGAGATAGCAGCGGAGAGGAGTACGAGTCTGGGAATACGAAAGCTATATGTGACACCTGTTGAAGTATATGGAGCCCATTTAGTTGGATATGACCGAAGTGGGAAAACCTATAATGGGCCCTCTCTTATCTAAAAGATTGGAACATATTTCTCTTCAGCCATCTGCTTTTTGCGAATGAGCGAGCAACTCTCATTTCAGAGGCATTCAGCTTTGAAGATAACATACTAATAAATTACGAAAGAATTTGTTAGATGAAGTTTGATTTTTTGCGTAAATTTCGTTTTTAAGATTTTTTTCACGTCCAGCTCCCCGTTAGAATTAACATAATAAAAGATTATGCGTGTAAACAAAGATTTTCAGAATTGAACCAGGAAAAAATGAGTTAAATTCTGATATAATTCGGGGAAAATTGCAGTGGAGTTTACAAATCACAAAAAGATTAAATTTTCAACACCACTTCATTTTACAATTCTAGAACTCGTAGATGTTTGAAAAGACCAATGCCTGTCAAGTTACTAAATATTGGTTGGAATATATCTAGAAAAAAGAAAAATTTCTAAATTTTCTGTTAGTGTTGTGTTTCTGTTAATATGAAATGAGCCCTTCCCTTCTGCGGGATTTTCCTCATTTGCACTTATAGTTCCAATGGTATTCGGACGTTTACCCCAAAGACATTTCACCCAAAACACGGTTACCGCAGGGACGGTTCACTCAGAGACACTACACCAAAGAATTTTTAGCCAAGGATTAGTCACCAATGAGTAGGTTCAACTAAGATACATTTCACTGAAAGATATTACATTAAACGCTATTTCAAAAAGCGAGAAAAATATAAACGAAATAATGCCATGAAAATAAGAAAAAATGAGAAAATTGATTTTTATTCTCTTAAAATCAACTTCTATTGTTATACAAGCATAGAAAACAGAGTGAAAGAACATTGATACATGAAATATCCCTTTGGTAAAATATCCCCTCGAGTTACTTTGGATGAATTTAACCGGAAGGTTAAATCCTCAAGGAAGTGAATGTCTTTACTCAGGATACAGGAAAAACGAGATCTTTCTTTATAAACTGTTTGATTTTGTTATTGCATATCACTAAAAGAGCTTCGATATCTGATCTGATACCATGCACATAACGGCTTTGCTTACCCAAGTAATTTTTAGCGATATACGAAACTCTTTCGCCTCGTCGGCTAGTTTATGCGATTTATCTCCTCTTACGCCGCAACCAAAAAAACCGCCCTCAAACCTAAAAGCCTTTCCGTTTGGAATCATTTCACACGGGCAGTTTTGAAAGGGAATCCCTCAGTCGACGAAGTCTCACGCAAAAATGGTTTTTTACGACGTCCGACCTTTCATAAAACAACGCAACAGAGTGCTAACGTAAAGAGGTTGTGGAGAATGTTCCGTCATTTGGAAGCCCAAATTTTTAAATGTCACCCAATCGATACTCGTTAAAATTGCTAAAAATTATAAAAGAGAAGCATATTTTCATATAAGTTCTGCATGAACTTTATGAGAAATAAAAAGTCGTTACTCTTACCTTGGAATGGATAATATGAGGTTCTTTTGGAGAAATCTCCTGGGTATTGAATAAATCTCGAGAAATATATGCGTGACCAACATGAAAGGATGCGTTCGTTTGACGTATGAAAAGGATGGGTGAAAGCAAAATTTTTAAAAATGTTTCGCAAATAGTTTGTGTTTAGTTGAAAAGAAGAAGAAGACTGATGAATAGATGAGTAGTACATGGGTGCGCATTCCCGTAAAGAAATTTCGAATAAATGAAGCTCTTTGGAATTTGTATGCATGGGACTGAAGCAATACAGATACTGAAAAACACGACATTAGGGTGGAATAGAAGTAGTATAGGAAAATATATTACCATATTTTACTATGCGAGGAAATAGCTTTCAAGCTCTATTTGCATGTGTATGGATGTTTTATAAATAGTTAAAAAAATTCCAAAAACTTTAAGTACGTAATTTTATTTCAATTTTTTGTCAGCGTATCTGTTTTCTACAAAGCTAAGCCAAATGTTTGATTACTTCGTAGAGAGCTTACTCATCTAAGCAAACAAGGAATACTTAACTAGTTTCAGCGACTTTATACAAACTGTATCTTCATTTCCTCAAAGAGAAAACAGCTAAAAGTGACGAATAGCCAGTTCAATTTAACTTTCTCTGCTAACAAAAGTGACGTAGAGGAATATTTTATTCGCAAATACAATTCTTTAAGATTAAAATACCTCAAATTAAATTCTTCAAGGAGGCTCTTTTGATTTTACGCTTCTTATATTTATCTTAGAGTTCTCGCAATCTACAGGGAATTCCATTTTACCAAATGAGTCGAAATTGAGTAAATCGAATAAAGGGAACTGATGTTTACCTACGACTGCTACTGAAATGAGTACTCCGTTTATTAACTCGAAAGAATGCAAGAATCATTTGATAGCTTTGCCTCGGAGTGGGGAATGGATTACTCATATCTATGTTTATCTTAGTAATCTTCAAACTCGGTCGGTACTACTAATCTCAATTACAGCTTCAGTAGCTGCAGGAAATGGAGTTTCTCATAAATGAGAATCAATTTTTCCAATATACAAGGAAAATAATCTTCCTGGATGACACGAAACCTAATAAAAAATCAAAACTATGAATGAGGAAATGGAGTATTCGTTAGATAGTGTGGATTTTGAACTTCTACCGCGGGTTTGAAACAAGATTTCCTTGTATAATGCACAACTTATATTGATAAATGAACGAAATGAATGTTACCTCTGATTTCCCAAGTAATTCCCAAAACAATCCTTAAATATTGTTTAGAGTTTGTCTTAAGTAAAGACCAAACAAATTGGTATGGTAATTGATATTCAAAATACTATTAAAATACCAGAAAAACTTCTCGTAACCTTTCCAATATTCATTCCGTCTTCTTATAAATCAGTTTAAATGCTGTGTATACAATCAATATTCCTCATATAGCCGAGAAACTACAAAAATTAGAATTTTCCTTTAGATTCAATCACTTATCGTGATTGTACTCGTAGTATAAGCTCATTTTGAGTTAAGTAAGAAAACCAATTTGGTAAGTGGTGGTATTGAAACAATTTACAAAGGGTGAAAAACTCGACATGAGAAATTGAAATAAGTGTTGTTCGCTTGGGTTCAAGTTGCCAAAAAGATTGAAATTTTAATGGAGCGAAAAGCAATTCTACTTTCCACTGCAGAATGTGATGAATTGTATTAAAATACTAAAGCATTTCTTATCGTAATTCTTTCTTTATAATTTCTTTTTTATTCAGAGTGAAGGCTCCATGTAGTTAAATCTATATTGCCACTCGTAAGAACCTCTAGGGAATTTATGATTCCAGTCGAAGATTCGATTATTCTTTTTCTAAATTGGCCAACCTTTGCATTTAATGCTCTTAGATGTAAAAGATGTCACCTCTTGAAAAAATAAAACCATACGGAAGTGATACGTCGCAGAAATATAGTTACAAGTTTGTAATTCACCAATATTATATTAAATATCCTTGTCTTACTAGGAATATAAGGATCCTCTCGTAGTTATAGTAATGATACAAAACCTCGGGCCTATAATTAATTCTAAATAGCACAATCATAGAAATCTATCACATTCGTTTTTCCACTGAATCTTAATCGCTGTAATGAGAAAATAATACTTCCATCGAATTATGCTACAAAACCTTAAAATTTAAAATAAATATATTCCAATCGATAAATAGTTAACTTTTAAATTTAAATGTTAATTTGGAATTTCTGCAACAGGTTTCCTGCACCTCCAGTAATCTTTCCAAATGAAAATAAAACGCACTAAAGTTAAATCCTAGGAATCGTCTGATTTAGTCAAAATGGCAAGAATGAAATGCATTATTTAGAGATCGTTTTTGGATAAACTATATAATTAACATCAGTGACTGAATACATTAGGAAGTATGCGTGATTAGTATAAATGGGCTGTGTTACATGGGATTGAACGATTAGTTAAGCAAAGAATAATGACCTATTCATAATAAGAGTATGTGATTTGTATAAAGTGGGAGAAGAATTCCGAGGACAAGGACTGAGACCATGATTGGTGATGGACACATCATGCACGTACTGCGAAAAAAAATGGAATGCATGAAAAAATGTATGATTGAGGCTGAACTGAAAGAAGTTTGCAAAGTCAGAATAGTAAGCAAGAGCATTATGAATATGAGGTCATTAGCGACCTTATCCAGAAAGTGAAGGAAATTATCGTATGTAAACGAAAGCACCTTTTAGGGAAATTACTCAGTGGAGAAGTAGAATGCTCCTCATACTTGAGATTCCTCATCCCAAATCTATGCATTCATCACTGCAAATAAACGGAGGCTCTCGCAATTAAGATGACAGGCGCAATGCGAGTGGAAGATGAAAAGGCCCCGATAATCAATCGATCTTGCAAAACGAAAAGAGGAAAGGCGTGGAGATTTACGCTACAACCGCCTTGTGAAGGGGCGTCGCTTCGGATCGTTCCAAAATGGAGGTCACGCGACGCGGGAGGCGGCTGTGAGTCAAGGGCCGGAGGTCTTTGCCCCCCGCGAATGGAATCGCCCAGTGGGGAAGGTCAGAAGGGGTGCGGTGGGTCAAGGAATGCACTTTGCCGTTTAGAGAAAGCGATAAGTGGGTCGAAGGGACCCCTTTTGCCCTCAAATGATTTCATTTCCGCTCCAATCTCCATTTACATTTTATCTTCGTCTTTCTAATTCTTTTCCCGATTGCTATTATCTCTCCGTTTCTCGATCTCCATTCCATTAGTTCGTTCGATGTTCCATTAGTTCGCTCCAAACTGCAATAACTCTTCCCCCTTCAAATACAAAACTGCATCTACACTCTCACCCAGCAATCATGGTATATATAACTTTTATATATTTCGCTGTAAATTTTATTTTCTATTGTCTATTTTTATGTATATACTTACTCATTGATTAACTTGCATATAAAAATTGTCTGCTATAATTCATTTTCGTTATTTTCTTTAAGCTATTACCATCGGTAGGTTTGCGTAGGGTTTTCCTCACCGTCCCTCTTAGCGGATGTTTTCATTTTATGGATAACTTTCCCAGAGAATCTCTTAGGTTTCCATATTTCTTCTAGTTTTTTCTAATTATTTCTCTAGAATAGAAAAACGCAATAAATAACGATGCATTGAATAAAAGAGAATACTTTTACTCTCAATTTCATCGGAATAAAGTCGTTTTCTTATTATCATCAACTCTGAACTCCTCATGTTAAACCAAATCTTTCAATATTTCTATAGCGGATCATTCACGAAAAAAAAACAATATGAAAACGATTATTATTCACCACTATTGTTCTTAGCGTTCACCGTTGGATTGGACGAAATAGTAGGGAGATTAAAGAATTCATTGCGTCTAACTAGCAAGTACATTCACTTAACCATTAAGATATCTTACCCTATTTTCTAAATAGCTTTACTTCAAGTATTCTCAATCTGTTCAAGAGAGCAATTTACACAATGTTAATTTCTCAGCGTGGAAATTATTAACCATTAAATTCTACAATCTACGATTCAGTAGGCGGTTCTATGCATCCTTATGAGAAGTTGAACTGCATAAAAATTACAATTGCAGCCAAAATGCTCTCGCAAAGTACGGTAATCGCGTTTCCAAAGAGGACTTACGTAGTTATAAGGTAAACGATTAAACTTCATAAGGCTACAACGTATCAGAGATGGTCACATACCCACCTGTGGTCTCAGCGGTTTTTCGATTCGAGGCGGAAGTCATAGAGAACTAAATGATCCTCGCCGTTGATTCTCCTCATATAAAATGCAGCAACTGCAAACCTGTTGAACTCTAGCCACCATTAAATTGATATCCATTCCCAATGACGATATCAACTTAATGATTGAACTCATTCAGATAATCTGTAATTTCAACCATTTTTAACGTAAGTTTTTCAAGAATAGCTGTTTATTAATAAAAAACGTAAAAAGTTGCCTTAAGGTACCTAAAACGTTAGATACCAAATGGTTTTCTGAATGCGAACAAAATGGACTATTTTATGTATAAGAGCGTACATGTCCGAATCTCAAGGACGTAACATTAGGTTGACTTGGATCGTCATCATTGACACCTCCACACCAATCGTAGTAATTCCAACCTGAAACTACTCCAACTGCATTGTTTCAATGGCCAGACCCTCTTTAGAGTGCACTTTTTCCGAAATTGCCGGTGACCCTTTTCCTGTAAGAGGAAGAGCCTACTGCAAGGGTACTCAAGGGACATCGAGGAGGTGCAATTTAAATGCATTTTCGGACGAAAAGTGAAGAGAATCTCTCCTGTGCATTACTAATGAAGAGCTGAAGCAAAGGCTTTTTGTAACACCGACTGTGATGGGAAACCGTGTCAGAGAAAATTCCCAGTGGACTAAAAGAAGCAATAAAGGTGATCGAAAGAATACTCGAGTAGCGACTGAGTAGTCAAATATTCACCAACCAAAGGGGTTTTAAGGTCCATTCAGGTTACTTATAGGAGAGCGAGAGAGTATCGACATGAGATCGAAGGAAAATTTCTCGAATTTGCAGAAAAATGTAACTGAGGAATGAAGCTATCGAAAAAGAATCTTCCGTATCTATTGTTTCAAATGTATTTTCTTTAAAAAAAACAACTGAAAATCTATTCCAAACATATATTTCAGTATTTATCAGTGGCTTTATGCCATAAATTTGGGAATAGCTCCTTAGCGCCGAAACCGTAGGTCAATTAAATTTCTATTACGCGAAACTTACGAAGTTGCTCGCGAAATCCTGCCTGAAAATGAAAAATAGTTTAGTCAATTAACTGTTTGTAAAAAAATTGAAAACTTTTAAATAAAGGGCTAAAGGGGAATCCCAGAGAATTATCTCATTCCTTGAACTTAATTTATTACTTAAGATTAAGTAAGATTAGTAAGAACAAGGGATGGAAATTAATTTTTCAAATGTCACTAGATGCACCCAGAGAAGTAGTTAAAAGGTAGCTGAACTCAGAAAGAATATCGCATAAAAGTAGATGAAAAATATAATACCTTATATTCACTTCTATAAACAGAATATCAGTTCAGATGTTACTCATTTAAATGTATGATATGAATGTTAAGTCATTTGATAACTGAATTTAGTGCATGATACTGTCTCAGACGTATGTGGAATTTTTCCAATATAATAAATGTGAAATCCTGATCTAAATTCTGCATAAACTTTAATGTACGATCGGTATTGTCGCCGCAATACATCTGCGACAGTATACCTGATGATGTCGGGGTCGTCGGTCGCTCATTTATTTATGTGGAATTTAAATTAGGACTACTCGTTGAGACGAATTTAATGCCATTTTGAAATAAGTCAAACATCCCATATTAAGAGTGTGTAGAGAAGAGTCAACGTTACAGAACGTGCTCCATGAAGTGCGAGAAGTCGCTGAAACAGAAAAATAGTCGCCAAAAGAAGGGAAATTCTAACGACAAAATCGCTAAATTGGCAACTATGGATAATATGATACACCTGAGGTGAAAAATGTACCCTAAAAAGGAAAATATAGAGTAATGTCGTGGGTTAACGAGGACGTAAGCGTACTTATCGCGAAAGGAAACATAGTGATTCATATCTACGCATGCATTTAGTTTTTATGAAGCCAACGGTGAAATTTAAGCTCCGATACTTCTTAAACTGTCCTCAGGAGGGCGTGTATTTATGCCTCCACCCTCAGGGGTTTTACGGTTGACGTGACAGAGTGTAAGGAAAGAATTACGGTCCGTATACTATCCGGGATAAATCTCGGACACATTTTCTCTCTAACCCCACTCTCACTATGACCCACCATATAATTGCTCTCTTTCTTAACTGCTATCTCTCGCGATCTCTCCTACTCTATGGACCTTGACATTATATTACGTTTCTCTCCCTTCTTCTGAGTGTATCGTCGTATTTTCAATTTCTCTACCGTTCCCATCTGTTCTGCATCGTTTCCGTACAATCCTTGTAGTAGCCAGAGGTCGATCTTCGTAGCCACTGGAACACGCCACTGCTTCTCGCGAGGGACTTCTATTGGGTCGAGGTCATCTAAAGAAAGGCCTTCCGACGGGGAAAGGAAGGATTTGGCGAATGCGACTCTCGGGAGACCTTGAGGTCGGCGTGCTAATCGTCCAAATCATTTCCCAACCGGAAATCCGCTCCCACTTGATGATAAGTGCAAACGAGTCGCGATTATCCGATATACATATTTGTGTGCTCTGTCTTTTTCATTTACACACATAAGTACCTGTACACTGCTTAAAATACTTTTACTGTAACTACGCTATACCAGTTCATTATAGACAAGAAAACCTCCGTGTGATAACCTGAAGATAATCGGAGAAAAGAAGTGAGAACTGCATAGGGAATATTGACTTATACTATATCATGAAGTACAGAGAAATATTTTATCGATAACGTTTTTACATTAAATTGATATTTTGAAGATAAAAACACGTCGTTCTACGACACAGCATGAAAGTAGCGTGCTTATTTCATGATTAACGTACGAAATTAGACCATTCCTAATTATCCGAGTTTTAGTTTACCCGAGGCGGTCCCGGTCCACATAAACTAGGATAATCGAGACTTAATAATTGGCATAGTTAACTACACTGATTAGTCTGATTCTTTCTTACCATCTCCCATACTAAATTTCCGATTGACTCTATTACAATGCAACACTTACAGTGGATTCCACTATATAATTATGAATGCAAAGTTGCTAATTACGACTTCATTTAATTATTACAATGAAAAGCACTATCGCGTAAGGTTTATATCACGCCATACGTCATACATGAAAGAGGCAATCTCCCAAACTGTATCAGATGAAGGAGCAACTCGAAGCGCCATCAACTGAGTTATCGCACGAAAATGTAGAAGCATTGACGTCATTTGTCTTTAGAAAAAACTAAACTGAATGAGGTGCATCTCAAATTAAGTCGACAGTATAATGTGATTAATTTACTTTGGCATGCAGTTGTATGATGCCAAAAAATCAATGGCATGACACATATTCGCCTAAATTGCCTCGCTCCGTAATCCATCATGGATGGCATGCATGCCTCCATTAGAAGCCTTAATTGCCTTTCGTATTTAGCCTTCCAAATAGGCATCGGATGTAGCTCACAACCTTAGAGCTGTTTCATCTTTCCCCTGCGTCCTCCCTTCCACTAACAAAAATTTCCGCGTCTCTTGCAAATCTCTTCTATTCACACACACACTCTAATTGCCTCCCTCTTTCCGATTTTCACGGATCGCATAACTTCCCCAATTTTCCCTCCGGATTTCCACTCTTTACTGCCTTCCATTTCCACTCATTTTAATCTCTGGCATACGTCACCATCCAAGCCTCGGCTCATCCTCCCATTGGTATTTAGCACAAGGTCGGCAAGAGCTCAAAATTCCGTTTCCAATTCTTTATCCATTTAAGAGCTCCTATTTATTTTCCCTCCTCACATGTGTTTCTTCTTACTTTTCACGTACGTACCCCATGTCGATAATATATTTCAAATGATGTGAATTTTTTCTAAATATATGAATCTCTATTTGTTTCACTTAGATGGGAACAACTTGAGCGAACTAATCCTTTACTATGTTTCCTTAATAAATGTGCAATTAATCACCACATTTGATCGTGTTTAAGTCATGTTTTACGTGCATACATAATGTTGATAAAAAACCAAAAGTCGATCTACGCATGAAAAAGATATTCATTCATTGAAAGAAAAGGCATTATTTGAGTTGTAGGTAAAATTTCTAAAAAAATCTTCATATATGAAAAATATAAAAATATGAATATCTATTGATTTTATACATCTTAATAACTAATGTTAATTATTCAACGACGGAAATTTAACACATATGAGGAGTTACCTGATGATGTCGGGGTCGTCGGTCGCTCATTTANAGAAAGTAATAGCATAAATAACATTATTACTTTCTTAATGATTATTTTTAATTTATCCTAAAATAAAGTAAATAATTCCACAAAATAAACAATCCGCTAGGGAAAGGAGAAAACTGGTTTCAGAATCTTCAGCTTTTCTATCTTAAGGCCAATATTTTAAAAACAGAAAGTCACTTTCGCGAAGAAAACTTACTCTTGAAAGTTTTTGTTATCATACTCAAAAAATATATCGAAAAACTCCTCTTAATTTTGCCGGGAACCTTAATAGATCTTTACCTTTAACTAAATCATAACTTCTATTACGGGTAACTTCTTAAATCAAATATTCTCGTAGATTATGTTACTAATGGGAACAAGAAAAGTGTTAATATCATATAACCCAAAGTATAAATATCATAGAACACGAGCTGTAAGATGGAGAGGGCAATGGTTATATAATTCTAAAGTAAAAGAAATGTAAAAATGGTAATTTGAACTTCCCTCTATTCAAAATTGAAGAAAATGAAGAGACCACCTATTTTGAATTTAAAAACCCTTACAAAGGGACGAAAAGGATAATTAATAAAAACACATGCAAGAATAATAAACAAAATGCGATAACCAGCTTGGAATTTTGATTCGTTATGATATCCTGTCTCTCTTCTATCGTAGCGAGCACGTACTATACTTGGTTCTTTTGCCATGTCCTTATGGATGGAATATTTTTCATTTGTCTTTTGGCACAGGATAGAGAAAAATATAACTTTCATTTGTTTTTATCTCAGTTTTGTTCATAGTTTTGTTGATGCAGGAACTGCTGAGGTATGAGTAATGCTGAATAATTACATTAATTAAGATCTCTCCTTTTCGACTGGTACGAAAAGTGTCACTTGTAGAGTCATTGTGCTTCATTTACGTGGAGTTGTTCTACTTATAGCATTCTGTCTCAGTGGGGAAAACGAGGGCAAACTACCTCACTCCTCATTCTTCCTAGTCGCCTCAGCCCCCCCTCCAAGGCTTTTCGCTGCTTATGGTGGGGTAATGAGTTTCAAACTATACTCTAGGCTGAAGACTGTACAGACGTGCCCTATGTTTTACTCATGCTTTTGAGTAAGCTTCTGGTTGAAAAATTTACACCATTTTTAAATAGGCAGTCATTAAGCCGATTAAAGTTAGAACATTTATCTAAAACTATGTGAAAACATAGTGACTTCTGTTTTGAGTATGTCTTACAAAAATGTAGGTAGATTCTTATTATATTTATATTACAACTCAAATCATCAATTAACTGTAATTCAGCGTACTAAACCCTAAGATTTAACTTCATCAATAGGCAGTTTACAACGGATTAGACATTAGATGCGATTTTAAATCAATACGTCATACAATGATCCTCCTAATATCCTAGCTCTATATCCCTTCTCCAAGCCTGGCTTATCTTTGGCTATTTTCTCCTTCCTTCCCATTCAACAACAGAGTACAGTGAGTTACGATAGAATCACCGGAGGCGAAAGCGCGGTTCCAAAGGTAAATCCTCTTTCGTTGATCTCTCAATTCACTCCAAAGCGGCGCCGGCGGCGTCTTTCGCCGCTCGCAAAGAAGCATTTCCGCCCTCGTCTTCCTCTCATCGGCTTCCGATCGAAGCCGGATGTCAATTTCTTCGAGTCATACAACTTTACGTTTGATTTTCACCCTCCGAGATACTACAAAGGTAAAAATGTGCGACCTACGACCACATGGCTTTGTGTAAAATGGGAGGCAGTTCTGAAAAATTGATTTTTGATTTGACCCTGCAGTACAATCACGTACTTTCTAGAGCACCTGTATCCTACATACGTTAGTTTAGAATTGATCAGCCTAGTTCTTATTTACATTGGTATTTTCTCTAAATATCTATTTAAAATAACAACAACACGGATGAAGTCACAAAGATAGATTATCAAACCAAATTTACACGAGAAAACCTTAAGTCAATCATCCGATGCCTATGAAATTAAGGCAAATTTTGCTTTGGGGGTTATCGTTGAAGTACTGAAATATTTTTAACATACGTATACAGAAAAAAATTAAAAATTTACAAAAAAATTTAAAATTCTTTTTGTGATAGAAGGGATAGGGTAAGATATTTTAATATACTCCTTTGTTTATTGATTATATTGACTGAAGTCTCTCATAGTTTCCTACTTTATTTTCAATTCTAAAAGGATAAACATGACACTCTGCTACTGCTACTAACATGCCATACTGCCACTCTTACGAATTAAATGAGGTAATCTCAATTATGGTGATTTTTAGAGTTAATTTCGCAATTGTTTTTAAATTTCACATCGAAAATAAGGCTTCGGAATTATTTCTTTATCTCTATTAAACCATAGTGGCAACCATTTTACGAATATGTTGCCATCCATTTCCTTTGGAATGAAATATTTCGTGGAATATACTTGATGCTTAGCTTCTATTTTCTATGAAATTAACTTTTCGGCATGTTATGCACCTTTATGAAATATGGCGGGAATGTATCATGAGGTTGCAGAAGCATATTTTGGGAGGCGGTGCCAAATGGGACAACAGAGACATCTTCCGGTAATCTTTTCATCTGATCATATCCCGGATACATTCAGCGATTGGAATAGAGCCATGGAGACTGGAGGACTTGGCAAATTATCTGCGTTCTGTGACACGTAATTTATGGTTTTGAAGAAGAAAATGATAATCGCCATTGGAGCGAATAAGGCCAATCAAGAGAGAGAGCGTTAGCCCTTTCGCTAAATGACCTTTCCTCGCGCTTTCATTTGGTTTACTGCTCTGAACGTATGCATTTTTGAGGCTCACTTTGTAGGAAATCTCTATATGCTTAAGAAGTTTGGAAGTTTAGCTGTAAAATTATACATATAAATATAATTTATAGTTTAATAATAAATATAAATTATAGCTTAAAAATTATACTCCGTACCTCTTCTTTCTGCAAAATTCTTCCTAAAAGAGGAGATCTATCTTTTGGTGATAAGTTTGACGCTATAAAGAATATAAACTTGGAAATTTGTTACTGTAATTGAATTCCGTCAGAAGTATACTTTTCATGAGCATATACTAAATTCTAACGAAAAATATTTGGATATCGTGTGACTATTGGTGTTGATTTTATTATAAATGAATCATTTTTAATGACATATCTGAATTTTGTTATTCCTAGATTTTGGAATTATAAAGGAATTAATGGAAAAAGTACGAAATCAATTTGCTGTTGCTAATTAAGTTTTTGAATTAACTGTAGCATATTTGACCATGTCACCTCAATTTTTCCGCGATGAGGATTACACTAAATTTAATTGAAAAAGAAGATAAACTGATAAAAGAGGTTCCACAAGAAGTCAGAAAAGGGTATTTGAAACAAATAATGGTGAAAATTTTACTAATAACAGTGTAATATAAAATCATTAACTTGAAATTACAGTGAAATATTCACTCACAAATCGTCACATTTATAATTTATATTTTCAGGATTTTAACAATTGTATCGCAAAAAAGAAAATTCCATAGATGGTCGGTTATAAATTTTAGAATTTCTAGGTCTTTTAAATGACATAAATTGTAATTAACTTGCTTTCTGACCTCCATTTGTTTCATTTTGTAATCTTCGTGTACTATTTGAAGTACTAAAGCCAAAAACTTCACAAAAACATTAATACGAACGGTAAGATAAGAGGCGTGCTTTCAACTTTTGTGAATACAAGGAGTTTGAATATTCCTGTGAGTGCAATCTGTGGAACAAGTATAGGTGGCGCTTGGGTCATGCGTTGTAAAGAACAGAAACCCTTTTGCATCTCAAAGTCGGAAAAAGCTATTATCGCGGAAACAAATGCTTCAACGAGGACTATGAAAATTAAATTTTCTTAGGAAAGCCTGAAAACCCCTCCGCCAATAAGTTGGAGGAGATCAAACTCTAAACTTAGATGGAGCAAATTCAATTCACAGGAAATCCTCAGAAAATATAGAAACCTTAATGTATTCAAATGTTGGAAATTAATTCACATTTTATTAGATGAAAATTATATACCAAAAAGTTTGCAAATGAAAGATTCCATATGAGAGGAATTAATTTTTCCCTATAATGAACTACAATTATATGAAAATTTTAATTCTGGTCATTTCATACATACGATTGTTCTTAAGCAAATTTAGAGTTTATCTTCAAAAACGTAAGTCCGATGGTTTAAAAAAATTAACTATACATTTATTGAGTGTAACGTAAGAAAATGGCGTTAAATAAATACTTTCTATTAGTAAAGATTAACTAAAACATGAAACTTGTAAAAAACCAGCGCTATTAATCAAGTGCAGTTATAATTATATAGATATCGTATTTAATTTACTTTCGTCTTGAAAGGAACAGCACGCAGTATTCCAGCTTATACAGAATTGCGAAATACTACGTACTCTATTCACTATGAACGTACATACATATGTAGCTAATTTCCACTAATTGTAAGTGAACGCTGGGGTAGTCGGTTAATTTATCTTACAGACAGAATTAACCACCTGCATTCTTATTCTTGTTCCATGCAAAGGTACGCTGCCAAAGAAAGCATGCTATGATTAACTTTTGTACCACATGACGGAAGATGGAAGTTGAAAAGCCGATAATTAATTACAATATAATGTAAAAATCCCTTGTGACATTATTCTGAAACTTCAACCGTTGAAAGAGAAGATCAAGTTCAATTGTTTCTGGAATAATCACTCCTTCTCTTTATGTTTCGCAAAAACTCAGATTTCGATTTATTCACGTTTGAGAATGTTGCTTGTAATGTCATCAGTGCAAAGGCAGGTTATTTAAGGCAGCATTCATACATAAATCCACTCACTCCATTCTCTATGGGAAGCGAAAGGCGCAATCTTAGGATGACACGAGAAAATGATTCAAGGCTAAAGAGACAAAGCTCTCACGTAAGGAAATCTAAGGAGAAAATTTTGAGGATTTCCCTGCAAAGGAAACAGCTCACATTTTTAGGGATCGGTAATGGGAGTAAAATAACAAGAGGTGAAGAATGAGTTGGAGGAAGATTGAGCAGAGCGGCGCAAGGGAAATTCAAATCAGGAGGCGGAGATTTATACTGAATAGAGTGAAAGAGGTGGAACGGAAAGGAAAAGAAAGGAAGCAGAAAAGCTGTAAGTTATCGGAAGAAAAAGAAAAGTAGAATGGGGAAAAACAGAGGAAATACGATCCACCAGCCCCGATCTAATCATACGAGAGTTGCATTCAGATTCTCCTGAAGAAACGTGATTTCAAGGCACGCCGATTTTCAGTTCCGCGATTTTGTTCAGGAAGAGTATTATTTTTATGATTCTTTTATCAATGATATACTATACATAGCTTTTCGTATTCTTAGTAGTACTTGGTTTTTTATTAGTTTGATGATTCGTTTTCAATAATTCCTTCCCCCTCAAAAATATTACAAATCCTAATTTCCAAATATAATTTAAGTAACATAAAACGAAAATATTTCGCCATTTTTTCTTACGGTAAAAGTTTGTCTTTTTATGCATTTTTTTCAGACCATATCACGAGATTTGAATTTAACATGCTTCTGGTCGTAAAGTTGATAAGCTTTCAAGAGCAACATTCCACCTCTCACAAGAAAATATCATTTGTCTCTTTATCTGAAATAAATATGAAAAAACTGTTCTCATAGCAATAATATAGTAAAATAATAAAAAGCAACATATGTCAACTTCACAATGAACAAATACAGCGAAATGATAAAGAAGAATGTAAGAAGTTTGCCTAATAGAGAATCATGAATAGAGGCAATTGTTAGAACGCATGGTTACGACGAGAAAAAAAGTTCAAGAGAATTGCGTTGGTTGAAGGGGAAAATGGCAAAGTATTCGCCGTTAGAATGGAAAAGGGGCGAAAAAGCGGGGAAATGACAAATGGCTTCGAAGGAGCAAGGTCAGTGGCGGGCAGACGGAAATGGGCAGCCGAGTGAAGGTGACGAATTCAGGCAATAAGTCATTGCTCTATCTGCTCACAGACACACGATCCCGAGAGCGTAAGTTTTCCAAGAGCTCGACCCTTCGATGGGACTTTTTAGGGGCTTGAAAAATTGACGCCGATAAAGTTTATCCAATGACTTCGAAAAAAAGCTTCCTCCTTTCTGTCGACGTATACTCAAAGGTCCAAATTCGCGAGGAATTTCTCTTCTAGTATTCCATTAAAATAGATCCTAAATCATATACACAAAATATATCTATATAGGACGTATACACAATATACATATACAAATATATTAAACAAACTTTATGACTAAAGTTCTTGCAACTTCTCTGTTAGCAAAGAAAGTAATTTCATACAAAATTAAATCGAACTCTTGAATAAGTCTTTTAAGTATTTGAAATGTATATAAAATAACTATTCATAAAAATTAAAATTTATCGATTGAGTAAAATAAAATTTTAAAAATATTTATTTGTGATATTTGCACTACAAAAGCAACGCGTTGCTATTTCAATTGTCTAGATGTCTTTAAAAATAAGAAAATAAGGCATACCGGCTAACATTGAACTCCTTTTACTTGATTAATTATGTTCTATTCTACCCTTTCCATTTTCTTATCTGCTTATGGTGAGTTGCTTCCAGTAAACTTGTATACTACATGTCTCAGTGAAATTTTCTTCATATATAGTCTCCCTTCAAATTTTTAGAAGCATGACTCGATACATAATGTAATATACAGATGTACTTCACCATTTCCTATTGATAAGATTTGATTCATTATTCATTTATGCTCATAAAAATCAAGAAAGTCTTTAAAATTGACAAAAATCCATCAAAAACGCATAGTCACATGCTTTTTGGGAATGTTACTCATGCACTGACTTAAATGAAAGCCACGTTTTTAAGGGATCGTTGCCAAGATAATGCTCGTTCTATATACAATACTTTAGATGAAGCTTAAGCTCTGTGGTTTCGGAATGAAAATCGTAAGTTACCGATGCAGTATATGGTGTCTAAAAGGGAGCAAATCCTCAGAAAAAAACGCGTCGTAAATCTCCCGAATCTCCGAAAAAGCGAGTTCTACAAACTTTTCAGGTCTTCTTAAATTGAGTATTCGTTTTCTCGGAATAAGTCGTAAATCCAACACACACCTACTCTCCCTTTCTACTTTCAACGCAGCTCTCTTTCGCTGGCTAATCCTTTGTTGTCTCGGAAAGAAACAGACAGTTTCTGTAAATATTACAGCTGGAATCGGATAGGGATTTTAGAAACAGTTATATTTTCCGTGTGAAGAATGTACACGCAGCTATTACTTATATAAATTTTCTCTTCGTTGGTCGGAAAGTTTAAAATATCTTGATGCTGCAAAGGGCAATTGAAGTCTACTCTGCTTTAAAGAAGATTAATTCAACCCCTATTCGCTCATGTGATTTTATTTTTTTCTAAATTATCTAACTTCTACTACTTGGCTACCTTGGCGCAAAAGATTAATTTACTTAACCCTTTTCCTGTCAGGCCAATTTTTGGTTCTTCATCTATGTGCCATTTCTTTTGTTGCGAGAGATGGCTTACCTACACTCATGCGGTAAATTAATTTCCTCTATTTCGGTAATGCGCATTTTAAATGACTTTATAAAGATTTTGCTGAACATTAAATTATATTGAGTATTATACAGCATTTACCTAAAAGGTCCCGTGTTTACGATGCTTACTTACCCAACATGATAATCAAGGAAAGCAAACATATACAAGCCAATTTTATACAGCATTTACAAGGCCTGCGTTTACGACTTTTACGTTTCCAACGTAATAAACAACGATTGCAGATCTTTAAAAGGTTTAATATTGCAAATCCATGTCTTTCTAGGGACTAAAAATGCACCTAAAGATAAGTTTCATTCGTGGTATTCCTCTGAACCCAGAGGAGGTATATATCTTTCAAAGCCATACATTTCTCGGCATAACAATTCCCCTCCTATAATTTATCAGTGGAAATAGGGAAAGAAAGGTAAACAGGGATAAAAGGAAGAGAACGCTGCCAGTTATGGGGGAGGTCATATCGCATTGAGAATCTCTCCATAGATTTGACCTCAGCTCAGGAAAAGGGAAAGTTTGACGTTACGGAGGAGTCAGCGATAATCCCTTCGGAGGCCGTGTACAAGGAAAGGACAAGAATTATGTTGAAAAAGGAACAGAATTTAGTATCGGTCGTCGAGAAAGGGGGAGAAACCTTATAAAGTAGAAATATAGCTTTAATTTAAAACTAATCCGTAATGAAGTAATAGACAAAGATTAAAAATCACTTAAACATAATACGCTATCTTTTAAATATAATCAATTGATAGACCCATAAAAATATGATTTTTTAATATAACACCCTATCATCTAATTTAACTTTTAAACAAATACTAATGTAAGGATATGGTGTACAAATGGGTCTTGCTTCTCTTTCTTCAGGTTTCCTTTTCAGATGGCATTTGACGCCTTAAGTGAGTCATATAATCATGACTATAATGAATGTACATAACCTACAATTGGACGCTATTTTTCTTTGCAAATTATTGAAAAAAATCTTTTTTGGAAAAGCTTACAAAAAGATTTCAGAATGTGTCTTGCTTCTACGGGATTTACGGGATTAAATCCTATAGACTTCATTTGTTTATTTATAGCCATCTATCATAAAACATAGGTGGTAGCATAGTAGATTATTCACACAGAAAATGCTGATAAAACCACTATATCTTCAGGAGCATTACTCAAAAACTGGGTACGTTAACACATTTTATGCTCAGTGATAAATTAATTATCTATTGACTCACTGAGTAAAAGAATTGCCAATACTCCACATAGGTAATTTTTAGTCCAAGGTAATATTTCTCGTTAAATATTCTAAAGAATTTAATGAAACACATTGATGTAATTTATATACATCCATCTCATTCGGCTTCTAAATCAGACATTATAATCATGGATACAGTAATAATCCAAGCATTTCCTGTGCGCGGCTCAATTATAGGTTGTCTGCGCCTGAGAGACGCAACCCGCGATATTAAAAGTATGTTGTGCTGCGTATATTTCAGGCGCGCTTCTTCGTTATTAGGGATAGCCAATCTATTTCGCATCCACATAAAGCAACTCATCATTACAAGATTACAAGTGGTACTTTCAATCCGCAGAGTAGATTATAATATATTCCGGACACACGTTACGTATTTACATGCAAATACACATTTCTGCACATTACTTAACCTACTGCTGAGTTCTAGACCGTATTTATTATAATATACTATTATTTATGGCGCATTTCAAATAAATGTTATGTAATTGACCCATGAATTATGAAATTTGCAGCTATTGGGTTAAATGTTCGGTTTTAAGCCTCCAGAAGATAAGAAAACCACTATTGAGTTATTTATTAATTAATATTTTTAATAATTAATAATAAATGATTGTTAATTGCCAAAATATATAAAGAAACATGAACTTGTGAATCAGAAAATATAACAGCAAATATACCAACAAACGAATCAGCGATAGAAACAAAAATATCATATAATGGAAGAAATGGAAGTTCTGACGCTTCCTGGAATTGACGAAGTTTTAACGTCCATATTTTACAAGGGCATTTTGTCAACTTTCGTAAGTTTTAGATTGACGTTCTTCCCTATATCAAGGCGGCTCCTTGTAAAACAGCTCAAATTAGCGCTTATTAACTATAATGCAATACATACCAAAGACCTACGTAAATACGGAACAAAGTTTGCTGAGGAGAACTCAGAGGATTTATAGAAGAAGATCTACCACTGACTGAAATAGAAAGATAATTAAATTATAGAAAGTAACTTCTGTCATTCTTATCACACTAATCACTAAGAAAACAAACCATAATTTGTTCAGATCTACACCCAATACATCTCCGAAGTTGAGAATAGTTCGCTCCGATTGGGACTTATCTCAGGCATTTCGACTGAGTTTGCTACGGTTGTCAGCACTCTCCTCCCTTCTCTGAGAAAAAATAAGCATCACATATCTGACGGAAAACAGAACGTAATTGGGTGCAGTTTACGGAGGAGACTAAGAAAGAAACAAGAAGGGATGAGAAGACGGATGCGGAGAATTAGTGAGAAAGATAAGGACGAAAGAAGGATCGCGGTAGTAAAACGTGGGAGGCGAACAATGAGTGAGACGCGCCTAGGAAGTACTGTTCTTTGTTCCTTTGAAACGGAAATGAATGGCTGTTTTGATGTTTATGGCTTCGCTATCATAGGTTACAGTTGGAATCGCTATGAGGACAACTTTGGTGAAGATGAAAGATGGATCGGATTCACAATGGCTATCACGGTCTACAGCACGCTTTTAGTCGACGCAAGTCCATTGTCTCTCGAACGAAAGTCCTTAACAAACATTGAATTGTGGAGTCTGGGTAAGCGTTGCCTAGGTAACGCAACGGAAATGAGGAACCAAGGTGAGAGGAAAGGGAATTCTTCAAGGATGTAAAAATGGGTGTATCAGGGTTAATTAATGTGAAATGAAAGGGGAGTCTCTGGGAACTTGCATCAGTAAAAATAAATAACAATAAAGAAATGTATTATATGTTCATGTATTTTATCGTGAAATTGTAACATTAATTAAGAAATGTTGTCTATGAGAGAATTCCTGATGGCATTATAAATTCCAATACATTAAATTACATAGAAAGATGTTGTTATGATTCAATTACTGGTTATTTGCAATGAGTTTTCTTCTAGAGTACTCAGTTTCCGTTACGGTGACATCGAATCTCCAGAAACTATATTTAAAAAGTTCTTTTATACTTGGTAGGCCAACAAGATACCTTCAATATTCATTATTATGATGATATTGAAATGAATAAACAAATTTAATTGAATCTATTTTTGTACATCTAAGAATTTAATACAAACACGTAAATATCTGCTAAGGTAACCTTTGGATTATTTTCCTGTTGATTACAGCTTGCGATATCATGCTATAAATGGCAAAATTATTCCTCCAGTCGTAAATATGAGCGAATGAAATGTTTATTTAATTTAAGCATATGAAATGTGATACAATATATATCTAATGTATCTAAATGGGTGAAGTTTGCCGTGTGTGGGTTGCTGCTGTTGGGTGAAAGTTGAATTCGCACCTTTCACCGTCGCCCACTCGATAACCCATGCTTCTCTCCCACTGAAAACCGCAACTTCAACGTTGAGGTCTCATTCCACCGAAGCCATATCCATCCTTGAGCCTTCTTCGATACGATATTTCGACTAACCAACTTCTGTCGGAATCATTTCAACCATCTTCCCAATTCCATGGATGTGAGATATGGAAGAGGATGCTTTAAGTCTCAATTTCATAAATAAAGACGTTTTCTTAATATTATTATTCTTCAGCTCTCTCCTATTTTGCCAAATCTACACTACTCCGAAAAAATTTCATTTTGGTGCTAACTGCAGTTATCGATCAATATTTCTAGGGGTTGAAATTTTTTACAATTTTCAGAGCAAAACTAAATGAGAGAAATTGGTATTATTTCGTAAGGCATACAAAATAAGGATATTTTTAAACCTTATGCAATAAAAATATTACAAGATCCTAAGGAATGTTGCTGTTCATATATGCGAATGAATTTTGATTGCCACTCAAAGAATTTCACAACATAAAAGATTTTTTTCTATGAGATTTGCATGTAAGGTATTTCATTTAATCGAAAAAATTATCGCACAGTTTAATTTTAAAGTGAATAGACAAATAATTTAATTGATGATAGGTTTTAGTGGTAGATTATACATAAATTTATATTTCCAAAAACTTTGCACCTAGTGTGGAATTTTATACACATTATCAAACGGCAGGAGGTCGATATTTGCATTTTTCAGATACATACAATCGCCTTAAGTATATCAAAAATTTTAACCCATTCATCAACCTCCAAAATCGTTGTTGAAGAACCTTTCAAATTTTCTCTCTTCATCTTTAGAGAATAGTGAAAGAATGGGCTTACAAATCTCTTAGTACTTATTTATTTTTCATCTCTATTTTATAATCGATGCCCACTCTTCAATTACGATCAAGTTAGATAGTTCCATTGAAAAGCTCAGATAATAAATAAGATAGATCGTCCAACGCTTAACAGCTGTTCTGTTGTTGACTAGCAGGCAAATATCCTCAAATAAAAACTTTGCTTTATGGCATCGTTTACAGGCTTCAGAGTCAATTTAATGAATGATTCCCTGAAATGGTTTCCTTTCAAATTGGAATGACAGGCACAATTCCGAATTATTCACG
The DNA here is from genome assembly GCA_000376725.2 of Ladona fulva. NCBI lineage: Eukaryota > Metazoa > Arthropoda > Insecta > Odonata > Libellulidae > Ladona > Ladona fulva. The sequence continues at coordinate 405,663 of KZ308842.1, read as the reverse complement.
GATTTCCCTTTTCCTTTCACCGCTGCAGAAGCGTAACTCAAAGGAAAATTTACTCGACAAACAGATATCGAAAGAATGTTCAAATACCGTCGAGCAGTTTAAAACTACAACTTATGATATTAATAATAACAATATATGACTACGATATATATAATAATAATAATAT